>WBMW01001473.1:130032-244418 GCA_013396635.1 Penelope pileata | reverse complement strand
GATGATCAGAGGGCTGGAGCACCTCCCCTACGAGGACAGGCTGAGAGAGTTAGGACTCTTCAGCCTGGAGAAGAGAAGGCTGCGGGGGGACCTGATAGCAGCCTTCCAGTACCTGAAGGGGGCCTACAGGAAAGCTGGGGAGGGGCTTTTTACAAGGATAGTTAATGACAGGACAAGAGGTAACAGCTATAAACTGAAAGAGAGTAGATTTACACTAGATATAAGGAGGAAATTCTTCACTGTGAGGGTGGTGAGACACTGGAACAGGTTGCCCAGAGAAGTCGTTGATGCCCCCTCCCTGGAAGTATTCAAAGCCAGGCTGGATGGGGCTTTGGGCAACCTGGTCTAGTGGGAGGTGTCCTTGCCCATGGCAGGGGGGTTGGAACAAGATGATCTCTAACATCCCTTCCAACCTGAACCATTCTATGATTCTATGAAATTAGCATAAACATTGCAAAGTCAAGCTTTCCAAACCTAAAGCAAAGTTATGACTAAGGTTGCTTACACATCCACAGTTCCTCTCTCCTCTGTATATGCATTATAGTGAACATTCAATTACAGTTAGCATTTTCCTATCGAACCTGATGGATACACAAGACGGACAGTGTTCACTTAATGAGCAGCTATTAAATATTTGCCTTTTCTTATTGGCTGTTATGGGGCCCTGTGCTCTGGTTACTGTGTGCCATTAAAATCATCCTCAGTAAAAGGCATCATGAGCTTTTCTACCATTATCAACACTGACATATTTGAAAGTTCATTAATATTTATACACTTTCATCCCAATACTGTGGTATAAATGGAAGGTACTACTATTATAGATAAGGAACCAAGATAACGAGAGATCAAACTAAAAGTGTCTGCTAATTTTTCTTGAGAAGCCCTGGATGGACAGAGCTATAGCTGTTCAAAATCCATTTTCCAATGATTTTGCACAAAAAGCGTTCAGAAGAAAAAGTTTAATACAACTCCTTAGCAATTCCAATCAATCCTATGGCATAACCAAGGACTTCTGTAGCTCATAGTCCTGAAGATAACGTTTAGTTGTACTACTCAAGGGAAAGTTTTCCACGGTCCCTGACCACACTTTCTATGTACCTATGAATTTCTGCAATGAGTAACACAAGATTCTACAGGCAATATATCATTCATTACACAGCTTCAATTTCTCTATGGATTTCTAGCCTGCACACTAAATGAAAACCTGGTGGGAAGCTACCTTAAGACATTTTGGAAACTTTAGTTTATATCCATGTGTTTGAAAATTATGTTCTAGAAAACCAAAGGTTACCTGAGAATACTGTTTCAGTTCCATTTGTGAATTTAACAGACACTGTATGAAATATTTCATTTACGATAATTGCATGTTAATAAAAAAATGAAAAGTAATACTTTTGGAAACAAAATTTTATTTCATGCTGCATTTATAATCTTATCGGGAAACATAAAAAACATGCAGCAAATTAATTCAATTTCCTTAAAAATGTGTTGCTAACTGCTCTGTAATGTAATGTCCCATGACCATAAATGTAATACAGTAAGGTGCATTATTTGTCAGAACAGAGGAAAAATTTAGGGTCTCCTTATTACAAGCAGAGATTTTCTTAATAACCCCACACCCTGTAAAATAAATTATTTTCAATATAGCCAGTCATTCGGCAGTTAAGATGGACAAAAACAGAGGAGGGGAAACTGTTTATGTTCAGGTTTCAACAATGAATTGCAGACAGTTTGTGGTGTGATTGATAGAGAATATGAAATTCTTTTGTATCAGTTTTTACTTTCTGTGAAGAATTTAAAATAAAAGTAACTCTAATCAGATTGACTTTTCTACTTTTTTATATTTCAGCCAAGTGCAAAATGAAACTGATTCTATGATCTGAGACAATATCTGTGCCATACAGTAAGAGAATGGATAAAGAATTCCACTCAAGTACCTTGACTCTAACAATGATTGGCTCAAATCCTATAATACTGCACATAAGCAAAAATAAAAATAAAAATAAAACCACAAAAGCCCAAAGTTATTTTTCTGTTTTTAAACATGCAAATAAAATGTCATTCAAGAGCAAGCACAGTACTGAATGTATTTTAATTAAAGCAAACACTTCTATTTCTAGAAGGAGGAATTCCACAAGAATGTTTTATTTGTATCATTCAGACAAAAATATATACTTTGTCAAATTGGACATAAAATACTTATGTGTATTTGAATTACATTTAGAAGAGTTAGGTTTCATGGTTTTTTTTCCTGATTTGGCCCCAATTAGACTAAATGCTGAAATTGCTCAATTTCTGAAATATTTCTCCTATTCAGGCAAGGACTTAACTTGTGGAAACTTAACTTAAAGAATTAACTTGAGAAATCAGTTAATCTTGAAGACAGTTCTTTCTATTAAGCAAATGCTTATGAAAACAGTTTCTCTCAGGAGATTTTGTTACATCCAAACAGTTACTTGCAAATAGAGTCCTAGAATCATAGAATCATAGTTTGAGATGGAAGAAACCTTTAGAGATCGTCTAGTTCAACTCTCTTGCAATGACTAGGGACGTCTACAGCTAGATCAGGTTGCTCAGAGCCTGATTCAGCCTGACCTTGAATGTCTCCAGGGATGGAAAATCCACTACGTCTCTGGGCAACTTGTTCCAGAGCTTCACTACCCTTACTGTAAAAAAATTTTTTCCTCATATCCAGTCTACATCTCCTCTTTCAGTTTGAAACCATTTCCCTTTGTCCTATCACAACAGACCCTGCTAAAGAGCCCATTCCCTTCTTTCTTATAGCCCTGCTTAAGATACTGAGAGGCCACTGTCAGGTCTCCCTGGAGCCTTCTATTCTCCAGGCTGAACAGCCTCAGCTCTCTCAGCCTGTCCTAGTGCATTCCACGTCTTGGATCATTTCTGTGGCCCTTCTCTGGATACACTCCAACAAGTCCATGTATCTCCTGTACTGAGGACTCCACACCTGGACATAGTGTTCCAGGTGAGATCTGACCAGTGCAGAGTGAGTAACCTGATCTAGCTGTAGATGTCCCTGTTCATTTCAGGGAAGTTGGACTATATGATATTTAAAGGTCTATTCCAGCTCTAATGTTTCCATGATAATTTAGAAATCTGTGTATAAAGGGCATTGTTAAAATGCTATATTTATGCACTATTAGAGACACTTGCTTATGAAAGATAACTTACCAGTGAATATCAGAACAATCACCACTGGTCTTTCCTCTCTCATTTTTGTAGTTTCCCCAGTACTGTATTTACTCTTACGTGCAATATTTTACCCCCTGGCTATATAGCAGATTGTTAATTTTTTAGTTAATAGCCACAGTTGCCAGTAAGGCCTACAGAAATTATAAATGAGTCATGAAAGACTCATGAGTCATCATTTCATGCTGTTGAATTTGTAGCATTAAAAATATGCTGCATAGGTTACTGTGATTTATAATATCCCAAAACTCTCTAACAATAAATTTTCTTATGACAAGTCATAACTTATTTTTAAATTTATCATGATCACTGCAGAAGAAAATGCAAACTGCTCATGAATGATACCAGCTGAGGACTGAGGGCTGGAGAACAGCTTTGCAGAAAAGGACTTTGTGGTCTGATGGACAGCAAGCTATGAACTTGTAGTGCCCTGTCATCGAACAGGGACAACAGTCTCCTGGGCTGCATTGATGGCAGTAGACAAGGAAAGGATTATCCTCCTCTACTCAACCCTCGCCAGACCGTCAGACCACAGATAGAGTACTGTGTCTAGTTTTTGACTTCCCACTATAAGACAAATATGAATAATTTGAAGTAAATTCAGTGGAGGACTATCAGTGGCTGGAGAATTTCCCATGTGAGGAGAGGCTGAGTAAGCTGGACTTGCTAAGTCTGGAGGAGCAGCCTATGATTCTAGGACTTTCTCAGTCTGATTGCCTAAGGATCAGAATGGATTGCCTGCTATTTTCTACCCTGGCAGACTTTAAGGGGGTTAGATGGGAAAAGGAGGAGTTTGGAAAACAAACATCTGCCAGGAATGCATTAGATGGTTTTGTACTGGGACTTTGACAAAGACTACATGAGTTATATAGGTCACTTATAATTCTATTTGCCAGGTAAAACTCTGTGATATCAGGAATTCTATGACGAATACCCGACTAAAACATCTGCAGAGAAAAAAAAAACTCCAGTAAGCTAGAGCACATGCTTTATGAGTAATTTTCTTCTTCCTTAGAAGTCTACAGAATCTATCCAATGGGTCAACACTTTGTTTCTATTACACAGTTTTCTAATCATATTTCAAATAAGATGGAATACAATAGTGATTCTCAACCTCCCATTCACGGACTGCTTGAGGTGTCTAAGATATCAGAAGGTATCTACAAAAAGTTTGCAAGCATATACATGCACGTGCACACCTACATTCTCTTTTGAAAGATGCACATGGACACTGCCTGGCCCAGAAAATCTGAGTGCTTTCTCCCAGCTGTTGTCTCTATCTTTAGGTAGGCACTGTAGATAAAAATGTGGGTCATATTAAACGGTTTTCAGAATCAATATTTTCAATTGAAGTGTTAGTGACAATAGCAATTATATTTTCATACTAAAAAAACAATTTAAGAAGGCATTTTCCTAAATGCTAGCGATTTATTCATCATTCCTTCCATACCTGCTGATTCATTAAATAATTCTCAGATGCAACATTGCTTACATATTTCAATTTATTGAAAATGAAATTTGAATTATATTTCAATATATTCAATATTATGATGTGTTTCATAATGTTTAGACAAAACTAAGAAAACTTGACGCTTTTCTGTATAGCCTGAGAAATGGTTTTGAGGGTGTATTATCAATTTGTGATGCATTGGCATAAACACAAGACCTGAGTGAGAATTTTTACTTGCTTTGATTTACATAGGTGGGTATTTTTCTGAGTAGTGTAAATTTTTACAGTTTTTTGAAAGCTTTTGCTTTTTTGCTGTTTTTTCTTAAATTGGTTTCTTTAAGGGACTAGAAGATTTCTTTTGTTTACTTTCAAACTAACAGCTTTTTTTCCTTCTATATGATTTATACAGAAAGAAATGTGCACCATGCAAACTTCTCTGTGGCTTTTATCCTTTGTGAAGGTTACATTCATGAGATCTAGTATTGTAACTGTAGTAGAACATGATATCTTATTCAGCTGGGATTCTTGAAGTCAAGTTGTTTACAGTTCTCTTGTGCACTTGTAGTCTCAGCCCATAGGTCTGTTTATACTGTTCTTGCCAAGCTAAAAGCAACTCTGTCACTGTGCCATAGGCTTCTACATAAGACTCAGCATTGCAGTGAGTTGAGTCAGTGGTATTGGCAAGCAGCCAGATTTCATTACTACCTCAGGTTTTCTGGCATTTAGTTAGTGTCCAGGTCAGGTTGCTATAGAAGACATAGAAAAGAAAGTCTGTGTCTTCTTTTCATGTATAGTTTATTAAAGACATATTTGCCCAGAACGTTAGATCTGACTAAATTCATTGCCTGTGTAATGAAGTTATAAAACCTTAATTCAGATGCCTAAGTAAGGACCCACGTATGGATTTTCTCGTCCTTGCTAAAGCTAAACAGGGAAAAAATATGAAAACAGAAGAAAGTAGGATTCTTTTTCAAGCCTCCTAATTATTGATTCCTTCTCTATAGAATAAATGTTTGTAAGAAATCTCTAGTCTTGATGTTATCACTGACTGCGATGTGATGTCTCTTATTGGTTCATTGTGAAGAAGTTTTTCCCTTGAGTTTAATAATGCTTATGCGCCTCTACATGTTAGTGATTCCTACCAATTATGTAAGCACTTTCCACACTGGCCTTTTTTGATGTTTCTGTCCATCTGAAAACTGTGACATTTCTCCCAGCAAACGAAAAAGAGATATTACCACAGCTCCCCTTACTGTCTCTCATACTGGTATTTGGAGCAAGAAGTTTAAGTTTCTGCCATGAAAGATTTTTTAAGCATTTTTAGTTTAGTTTTAGTTTAGTTTTTAGTATGTTTTAAACATCTGCAGTTTAAGAGGTAAGATGAAAGCCTTGATATAATTTTCAAGTCTTCAAAAATTGAAAAATAAGACATTTGAAAAATAAGATAAAATTCACAAACAGCATTTATATAAAAACATACTTATCAACAAAGCACCCCACCACAAACCATGTTAGAAACTGGCAAAACTTGGCAAGCAGAGTGGCACTGACAAAGGCTGACACTGCTGGAAAGTATAGTTGGGAAGCTGGATGGGATGGGGCTATAGAGTGGTATCTCAGTGCTACAGTGTGCTGCTGTAGGACAGTAGCATCCGAGAGCCCTAAAAGTGTGATTAAAGAGCTTTGTACTCAAAAGGAGGTAAGAAATCTTGACGGCTGGAAGCCATGTGAATTGTAGTGAGTGCTCTGAGATTTGTTAGTCAAGAAGTGCCTTCTTTCTGCCTTATTCCCAATCCATCACTCTTAGCCACTTCAAAGTGATCACTTATGAATCGAAGAATAGAAAAAACCCTAAATAGACACCTTCAACAGCACAAAAGCAAGATGCAGTGGCCAAAACAGAAACTGCAGACTCATCCTCGCTGATTTTTTTGTTTTGTTTTGTGAAGGTCTAATTGTCACTGGGAAAGTCTGAGACAATTGCCAAGCATGATGCTGCATGACTAGCAATTATTGTCAATATCATTAGTTAAAACTTCTTACACATTTTTTCTCTTCTGGTTTACTACTTCTTTGTGCTTCCCAAACAATTTGAACTGATAATGATGGATGTGAATTGTTTTCTATTTTTTGCAAGGGGTGACTTAAGTCACATACTACTTACTGGGTCAGTTTTGTTGCCCTTTAGCTGAATTTCAGACATTCTTAAGTACTTATGACTGTCAGTCCAGAAAGACACAGATCCCTACAAGTTCTGTGACAAATCTGATATACAAATGTTTAATAATATTTCAAATGGCACAGCATATAAGCTGCAGCAACAAACCCTCTACTTCCAATCTGATAACAAAGTTCCTAAATTGAAGCTAATCTTTCAAATAATCTTCTATCGTCTTAATACATATGATAAGAATTTCTGTACTCATGCCTTTCTAGAAAAAAAAGTTAATATGGAGGAAAATATTCAGACCATGTGAGGTGAATTCCATCTAAATCCTGATGCTTTGTAGCAGCTCAGAGAACTTCATCTCTCCAGGCAGAGAACTAAAAACACCTGGAGGGATCCCTCAAGAAACAGTCATCCTTGTTCAGATCAATCTTAGAATCAACATAGGTTAGCTATGGAGACGTATGAAAGACCAAATGTGTACTCATTGTGATTAGGAATAAATTTGAATTCACAATATAACATAAGAATGTTTTTGAAAGTAAAGAGATGAATCTGAAAAGGAGAGGAATCCTGGGGTTTCAGCGCATGCAGAAACTCTGTCTAGTTTACATACTAAAATTAATTCAAGACACTTGCCTAAGATTAGCACCATCTAATTTCAGTTAGAGAAAAACTCTATGCCCAGTTTAGGTGGACCATATGGACTTCCTCTATAAAATGGAACAGAAAAAAAAATAGTTGGTGCGTAAGGAAAGCAATCCATCACACTTGAGACACACTTTATTTGGGAAAAATCACTATCTGAAGACATTTTTTAGCTCTTAGATATAGAGGAAACCTAGACAAATTGTTCAGATTAGACACCAAATTTTAAGATGGCTAAAGATAGATGAGATGAAACCAATCCTGTGTGTTTTATCCAGGCAAGCATAGTTCCAGCCAAACAAAAACTAAAAATCCTACCTCTAGCATGTTTATTAAGAGGGAGAGGGTGCATTTGTTAAACTCTACTAGAAGATTTTATTACAGTCTGTGAGTGTGTGGATGAATTGGTCAGTGAGTGATAGGGGAATATTCGTCTTTGCAGTAGAAACACAATCATCTTTCAAGGTCATGGCCCTTCTCCACTGTAAATATCTGAAATGTTTTTATTAAAGTAAGGGCATAGAAAGTAGATTACACTGTTCTGAGTGGATGATAATACTATAACTTTATATTTCAGAAGTTAGAGAAGCATACATCTTGAATTCACTACTTGTCATTATTAATAAAGTATGAACCATTATGGGATGCGGGAAAACAAGCCAACACAATTAAAACAGAATTCATTATTTGCAAGGAATCGAAAGTAAGTCTATCTATAAGCTCAAAGACTTCATAAAAATCATGTTTTTCTGGGGTATTCAAATGTGAGGGGTTTAAACATTCTTAACCTCCAAAACATACATGTTAAGCTATGTCTGCCTTCAAAGCCATTCAGGGTAAGATTCAAGTGGCCAAGACATATATCCCAGGTGTAAAATAAAATACTTTAGGCTATTCGACACATCTGTTTAGAGATGGCATAAAATAGAGGACTATGACTCATGTTATTCTGGAAGAATAGAGTGTTTCATCACTACTCAACCCTATTTCAGTAGAATCTGTTGAAAAGCTATGACTGCAGTCTATTTGAGCAAGAACCCTAAAGAATTCTAATTTCTATTTACAGATAATCTAAAACCTGATTCCAATTATAGTATAACATAAGGAAAAATAAAACTTGAATCTATTTTCCTCCATATTAACTTTTTTTTCTAGAAAGGCATGAACACAAGAAAGTAAGAAAAAGTAAGAAAAAAACAAAACTCATTTTCTCAGCTCTCTAAAAATGTTCTAGTTTGCAATATAACTTTAGAAAGAGATGTTTTAAACCACAGTTTACAATTCTACAGTTCTTTCTCATCAGGAGTGAAGGAGATCACTATCTGGAAAAGAAAGTCTGCACAATGCACACTGCCAAAGGGCAAAGTGAAGTCAGAATGTAAACAGACTTTACGATTCTGTGTCATTTATAAGGGAACCACAGAGAATCTTCAAATTGAAAAGAAAGAAAAAAAAGGTTTCTAATCCCATTGGAATGCCGAAATACCTCTGCCTATCCAAAAACAGCTCTAGTACATAAGGATGCTGTGGAGAAAGGGGTAGTTTCAATCAATTTTTGTCATTGTCATAAGCTCCTGAGAGTACCTATGCATTAATGTAGACCGTGAGATTAAAATCATTGCTACAGAACCCAACCGGGAATAGCGAGACAACAGCATAGATTAAGGAACATTCCACAAACAAGAAAATAAACTTATTAGTTACCAAGGGGGCAGTGATATTTTTGCTCGAGTTGTAGCAGTATGGACCTCCTGACAAGACAAAATATCTACTAGCCTTAGGCACTGAGGGAGGGAAATTCCGAATTTCTGCAAGCTGATTAGAATAATGGAGAGCTACAGTACACAACCATTTCAAAAAGAACATGAATTAGAGGGTAAAAAAAAATAAAAAATAAAAATAAAGCTCCGATGAGGAAGTGCAGTTCTGTCATTTAAAATCTATTTCTTCATATGGTTTTTATTTTGGCATATAAATCATATTTCAAATGGAATTCTTCCAAATCATTACATTCAGGTACTATATGCAGAATTCTGAAGCAAGTCTTTTGTCAATGTCAGTCGAACTTGGAGGCACTGTATCAGACTAGAAGTAAGGTAAGATTCAGAGATTTATCACATTTTCCTGCTAAATCTCAATAATAAATAAATAAGAAAGCAAGAAAGAGCAGTAAAGGACAAATACTTGGAATAGGAAAGAGATGACTTAGAAGAAAAGCACAGAGGCAGGACTAGAGACTTTTCCAATAGTTGAGGTTAAAAGGCACACAAAGAATAAGGTATTACAAAGACAGAATTGAGGAGGGGAAAAAAAAAAAGATGACAAAGCGCTGAGATTCAAAAGGAGATTATCAAGAAATACTAGGGAAAGCCTTAAAGGGTTCAATAAGCTTAGTTATTTGAACACTTAACTAAACCCACCACTGAATGTTAGTTACAAAGATCTGTACAGTATTTGTAACAGGTTGGAGGTCATCCAGGAGATGTCAACTTTGTATACCCTCAAACTATTCCTTGGAACGTTATAGATATAAGAAGAATAAAAAGAGACACAAAAAGAAATGCTTTCTGAATCAACAGCTATCACAAATTACAAGGTATGTTGACCATTGGACTGTAAGAATGGACAGACTGATATTTGCCAACCTTGTATACTATCAACTTTTAATGATGCTTCATTTATTAGTCTTTTAGTGACATAACATGGGAAAAAATGCCATGTCTGTAGCAGGGAAGGAAGAAAAAAGTGTTGTATTTTGCCCAAGGCATCTGGACTATGTTCACACTGCCTTTTGAGTCCAGGTTCAAAATCAAAATTTCCTCCCAGACATAATACATTGACAGTGCTTGCACTGAAGCGCAGGCCTGAGGAAACCTCAGAGCACACCAAATCTTCATTTGCAACATAAATAGATCTTATACACCTAACACAATCTATCCCATCCATACATTTCTGCTAATTTGTCCAATATCAGGTAGAACCACCTCCTCTGCTGTTGACACAGAAGACCAAGCATCATTACATAACCAATTGCTCCTAAAGTTTGAAATCAACATTAGTTTAGCTAGCTTTTATACAGGAGGCATGTTTCACCAAGCCACAATTGTTCTGATTCCTACTTATTCATCTGTATGGTGCTGGGCAATAGACTTCTTCAGCGCTTATTCTACCCTTTCAACCACTTACAGAACATGTCAACTAACAGATCATACCTAGCTGATGTGGTAAAGGACATGAACTCTTTAACACTAAGGCTGTCTTCTGACTGAGAAATAACGTTTTCCTTTCATAAACCATTTTATCTCAAATTAGCTATTGGAAGAACCAAATGTTCCCAAGAATGAAACTTTAATTTATGAATTCAAGATGTAAGAAAGCATTCCATATGCAAGAAAAGCTAAAAGTAAATAATTGGAATTAGCTGCAGAAAATTGAAACCAAACACTTGCAAATTTTTGTGCCAGTTTTACTTCTCAGTGCATCTTCAACTGAATCTGTTTGCATATGTACACACACACACACACACACACACACACACAGTCAGATGGCAGAATCAGAAAGGAATTGCAGGTAGAAAAGCAAACAATAGGTGAGACTGTGCGTATTTTATGAAGCTATTTTGCACTGATAGTCCATCAAATCTGGGTTGGAGAGGTAGTATATCCAGCTTCAAGAGGATCATTGAATGAGTATTTTAGATCTGGTAAGATAAAATCACCTTCTGTGAGTACAAGGGGAACTTTAAGGAAAAGTATAGACTGTTTTTTAAGACAATTGAGGTAGAAAGGAAATTCATATGGAAACTATAGCCATAAAACTCAGAAATGGTTGGCATTTGTCAACCTTACTTGAAACTTCAAAACAAAAGACATATAAAGTCTATTAGTAATGCAATTACTTTCATCTGCTAAAGGTTTCTGTGGAAACGAAAAAAGTAAGACAAGTGATAAAAATAATTACTCCTGCTGCAAGGAGTACTGGAGTATCGTATGGAACTCTGTTTTCATACACTGCGTCTGCTAAAAGAATTATTTACATCTGATTATATTCTAACCATAGTTTTGCGATATTTTGGTACAAAGAGCCAGTACAGTAATTAGATGTAATTACTGACATAAGCTGTAATGTACACGTATAAATGTACAGTTTAAGCAGTCAAGATATGTAACATCTTGGTATAATTAAAAATGTGCATAATTTTCTTTCCGCAATTGAAATATGATGACGAAGTGATGATGTACTAACTCCAGATTAGCCAGAGGCAAGAAAAATGAACAAGAATACATTAGCACTGATGTAGCCATTTGTCAACACGAGAAGAAGCAATCAAATTTCTCAGGATATATACTACTCCATACTTCAGAAATTGCATGAGAATAGCTTTGGTACATGTTTGTGCAAGGAAGAACGGCAATTAAATCTTAAATTGGTACCTGCTTTGAAGGAATGAGTTTTACTTTTTTCCAAAGGGTAAAGAAAATCTTTTAAAAATCATCTACAGTCTGAAGAGGTTTTGAGCAAAGGTCACCTGGTACTTAATCTCTCTCAGAAACTCCAATTCCTACAGTCATAATGAAGCACTTAAGAGTTTGAAAGTCCAATTGAAAATCAGTACCACGTCTATATTTCTCACCACTTTCTGGAAATTGAGAGAAAGCTTCATATTCCAGGATGAATGTTTAATGTTTTAAATGTTTTCCCTCCTGTTACTCCTTTCAATTCAAACCCTTCCTTCTCTTTATTTCTTCATTAGAAACGAAAACAAGAAAAAAGTATTGTAGGTTTTTCTAACAGAGTATGAGTTTTCTGGTGAGGGTAGCTAGAATTGAGAGAAGAAGGCTAGAATAGGTGTGGTTGGCTTTTTGGGACTTAAGGCATCCAAAAATGAGCTACAAGGAGAAACGTTGACTCTTTTCCTTCACCTCTGTTCTGAAGACAAGTGAGAGCAAGTTAATTCACCCCATATGAAGTATAGCTAGTCTTTTCTATGTTTTGAAATAGGAGTATTAGAATTAAGGTTTCTTCTCTCATTCTTTCTCCAGCTGTTGGGTTGCAGCAAGACACGTTAGATGAGCACCCTTTTTCTTCTCTTGTGAGTATTGCAAACTGAGTAGCGCTTGTTTAGCTGAGAATAGTTTAGAAATGTTATTACAGCCTTTTCTCACAGCAAAGATTGTTAGTATAAAAGCATGGCAGCATGTCAATAGTACCCTCTGAAGCATTTCTTACTGAGTACACTTTAAGGATTTCATATACAAAGCAAAAGAACTCCCAAAAATAATGTTAGTTAGAGCTTTAGTAAAAAGCTTCCTGGCTGCTCTCTTTAAATACTTAAAAGTGCAGAATTTATTTTCTTATTTTTTTTTCCTTCAGCAAAACAGAAAAAAATCAATGTGACAATAGAAATATCTTATGAGGTCATTTTGAACATTATAAAGCTCCATGTTAATGTTTCTCTAACATCTATCCTCTGATATTAATAAGCTATAGTTGGAGATGACTGAAAAATATGAGGAAATTAATCATGCTTAATTTGAAAACAACAATCTTCAGTGAAGCCTGTAAGAATTTGAAGTATTAACATCGCATGATAACTGTTATTTATACAGAGCCCAGCCAGAGCAAGACATGGTTCTCTCTTTGCAGATGGCCTGTGACAGTCTCACTGGAACCCTGGAACCTTGACCCATTCACAAATGTAAAAGAAAAAAAAAAAACATGCCTAGTAGTTGGATACAATTTCTTACGACCCATCTATAAAGAATCTATATCCTTCTAGCTGGAATTGAGACAGGCTGCACAAGAGATATAGTCTTCTCATATGCAGAAACAAAGGAAATCATATTCACTTCTGCTAAAATATTTTATGTAGGACATACGTAAAATAGCAGATATGTCCTGAAGTGACTTTCTCCTTGTTCTTTCTTCTCACCCTCCCTCTTTTATTTTTTATTTTTTTAAACTCCCAGGTTGTGTTATTTTTCTTGAATAGCAGAGGAAAGACTGCATTCATCTTGGGTGACATTTAAAAATAATACAAACAGTACAACAGATGCCACTCCTATTTAAATAGTGAAAATACGAGGAATTTTAAAAGAGCATTTGAATTATCCTTTTCAAATTGACTTTCTGCTTCTTCTAACATAATAAGTTTGAAAAAATAAATGTATTATAATCTTCAATAATTTCAGCTGTTCTCATTTTGGGAGAGAAAGAATGTTTTACCAACTATTCACTCTGTGAATGTAGCAGCAAATTGATTATTGGGAATTTATTATTTCCGTGTAGAAGAGAATACTGTATTGGGCATAATCACATAGGTGAATTAATAAAAAAAGACAGTTCAAAGCTCAATGTCTCTTGTGTCAGCACTGGTAAGATCTCTGTTGGAACCAATCTAGTTGGGAGGCTAATGGTCAGAAAAGAAAAATTGAAATCATAACACATGCAGGGAAAGATTACTAGAATGAATGGAAAAAAATGAGAGACTACTGGATGGCAGGAGACAAAGTATTTAGGTTTCTACATCTACAAGAAAGATACTTAATGAAGGAGCTATATGATAATTTTATATGCTATATACACAGATTTAACATACACGAGTTAGAATTTCCAATTCAAAGAAAAAGGTAGATTTACAGAAAACAACATTAACAATGTACATATTACACATATGCACACAAATTGGTGTCTTAGTCAATTCCCACATCCCACTGTCTCTCCAGCAGTCGTCTTGCACTTGCCCTTCCAGCAGCCGGCTCCTTCATAGACACACATATCTGGCCTAAACTTGTAACTCAAGTAGCTTGGGAGCCAGGTACTGAACGCTATCACCCTCTAGTCCACTTTGATATTTGCTGGCAGTCATGCACACTAATGTGCATGCCTCACTCGTTCTAGTTGCTGATGCCATGCAGACATGGGTTGGATGATCCTCAGTTTGACTGCACTTGCTGATACCTAACGTCCATCAACAAATGCACACGGAACAGTGACCTCCTAACCCAGGAAAATACAAATGGAGTTTAATGAGACAATGCAGACTGCAGTGGTCAGACATGGGACATGGAGGTAAGTGTCCTGACCAGTTCCAGTTTACACACATCCAGCCCCACATAACCCCTTAATCCTTTATTTTCCATGCTTATTTTTCCTCACCAACTTACCTTGACCGTTCCCTTTCCTCACCTTTGATTCCTCCTCCTAAACAATTCATGATTATCTTAGAACAATTCCTAGATGTTCTTTCTGGCATTCCACAATGCCAATCAGTTTGAACGTTCCTCCTGAGATCTGCTCTCATTGACTCATTTTGGCAGGTTTCACACTCAGGCAATGGGTCTGATGGTTTCCCATGACAGCTCCGGAAGGAGCTGGGGCAGAGTGTTCTTACCTCTGACTGGGCTATTGTGAATCTTCTGCCTTCCACTGCACCTGTGTGCTCCTTCATCTTCATGTTGATGAGCCTTTTGTAGGCTGATCATCCTTCTGCAATAAGCCAGGGATACAACAGCTGGGACAGGATACTACATAGGTTCCCCCACCTGCCATTGTACCTTTGATCTCCTTTGTGTGTGGAGATCCCTTTCTTCCCATAACCAAATGCACTGTGTATTTTCATCTGTGATTCAGGGCTTGCTGGTATCCTGTTTGGGACAAGTGGTAATTTCACACATTGCTGCAAATAACAGAAATACAAAGCAATCAGTGTCAGATGCTGGAAACACACAACCACACAATTAGTTGCACTAATTTTCAGGGTCCTGAGTACCCTACTTCCCAGTTCTAGGGATTTGGCTGGCTGAGAAGAGCAGTTGTGAACAAAGAGCTGGAAAGAGTCCTAGCAAGGGCTCCTCCCTCCTGCACTCAAGAACTGCTTCAAGTTGAAACTCTACTGTTTGGTGCCTACCTGAGCTCTACAGCTCCAGCTACAACCCAGCCATGCCTGTGTCTTAGATATGCGCCCACTGATCTGTCTCCAAACTGCAGGCTGATGTTCTAGCCTGATCCTGACCTGGCCCTGCCACTGTGGCGCTGTCTGTGGCCATCCCTGATCTGTGTCTGATCCTGGTTCCTTGGACCAGCGCATACCCCCCATTCATGTTCTGATGGCCTGGCCCAATCTCAGCCCATCTCCATCCTCAGGGAGTTTCCCAATGCCCTATGGCTGGGGATGTCTCCACATGTTCCCAGGCCACTCTGCTGGGACACGAGGAAACCTGGCTTCCAGGTCGTGTCGCTCCAGGGAGTCCCTGCCACCTCAACCACAAGAGAGCTGTGAGGCCTCAAAGCATTTTTAAGAGGAAGCCCTGAGCTAAGCACGATGGGCCCTGGGGTCAGGCTACACAGGTGCACGTACAGACCCTGCACTAAGACTCACCTGCAGCACCACCCTCAAGCTCCCCCCTCCCAGAATCCATGTCAAATTTGGCCACCTGATATCTTGCATAAAGGAGAATACAGCAAACATCCCAAAGAATGAAAAGACAATCTCTAGAATGATTACATTTTTCTCAGCAAATAAAATAATTATAAAGAGATACATAACTACAATCTCTTCCACTGATTTTTCCAATAAGACATATTCATTATGGAAGGTAGTATACAAATTTAACATGTCTAAATTCTGTTTATTTCCTTCTAAACACCTGGCAGTCATTGACAATTAACTTCACAGGCATTTCTTAGTTTAATCCTGATCACAAAATGAAAACAATGTAACACATTTGAATTTCTAGCATTATGTATTTAACACTTCTAACAAGCACCCTTTTCTGCAAATTTAGAACATCATTCCAATAGGAGTATGGAAAAAGCTATTTAAATTTTAACAAATAAACTCACAGGAATCAAAATGCACTGCTGGAAAGCTGAAGTGGTTAAGAGGCCAGATGTGTCAACTAAATGGAATAATTCATTTACTTTCACATAAATGGAACTCCACATTTCTTACAAGACAGACAGTCATTCACATGAGCTTGGGAAGAGAGATGCAAGAACAACGACAACAATGCACTCCCACAGAACATAGTGTGCATTTATTAGCAATTTCTTCTCTTTTTAAATAACTCATGTCTGTTTTGCTTAATATGCATCTCCCTTCCAAGAAGACCCTAAAGCCATTCCATAGTCCACTCAGTACTACTTATTTTTTATAACTTTCATCATTAAACACCACATGACACGTGGTCTGAGGAAGTAGGTAAACATTTCCAACTCCCAAACTCTTCTTCACTTGCCTTACAAATATCTTTACCCTCCTTCTTGCCTCTGGCTACACTCATATCCTTTTACTTTCAGAGATTATTCATACAGAATTATTCCAAGCATCCAGAAGTACTCATTATTATTCTTTTCCGGAACAGACAGCCAGTAGCTATTATAAATGATAGTAAAATACACACAATTCATAGTGATGCGCACCTACACTAAAAAGGCTCATACATAAAAAAATAAAAACTTCAAGCTACATAAATATTAAACTAAACTGCAAACAAAGACATCTATTATACCACTGTATATTGGATTTATTTTCAAACTTCAATGCTAAAAGAAAGGATTATGGAGCATCTTTCTCCATAATTCAATACTTTAAACAGTCACAGTTTGCTTTGCTAACAAAACAGAGGTTAGTTCCAGCCCAGCATAATTCTTACACTAGTCACACTTAAAGAAGAGTCTATTGACTTTACAAAAAGAGAGAGAGATTTCTCAAATATCTAATTATGCCATATTTCAGTTTATGCTGTATTGCTGGAGGATGAAGTTCCTACTTAAAGCAGGAACATCTGTTTGCCTTTACACTACTAATTAATACGAGGGTAGGGACTGCTCCCATATCCTAAGGCTACCTGGGATTTCTTCCATGTTCTCTGAGATGCCCCTAGAGCCTTAGAACAATTATTTTTGTGTGGTTTTAGTTTAAATTCTCTGATACGACGGCACATATGGACTACATTCTTTCAGAGCAACATTTTTAGCATGAAACTAATGCCTGGTTGTATGTGTTAGGGACCAGAGTGTAGTGTAATAGAATCACATCACAGAATTGCTTGGGTTGGAGGAGACTTCAAAGATGATCTAGTTTCAACCCCGTGACTACCCACTAGTATCTCCCAGTAGATGAAGTTGCCTAGTGCCCCATCCAACCTGGCTTTGAACATCTCCAGGGATAAGGTATAACTTCTCTGGGCAGTCTGTTCCAGTGCCTCACAACTCTCTAAGTAAAAAATTTTGCTCTAACATCTAACCTAAATTTCCCCTCTTTCAATTTAAAGCCATCCCCCCTTGTCCTATCACTATAAGATCACATAAAATGTTAGTTGCCCTCCTACTTGTAAGTTCCCTTCAAGTACTGGAAGGCCACATACTTCCACTTTGAGTAAATTGAGTCTGACTGTGACAACATAGCCTGGAAGTATATCAGGTAAGCAGGCCTTGCTCTCCTCCTTTATTTTTTTGCAAAAAATTCAGTCATTTCATCTTTTTCTATGTTAAAATACTAGCATGTCCCTATTTACGTTAAGGCTGAAGAGGAGCTGAACATTTATGCAAGAGTACATTGCTAGTGATCACTTTGGACTCTATTTTGCCATCTCTCTTTTGCCTCTCATGTGGCAAGAAATCAAGTATTTAAGGTGCCTTGTTTTCCTAGTTTTTTATACTTTGAAGACTCCTCAATCTGGGGCTGATCTTCAGTAAGATAAACAAAAATCTTGGCCAATAATGCAGCTTCCCAGAGCTTCCATAGTGGACTGCAATGTCTTTCCAGTTGTCTCAAGGAATTCACAGGTCCATCATTTGTCCCTGTGGTGTGGTCTGCAATCGCTCTGTCTCAGAGATGCAACAAACAAACAAGTCACAAGAACAAAGCCAAATAGCTTACCTCTGAAACATCTGCTGGCAGCTCCTCTTAGTAATGACAATGGAAATGTGCCTGCCTTATTAAAGAGTTACACTCTTGAAAATGTCTTGAAGGGACTGAAATGAGAGAGTAAGAACAGAAGATGAGTCCAGCATTGACGAGTTGCTCAAGATGCGAAAAAAGGGTTCACGCTCTAAAAATTCTCTACCCAAGAAAACTCTTCTCACATCTGTATCAAAAGCATTATTGATTTATACAGATAAAGTAAGCAGCCACCCAGAAGAATCTTACGGGACGTATCACTGCTGTTCTCCATGGGGTTGGGAATTCTGGACATTTATTTATAGTCTTATTTTCCCACTATTGTGACAGAATATGTTGAAGATTCTTTAACAATTATAAAAAATATACATGCATTTTTTCACTCTCTTAAAGATGCTCTGTGAGTTACATTTATAAATTTTATTGTCTGTGAAAACAAAGATAATCAAGTATGAAATCACACTTCAGCCACAACACTTAAATCCAGTAGGGAGACAATGATAATTCTGGTTATGAACATAATAATCCTCTAAAATATTTTTTTAATTGCAAACATATCAAACACGTAATTTTAGCTTATCAGCAGCCAACAGAAGTACTATAGCTAAATTTAGCAATATGAATGCTAGTTCTGAAAATTGTGTAGTACTTAATCATAAGACCTGGTAGTTGTATGATGAAGAAAACTACCTTTCAGGGAAGAGCAACAAAAAAATGTCCTTTTCAAGCGGTTTGACAAACTTTACAGGTTTAAAAATACAATTTGACATAAAGGCTTGTCATATATAACCTGCATGTTTGGCAGCTAGACTTCTGCCTTTTCCCTTCATCCCAAAAGCTAAGGTTCCTCATGTTTTCCAAGGTCATGAGATTGCAACTGACAAATGAGTCTACACTGAAACTAATTTTAAGTCACTTTGATGTGTAATTAAAAATGCCCACACTAGTGTTCTTATGCTTGCAATATCCAAGTTCCTCAACAATATTGAATATTAGGGTCCTTCAAGCTTCTTTGCTGCCATCAGAAATCCAAAAGAGTATGAGGAAAGGGATAGGAAAACCTCTGCAGGTTATGTACCTCTAAGTAAAGTATTTTAATAGTTTTCTTATGCAGAAAAAAAGAATTTCCATATAATTTAAGGACAGGGTTTTTTTGTTTTGGTTTATTTGGTTTTGTTTTTTTCTTGTTTTTAGTTACAGTGAGGCCCATAAGAGAAAAATCTGACAACTATCTTTCAATTGTGAGAGATTAAGGATCCTTCCACTGCTACAGCAGTTATGGGGTCTGTCAGTTATTGGAAATTTAACAAATGTAAAGGATGAGAAAGAAAAGATGTCTGTGTTTGAGAAGTACCTTGCTGGAAAGAAAGACCTGCGTACTTTATAGCTGAGTGACTGTGTAAACAGAATATGTAGAGAACATATCTGGCTGGAACACACCAGTTTGTGCTACAGCAGTTATTGAGGAAAAGCTTCTGCCTTCAAAGTACTTTTGTTCTGGGATATGTAGTCTCTACTTGGCTACACAGCCTTTCTTATCCCTCAGGAGACGCTGACTAGGCCTCCCCAGTGATGTGAGTTACATGAATAGACACATTTTTCCAGTCAAATGTGCTAGAGATAAAAGCAAAGGACAATGGAAAAAAATAAATTTTCATATTTAGTTTAATGGGTCAGCCTGACCTTGGAGAAAGCAGTTATGGAAGAGAAAACCTGAGGACAAATATAGCTGAGAAAATCAAAACAGTATATGAACTCAAAATCGTGAGAAACAGAATACATAATAGAGAAGGAGGCAGCAGACGACATCTGAGATTTTTTTTTTCTCCAGGTGAACGCTGAGCCCAACTATTACTGAAAACCTCACCTGCATAGAGAGGGAACTAGTAGACCATTGAAGTGTCAGTGGCAAACTCCTTTCCTTAGAGAGAACAACAAAATACATCAGAGAAGAAAGGGTACTGGATGAGTGTAAGAAAGATGCCACTGATGTTGAATTTTGGTTCAGTCAAGTGTTCTCACACAAATGGTTGCATGAGAAGTTTCAGCAAGGGCTTTTGGTGACATGAGAGTTAAGTTTCTGCAGAGGGCATCCACTTGCCCTCCATCTTCCTGCCTTCTCCCTCATGAAACCATTGCCATCCTGGTTCTCTCCCCCCTCACCAGCCTCATATCTCTTTTACATCTGTGCATGCCTCCCCTCCATTTCTATCAAATACAAAATAAACTGAAACTCAGCTCTTCTTCTCTAAGTAGTATGAGAATAATATTTCATTAGTTTTAGAGGCTTCAATCCAAAAATATGAAACAAATGCAGTAGCTTCAAACTTCCACTTTCATGTTTCTTTTTCTTACGATTTCATTTTGGCTTTTCAAATACTGTGTCTTGGCTTAGCATTCATCTTCTAGTCTTCACTCAGAGAGACCTAAGCACTCAAACTGAAAATCAATATTTCGCACTACAGTCAGTAAACTCCCCTTCTAACCTGAAAGATTAATTGTCACTGTCTTCCAAAATATTTCCATGTATACAGCATTTTGTTCTCTGGACATTAGAGTATTACTTTAGAGGAAATTATTTAGTGCATACATTGCATTTTAATCCATACAAAGCTTTCAGTGAAGGAGAAAAGAACTTCAAGCTGCTCTTAAGTAACGGTACAAATGACGGTGTATCTACATATGTGTAGATATAAAGAGTACATTAACACTATTTGATAGAGCAAATTCTCAGCTACAAAACACTCTTCTTTAATATAGTCACCACCATTATCTATACATTTTCACCAGCAATGAACAAGAGCCTGCATGCCACGCTTGTAAAAATCTGCACCAACAGACGTGACCCACTGTTTCACAGCTGCTACAAAGGCATAATTGCCAGGAAAATGTTGCTCACACAGTCCATCTTTCATCAGCTCGAACAGATGGAATTCTGAATGTGTCAAATCTGGGCTATACAGTGGATATGATAGGACAGTCCAGCCAAGATTGGCAATGTGCTCCACAGTCTTCAAACTGATATGGGGCCCGGTGTTATCATGTTGCAAGAGAAACATTGTCTTCTCCTGACCTGACTCTGGAAGTTCAAGATTTCAGCTTAGAAAGCATTGCAATGTAAAAGCCGTAGCTGATGGTTTGTCCACGTTCCAGGAAATCCAGACGGATCACCCCTTTGCTATCCCAAAAAGACAGTGCACATCACTTTACCCACTGAGGACTGTGTCTTGAACATTTTCTATGATGGGAAATTCACATCACCACTCCATGGACTGCCATTTTGACTCCAGCTCATAGTGGTGACAACGTCTCATCACTGGTAGTGATGTGATCCAGATAACTGTCACCTTCAGCCTTGTATTTGTTCCATGGGTCATGATAAAGTTGCATATGATCTTTCTGTGCGAATGCATGAGCATTTGTGTGACCCACCTTGCACAAACTTCATGATATTCCAATATTGCTACCATCATTTCTAATGCATTGAAGCCAATATTCAGTTCCATACACACTTCCCTGATCATGATCTGCTGATTCACACAAGTGAGCTGATCAAGATACTTTTCATCTCATGGTGTGACAGCTGTGCTTAGCTGTCCAGAATATGTCTTGTCTTTCACATCACTGTCACCACTGCTGTAATGTACCACCCACCACCACACTGTGCTCACATCCACTGTTTTGTCTCTATAAGCTTTGAGCAAGAGTTAATGAATGTCAATGGATGCAATTTTTTCTACATGGAGGAATTCAATTACACACCTTTGTGTCATATGCATTTCCATGTCAGATGCCATTTGCTCAGGCTGTCCCTCAGCTGCATCTGTCTCATGACAACAAAATGGAATATTGGTGGGAGCATTCCACCTCTACTGTCGTACCACCAACATCCATCTCTGACGTCATGGACCAACATAATAAAATAGGAGGCATTACTTTCAGTGCAGCACTTGTATGTCTCAGTCTGTGCATGCCAATTAAAAGACTATGAAAATTAGTCACTGTAATTAATATTAACTTTTCAGACAATGAAAATGAAAATAATAGGCCGATTGCACCATTAAACGTTTCAACATTTTTTGACTGAAAATATTAATTCTGAGAGAAATTCACAAACAGGTTTTCACTACTGCTGTTCAGAAAAATGCAATTAGCATGTTTCTATGTTACAATTATCAATAGCAAACTACATTCGTATGTTCAATAGGTAATGAATAACTCCTTATATTACCTCTACATATGATATTTATTGTTACTGCTTATTCATTTAAATTTTCATTTGTTTTGATAGGAAAAAATTTTCATATGCTATATAAATATTTCATAGTCTTAACAGATGTTTGCTTCTTTTTTTATTCTTTCTGAGCACATTGCCTTCAGTGTCAAAATATTCAATAAGAATAATACGCTAACCTTAAAAAATCTTGTTTGGAGTTTGGAGTTCTATTATAACAATGCAAAATGTACGTCTTTATCTTTTTCACAATTGTTTGGTCTATTCAAAGGGAAGTGTTAGATTTATCATAGATAAATAGGTTTTTTTGGGGATACTTCTACATTTCTCTGATGAATTTTAAATGTCTGTGGTAACTCTGTACTGACTCTTTTCCTGATACTTTCCTTATTTCTGTGATTTTAAGAACAAGATTTCACATACATTAGATAATTCCAAACAATCAAATGTATGTTCATTCTCAGGACCAAAATCAATAGCTAGGAAGGACTGTCCAGAATATTGGAAGCCCTCAGTCATTTTAAGATATACACTGTTGTTGATACAGTTAAATGGAAGTTGCAAGAAGGACAATGTTAAGTGATTTTAAATAATATTCTAGAATTTAATTTACAAAAAAAAGCTTCTGATTTATTATTATTATTAACATCTTCACGCTTCCTGTTTCCTGAAGTCTGGGAATGCAATCCTTTCAGAAGTAAGCTCATCACAAGCAACATTTGGTTTATATAGGATCTTGAACAATTAAGCTATTGCTGGCCTACAGTGTTCTAATTCCAGATACTCTCACATGATGGTACTATAATTAAAAACAGAGGAGAGAGAGTGTAAAAACAACACAGTCACACTATAAAACATAACTTCAGTAGCAACTGGAGAGTAACATGGTTGTAATCAAAGCAGATTAACAAGAATCTAAAAATAGCTGTGTTCATTTCCTGTGCATTGCACATTGCACATCTCTGATAAATTATTTTCACACTGTATTGCAGGTCACTGAAAAAGTAGCTATAAACATTCTGTCCTCCTGAATAGATTAGTTTATCATTAGATACACGAATTCTTTCCACATGATTCTTAATCAGGAGTTAAGAAAACTATACTGAGGAGTTATCACGTCCAATGTATTCAATCAGTGCTATAAAACCATCATGAAAGAAATCCCTTCTTGCTGTATATTACTTTAACGGGACTAATTGATCTTTCACTGAATTTCTTCATGGAGAAGAGCAAGATAGTGCATGTTTTATTCTTCTAAATCATAGTTTGAGCAAAGAGAGTAAACAGAACCATACAAAAAAAATCCTATTAATCTATTAAAATCAGAATAGTTTGTCATATTTCGTTTGGATGGTTTTGGTTAGTTTGCTTGTTGTTAGTATTTCTTTGAGAATGTTGATTTGAAAGATGCAAAAGCCTTTATCTTATGCATCTCCCAGTGGGACTAAAGAGAAAGCGGGCATTTATATATAGAATGGAAAAAAAAAAGTATCAAGTTGCAAATGGAAGCATTAGTGTGTTTTAGTATCTAAAATATTGCTACATGAGAAGTGATGCCAATTAAACTGGGTATTCCAGGCTCTAGTATACAACTTCAGATTCTGCAGCTGGTAACTTAGGCCAACTACCTAAAGGGTAGCTTAGGACACATCAACAAAAGTGTTTCAGTTCTGGAAAAGAGCATATTCCTGAAGGAAATCCCCCAGTCACCTTGGTGTTGATCACACACCAAAGCTCTCTGTCTCTGAGAGCTTAAGCTGAATTTTCTCGATGACATTGAACTGAAACATGATCCAGGAACATATTTAATGTTGGAAGGGACCTCTGGAGATCATCTAGTACAAACCACCTGCGGAAGCAGGATCCTGAGAGTAGGTTACACTGGAAAGCATCCAGGCAGGTCTTGTATATCTCCAGAGAAGGAGACTCCACAATCCCCCCGGACAGCCTGTTCCAGTGCTCCGTCATTCTCTAAGTAAAGACATTTTTCCTCTTGTTCATATGGAACTTCCTGTGCTCCAGTCTGTACCTGTTGCCCCTCGTTCTGTCACTGGGCACCATTGAAAAGAGCCTGGCCCCATCAGTTTCATGACCAATCCTCCTTCGTGAACCTTTTGAAGACTGGAATGACATTGGCTATCCTCCAGTCCTCAGGCACCTCTCCCATTCTCCATGACTTTTCAAAGAGAATAGTGAGTGGCTTGGCAATCACTTCTGCCAGCTCTCTCAGCACTGAGGGCTCATGGATTTGTGTACTTTGAGTTTGACTAGATGATCTCAGAGTAGACTGTTGTCTCGTCCCACTCGGTGGGTTGCGAGGAAGGTGAATCTTTGATATCCCACTGAATAAGGCACTCCCTGGTCATCAGGGGTTGCGGGAGCGATGGAGTCAGACTCAGAGGAACGATACAAAACAATTTATTGACTTTAACAACCACAGTTGGCCTACAATTTCAAGGCAAAATTGGGTAATATCCTAACAACAACCACAATAAGCTTTACGAATAAACATGCACTTTGGCACAGGCGTCTTTCTTATAGGCAAATTTAGACTACGACTAGTAAAGAAAAATGAATGAAAAGAGATCAAGAGAAAAGAAAAGAAAAGAAAAGAAAAGAAAAGAAAAGAAAAGAAAAGAAAAGAAAAGAAAAGAAAAGAAAAGAAAAGAAAAGAAAAGAAAAGAAAAGAAAAGAAAAGAAAAGAAAAGAAAAGAAAAGAAAAGAAAAGAAAAGAAAAGAAAAGAAAAGAAAAGAAAAGAAAAGAAAAGAAAAGAAAAGAAAAGAAAAGAAAAGAAAAGAAAAGAAAAGNAAAAGAAAAGAAAAGAAACCAGAAGAGACAGGTTTTCACCACATCCTCGGATCCAGCGTAGCCTTGAGCTGGAGTTTTCATCTGTGGGTTGTGCATCGACAGAGGCTTCATCCACGGGTGGTGAGTTCACCACTGCAGGTGGCAGGGCGACAAAGGCAGAACACGTGTGTTCACCTTTATATAGCCCAGATGGTCAGAGACCACCCTCATGGTGGCAACTCCCCTGCGCTTGCACAACGCGGGATTCCAGAAGATTCGGGAGTTTTCTTCGAAGTCATGCAGCCCCTTCCTCAGTAAGCTGCCGTGAAAGGAAGTGGGTAGAACAGCTTGCTGCCCTAACTCCGCAGGACCCAGTCTGCTCCCTCACCTTCGCTCTCTAGCCGGAGTTGTTGAGTCAAATCTCCCATTGGTCTCTTACAACTGCCCTCAACCAAGAGGAAGTCTTCCTTTCTCCAGAATCTCTTATCTCCAGGGTGTGGGATTTCTGTGGGCCATTTTTAGCAATAAAGACTGAAGCAAAGAATGTGTTCAATAATTGCCTTCTCAGCATCCCCTATTACCAGGGCACCCACTTCATTCAGCAGTGGGCCCAACGTATGTTATCTATAGCACACTGCCTCGATACATGCTGTCTGGAGCACACAATTTCTGCTTCTGTTATCCTCCTGAAAACATTATCATTGGAGATAGGAATAAGACTGAACAAAAGATAACAAAGCACATTGGGCAAGATAGCAATGCTTATACTCGATGTTTCTCCTTTTTTTTTTTTTTTGTCACTATCGTTGTCTACATCATCACGGCTCTGATTTTCAGGTTACAAATATAATTGCCAAAGTTTCTGTGAGCTATCGTCCCTTTTTTAAGGGGCTTCTTAGAGTAGGCATACCCAAATATTTACACTTTCTCATCATACATGGCAGTTTAAATACAAAACATAGAAAGCAGATCAGCTATCTATTGGAGAAGGACAGAAAAATAGATCTTCACAATAGATTTGTTAGATTTCCTCATTTTTACCCCTAAGCAGGTTGGCTATATTTCCTGAAATGAGCCTGTTTTCCTTACCATTTTGATTTTATTTACCTGTTTAACAAATAAATATCTAAATATATGAAAATAATTGGACTAATTCAAACAATGACTCTGCAAAAGAAGGATATTTCTCTGTCTCTATTTGTAATTGTTTTCAGTAATCTTGTAGTAATTAAATGATGGAAGTGCTGATATATTTGCCGTATGGCTCAGGAGCATGATAGACCATGAGTCACCATTCAGTGGTCCCTTGGATGAAACTTACTCAGTTTATCACCTTGAAGAAAATATTTTGTGCCTTCTCATCCTCTGCACTTTTGTAATGCTGTGTAAACTTTATCATCAGCTTCCCTGTCCTGAAGGTGATTGCCCCATTTGCCCAGGTGATCGGGCACCCTTGCAAGCTGGGAAACTGAATAAACCCACTGCAGGAATGTCCTCAGAATTCCAGTGTCATTATCGGCACTTTTTACAGAGCAAATATAGAAAGTCTATATTTTTAGCCTATTTTATTTTGACTTGGACTTCACACTGAAAGCCTGTAATTTCTTTTGACTTTCAGGTCAACAACAACTAACAGGGTCAAAGTTGAAGTAAAATTTATTGCTCTGTCCTCACTGTTGTGTCTGTATTAAAGTCTTTGAGAAGTATGCAGTTTTCTTTTTGTTTTTGCTCACACAAGATTCTCGTCATTAATTTTTATGAGGCTAAAAGTTTCTTTTTGCTTCACCACAAATGGAAGAACAAGTTAATCCTCTTGACTCACTGTGGTGAGACATGCTTTGCATAGGAAAAAGTTACATGTTGCCCAGTGTATAGAGGCTTTGTCCAGCTGAGGTCTCCAGGGCTTTGCTTAAATTCTCCTTATTCAAGCACATTGGGACCACACAGATGTCCAGTCACAAAGAGATCTATTTTAATAGGAGCAGAACTGACCTTAAGCTGTGGTTATATGTTAGTAAATAGTCTAGCTCTCAAACATCCACACTGGTTAAATATCATCACAGTCCCCAGCACAGTTTTGGCTAGTACTCTTTCAGATTATTCTTGGGAGTTATTTGGATGTGTTGTACATGTCAGGGACTATTCCTAGAGATGTATGACCATTATATTTGGGAGGGGGTAAAGTTTGGGTATGTGAGGCATCTCAGACCCCAAACCCTGCCCCTTTCCCCCCTCCCCCTTCCCCCCCCCCCCCAAAAAAAAAAACAGTTTTGGCTGTGCTTTGCTCAGGAATAATCAATAGGTCAACTTAATCAGATGTAAAAGAGCCTTTTTGGCTGTTGATATGTCAGATCTTTATCCCACAATGATTGGATAAGGTCACTAGAACACTCAGTGGTGTTGACCCCATTCATGATAGCTGACTCAGGAAGATACAGAAGAAGAGCTTTCATTGGTGCAGTCAAGAAGAAATCTGGACCAGATCATGAGTTCATGTCCTCTTTACACTTAGTCTCACACAATTAAGAGGGCACAGTCTGGCACTTGAGTTTAGTAGGTGACAGTGAAGCTCTAACAGCAATATTTCAGAAGAAACAGAAATTGCTCCCGAGAGGTGGTGGTTTATATCAACAGTGATTTTTTTGCTGACACTTAGCAGAGATGGTACATTTCTCAGCATAACAGAAAAAAATTCAAATAATTTTTATATTACCGGTATAAGATGATAGCTGGAAAAATTTTAGTCTGCTGCTATTTTTGTTCTAATTCACACAAAATATTTACAATGTCTTGATAATAAAATGAAACAACTTTCAGTATATGCTGCTACAATGTACTATATGTGTCTGCCAGCTGCACACACTTTATATGCCAGACCCACTGTGACTTGCAGGCACATTAACTTTCTGATTTAGAACACCATAGATCTATAAGCATTCAAACACTGAGTAAACTGTTGTAAAACAAACAAACAAACAAACAAACAAACAAAAACTTGAAATAGTGTGAACATTTTAATAAAAAAAAAAAGTATAATCACTTTTCTTTGTTACTTGAGTGAGTTTCTAGCTAAGACACTGAAAATATGGAAATCCTTTTGGACCTACTGTTGAATCTTACTTTATTGCCCTGCAGATTTGGGCATATGAATTGATTATACTAGCATTTTGCCTAATTAAAAACAACCCAGTATTTGCTTTAGAGACATCTGCTTAGAAAATTCTCACACAATACAGTGATCTTCAGTACCTGTTAAGTTTCAGGTCATTTGCATTCTATGAAAAAATTTAAAAAAAAAAAGAAAAATGATCCAGTACAAATGTAATGATCTGTAGCAAGTGTATAAGGAATATCAAAAAGGAGTTGCATGCAGTAGACTAAATGAAGCGCTCCTTACTCATGTTTCTCGTTGTGGGTCCGAAGAATATTCCTTCTGCTTTGCCTGTGCTCATGTTCTCAGCAACAAGACTCTGGGACTCTTCAAAGGCAATAAGTACAAGAGAAAGAAAAAATATCTTTATAGCTTCATATTATTTTTATTCTAACTCATAATACTTATCTCACATTTCCTAGCCTTATAGATCTAGTCATTATCACATTTATTAGTGATTTATGCTGTGTTGTTGTCATTACAGCCATGAAGAAGAGCTTTCTTCAGTGTTCAGCAGGGCATTACAGTAAATGTGTCTTATTCTCGTGTAAATTCCCTCTTGGAGCTTTCCTACAGTTGAATGTCTGTCTTCCAAATAATATTCTAAAATGGTAAACATACAAAAAGCTAAGACTGCAAAATTGTATGTAGACAGGTATGATTTCAAAGAGAACCCAGTGAATGGTAATGGAGACATTTTGCTACATTACCTGATTTACAGTTCTGGAACATAACTTTCCAAAAATATGATTTATTTATTGACAAAGGTTTATCTAGTTTCACCAAAAAAAAATATCTATTAATTCAAGAAAATTATATCAACTTTTCCTTTATAAATAAGATTTATATGTTCATTTGGGATGTCCCCATCTATTTGGCTTATAAGAGACAACTTTTCAACTCTCTGCCAGGCTAGAGTTGCAAGCTGTTCATATACATCCAGAGATTTGTAAGAGAAAATTTGCTTTTCATTTCATGCACATTGTTAGAAATGTGACAGAACATAAGTGGCAAAATTTTGCTGGTAGTGTGTTTCCAGATATAACTCACTGGATCATAAACAGCATATTACCCTCTCCTTTAGCAGGAAAATTATTTACTTGTTTTCACAAACTTTTCCTAGATCCATCTGAAAATTTGTGATATTTCTTTAAACTATCACCCTTACTTAAGAGTGATACCAGAAGTCTCCTTTTCTGGTAGCAAGAAACTTCTCATCTTCATTCTAAGTTTAATTGTAGTTGCTCTTAAAACTGTATTTCCTTCACATAGATTTATTTTCTCCACTTTGGTGCTGATCTACAGAGTTTCTATTCTTATCAACCATGTCTTACAGTTTATTTTCCTAGGCCTACAAAGCTGAATTCTTAGTATTTCCTCATAGCAGAAAGGCTTTATATTCCCCAGTCATCTCGCCTCAACAGCACAGTACATAGAATTCCTTTTTTTCATAGAATCATAGAATCATAGAAACACTAGGTTGGAAAGGACCTACAAGATCATCTAGTCCAACCGTCCTCCTATCACCATCCCTACCCACTAAGCTACTAAATCATATCCCTTAGCACCTCATCCAGACGCTTCTTGAACAGCGGCAGGGACGGTGACTCCACCACCTCCCTAGGCAGGCCATTCCAGTGCCTGACCACTCTTTCAGAGAAAAAGTTTTTCCTTATATCCAGTCTAAATTTACCCTGGCGCAACTTGTGGCCATTCCCTCTCGCCCTGTCATTAGTTATCTGGGAGAAGAGGCCGACCCCCTCCTCACCACAACCTCCCTTCAGGAAGTTGTAGAGTGCGATGAGGTCTCCTCTGAGTCTCCTCTTCTCCAGGCTAAACAATCCCAGCTCCCTCAGCCGCTCCTCATAAGACTTGTGCTCTAGACCCCTCACCAGTTTTGTTGCCCTTCTCTGAACAAGTTCCACGTCATCACACACGGCTGTAANTCCTCCCAACTTGGTGTCATCTGCAAACTTACTGAGGGTACACTCAATCAATTTTGAATGTGAATGATAGGATGATCAGAGGTGTTCTGATTTGAACCCTACATGATACCAATTTTGGCTTTGTCTCTCTGACAGAACAACTTCAACTTATACATACAATAATTTCCATTTTCTATGGGTTTCTTATGCTCACTTGTTCACAAGAGACCTGTGCTTTTGACCACTATATGCAGAGCTCTCATCTGCAGTAATCTTTAGCTGGTAGGGCCCTATAAAAAAAACTGATACAAGAAAAAGATTTTATTCATTGCCTAGCAGATCTAGCAATAATGATTCTCTCTCAATTCTGTTCCTACCTATTACAGCTTTTCCTCCATATATCTTGGTGATTTGTTTAGATTTTGGCTCTCAGGTGCCATGAACAGTTCTTAATACCATAAAGCAGTTTCATTCACATGTATTGCTCACTAGTTTCAACTATAACCTGAAATTTTAATCATTTTACATATTTTTTTCTATTAAGTTATAGAGTTTTTCCAAAAATTAAATGAACTAGGAAAGACACAATGAAAAAAAACTGTACTTCTCCAAAAATAATACTAAAATATTATTTTGTTCACTCATACAGTTATGAGAAATTTAGACTGGATAAAAAATGAGGAAAATTCTAGTAGATTCAAAAGCTCTGTATATTCTGATATGAACTTAACAATGCCAAAAAAGTCAGCTTTTTGCTGTCAACAACAAAGAGTATATTACCACCTAATTTAATAGGGTGACAGCATATTTTGCAGGTTATGTTTAAGGGGCAAGCATAGTTGAAACAATGAACACAAATAGCAGATAAGCAAACACTGAAGAGAGTATAACCATTCAGAAGCTTAACAGTTTCTGTGTTCCTCAAAATAAAACACATTGGAGCTATGAGTTCTGTCTGAGAAAAGAAGCTTTAACATAAAAATACATAGACATTTGAATACAAAGAATACAGCAGTGTTGTCTGTGTCAATGACAGAGATGTACTTCATATAAGCAAATAAAATGCAATGGAATAAGAATCTCTGGATCAGTTCCTTGGGCTAAAATAACATGAAACCTCACAAACAGGCAGTGGTAATACATTGCATGTGCATTAAAAATCCTGATTAAGCAGAGAGTGTCTATAAGGTGGTAAGGTAAGAAGTAAAGCAGACTAAAAATTAACAGACGACAAATGGTAAGCACATGGCCAGTGGCCAGAATTTAACATAGAATTGCTTATCAGTTTTGGGAATTGACTGGGTACTGTAATAAAAGTCTTGTTTGTCTTGAACGGTCTTTGTTTTAAAGGAACGAGAGACACACTTGCTTAGCATTTCAGAAAAATTCTCACAGGCTAGTAATTTCTATACATACATAGGTATGTACGCGTATATTTGTATTTTGTATCTGATATGCATTGTGAAGGCAATTGGCAACTTCTGTTAGTAAATACAACTAGTCAGAGCAGATTTTGTAGACAGTGACAGAACTCCACAAATACTGATCTGCATAGAGTCCAGGAGTAAATCTGTCATTTGCAAGAGCTGAGTCAAAACAGGTTTTGACCGCTGAAAATATTTTCCATCATGGTGGCAGGAGGACTCAAAAATCTTGCTGTTTAATATGAAGACAAAAAAGATCAGTGAGGAAAAATATTGCTACGTCAGTAGTTTAGTAAAGGGAACTGTCAGTCATTGAAAGTAGTTATGCACTTTGGAGAGTTTACAGAAATAAATCCTGCTTCAAGTTGCATGCAGTAGCTTGAAAATTCCAGAATAAACATTCAACTTCTGTAAAATGTTGTGCACTACACATTTAGAAGTCCACTAGAAAAGCCAAGGTTAAAAATATACAAACAAGATATCAAGAGAAAATCTGTCTGAATTATGTAACTGTTTTCAAACCATGCATAGCAACAGCAAGACAAAAGGTCTATTATTCTCTGTTTATTTCCATGAACCCTTTACCAGTGAAATTAAGGAATCGGTTAAGCAATCTTTGCTTTGTCCGAAGTTTGGAGCTGTTGGATAGAAACATTTGCCTCTAAGGTGTCTCATACTTCCAAGCGTAATTATATCTGGGTACAGGCGTGGTTCTGCTATCAAGATTTAATCTTGGTTTGGACTGTATGAGAGAGGTATTGCAGACAAAGAGTTTGACTAAAATTCCACCAAGTCATTTTTTTTTCTGAAATATTAGCAGAGCTCAGTAATAAAGTGGATTATATAGGGCATTTCTTTTTTTTTTTTTTTGAGTGTCTTTTTTTCCCCTTTTCCTCTGACACAATGTTCAAGCTTACGCTATGCTTTCATGCAGACCATCTTAAAGATTTATTTCTATCACTGTTATCTCAAAGCTGTGCAATTTTCTGACTTTTCGTATCTGCTAATCTGTAAAGTAGCAGAAAGTAAAATAGCTTAGAGTGTCAGCCTACAGAGATCATCATGAAGTTACTAGTGCTTATCTACAAACAATATTTGAAAGCCTTACATAGAGTTCTTTTCCTCACCTAAATCAAACTGATGGGACTGAACAGTCATGTTTGGTAATCTTGTAATATTAATAATAACCAAACATAGCAGTAATCAATATTATTCTGGCTTCTTTTTCAAGTTCTGAAATGACCTCCTGCTATGAGATGAAAGAATGAGTTGATATAGTCTATCCTAATACATATTTCTTATATAAATAGTCCTATATATACTTGGCTATCAAAACAGTGTGCTTATATTCATGCCTTAAAAACAGAATTTAAAGAAAAATGTAATTCTATAGGACAGTCTAGAATTTAAAATGCCTTATACTTCGTTTCCTAAAGATCTCTTTCTCTTCCACATATACTCAAAAGCCAGTGATGTAATTCAGTGAAAAGAACAGAACCAGTCACTCTCAATAAGCAGATCAATGAATATCACAGGGACATGAAACATAATTTTAATTTTGTGTGTTAAGAACAAATATTTTGATCTCTTCCCTCTACATCCCTGTGAAAGAGCAAAATTTCACTCTTGTAGATTTTTCTGTGCCTTCTGTTCTCACTTATGATCCCTTTTATTCTTATTTTTAGGGAAAACAAGAGAAAGAAACTGACCACAGACTATTGGTTGAATGTTGAGTTGTTACCTGTTATATTTACTACCAGGCTTTTAGGTAAAAGCCATACACAGTTTGAACAGATGTGGAAAGATTGATGGGATCTGTGGAGGCAATAGGAAATAATTTATGTTAATGTGGTTCCTTCCCATCTCCCTAGTCTCTGCTTCCACCTGTACAGTTTCAAGAAAAAGAATTGGGGTTGAAAAATTTGCTGTTTTACAAATCACACACATCAATGACTGGGGTGCAAAGACATATCCAGGGTCAAATCATCCAATTTCAGCAGCCTCATCAGATACTGAAAGATATTGTCAAATTTTCCAAGCAGTGAAATCCATTCTATTTCACAAGATTGAACTAAAGGCTGACATAAGTAATACTGCTGCATTTTGAGGTTTTATAGACCCTGGAATGTCTCTGTGTCATATATCAGAGTACTGTAATGAAATAATAACTCTTGTCTCCAAGCAGAGGAATATCTAGTGCCATAAAAACACCCTCAATGAACAAGGGAAGTGATCCTACCACTTTTATTCACTTATGAAGGGTTTTACTCCTTTAACAGAAATCATTTTGCCAAGCCTCAATTTGTAGCAATGAACAAGGCAGAACCTGGCCTATTATAAACCATTTGTTACCTCTGAAATTACATTTACATTTTCCAGGGTATGATTAAAACAAAAACCTTTTGGCAGAGACATCTGAAGTTTAAATACATGCTATTTCAGTTTGATGTTTGTGGGGATTACTTGGGTGTATAACCTTTAAAAGTGGAAAAAAGCCAACATTTCCAAATTATTTGGATTATAAATATTTAGAGATTACACACTCATGTAACAGAAAAAGAACTTTGTTCCGTTTACGTAATCAGTCACTTAACACACTATAAAGAAACCTCTTCAAGTTGATATTGTGCAGGCTTAAAAATAACTGCAGCGTTACACACATTACGTTCATTTTTATAACAAATGCCATCAGGCACGGCACCACATAGGAAGAGCCAAGTAGCAACACCTCCACAAAGAAAACCAAGGGGACAAATAAATGACTTCAAAAGTCATTACAATTCCCTCTCTGTTCCTCTTATTCCTAAGAGTATGGACAGCAGTGGCAATAAGCTGACACCTAAACATTGATGTCCCCAGAATCTCTCTTCATGTTCCACTTATTGGGCCATTACAGACATTCCTCCTGCCTGAGAACACAAGAATAGGAATCAGAGAACACATAAAAGAAAAACACATAAACCAGGCTCTTTTTCTGTGGGGAAAAAAAAGAAAAAGAATCACAATCGTAATATACCTTAGAATAATTTCCACCTGGTAGCTAAGTGAAGAAAGTTTGGAAAGGATTAAGAACTACAGGACATACATTGTCTTTAATGGATGTAAGATTAACAATTTCAAAGAACGTATGCCTTGCATGCTAAAGCATTGTGCTCCAAGAAGGAACTTCATATGTTCAAGCTACCAGGCATTATCTTTTATGTGATCAGAATAAATTAAAACCTATTGGAGCTAAGTAACAGACAAGTTACAATCAGATAGCATTACATAAAAGAACTGTTCATCTGTTGCTATTTTTATTTCAAAAATTAAAATTAACCATAGATTGAACTAGTGTTCAATACTGCAAACTCAAGTCCAGTAGATAGATGACTACAAACTTAAAGGCACTTCTATGTTTCCATACGTATACATTAACTCAGTCAAGCTGACAAGAAAATACAGTGGATTTTTCCTCTTTATGTTGTGTTCAACTCAAAGGCATATGATTAGCGAATACCTATTAAAAAACATTTTCATTTAGACTTCCATGGTTCCGTGTTGTGATCCTTTTATTTGTATTCCAGCTGTTTGGCATATTTAAATTTTTAAATAAACCATGAAAATGGGTGTTTTTCAGCTCTTCTGTTCCAAGTGCTGCTTTCTTTGGCAATGCATCTGGTCACAGAGAGCACCTCCTTCTAGCACTTGCTCTTGGCAGAAATATATGGTTTGCTTGCTTACTTTCTACTATGGACAGTCCTGCCTGATCCATATATGTATTATTGAAAAGGCTGCAGCAGGGAATTCATTGAATTAATTCTTAGTTTGAAAAATAAGGAGTCTTTTCTATACAATCATCTTCTTTCCCCTTTTTGACCCATATTTTTTTCCTTCACCTTTTTATTAAAAATTTCCCTTGCTTTCTTGCTTTTCTTTTTCACCTTACTGGAGAGAGATTTTCAAGAGGGCCAATCCTCTTGAAGAGAATATAGAATAAAAGTAAACTGCAAAAACAATTCATAGGGGCAACACCAAGTTGGATTAGACTTTTTAAATGAAATTTATCTTAGAAGATGCCAAGCTTTCATTTTTGGGAAGTACTGAGCTTTTCCTCTTTGCAAATGGGACTATTATATCAAAAACACTGCATCTTCATTCTAATGGAAAGGACATTACATTAGAATGCTCCTTGTAAGAATAAAATGAACTGTTACACATACAAAGATATTTGAGCAATTCTTAGAAATTTCTCTCTCCTGGATCTTAACCCGTACGTGGAAATGGGGATAGATTAAGAAAAGGTGAAAATATTGAGGGAAAATAAAGGACTGCATTGTCATGCAGTTAACCTCTGCTTCTGGAGCATCACTCATGCAGGACATAGCTGAGGCTGTATTAAGTTATGGGCAGCCACTATGAGGTGAGGTCACTACATTGCAAGCTGCTGGAACAAAGCATGTGAGTATGAGTGTGTGCATATGCATGAGTACATGGCTTCGCTGCAGTACTGGCTTTTAGGGTAAAGAGTTGATCCCTCAGCACAGCGTGAATGCCAGGAACTGGTTTTATAATATGTAAGAGAAAACAACTTTATCCATTTACATATTTAAGTATTCAAAAGAGTGTCTTTTTCACATTCATCAGGGGACTTATTACAAAAGATGAAGAGATGCTGTAACTATAGACATATCACAACATCTTGTATCACATTATTGATTAGATTTTATTCACAATAGTAATATGAGTTGTAATTAACACACTGGGTTCTGTCAGATACATATTGTGAGTGTGAATGTCATTTGCCCTAGGTGTTAGTTATGAATTGAAGTCAAATTGCAGAATAGCAAATTTACAGCACACAGTAGGATTGCAACGTCTGGAATTCTCTATCAAGAGAAGAATCACTGGAATTACTTAAGGAAACTGGGCACGCAACATGATCCTGGGGAGCTATGCAATTAATGTTCTGTCTGCCATGTTAAAGATTTACCACTGAGATGGTTCATTTGCATACAACATACCCCTAGTGCCAGGAAAAGCTTCGCTTGCTTTCACCACCCAGTAAGGCATCAGACAGCAATAGTGAGATGCTGTTTTGATTCAGTTACTGCTCAGCTGTATATCAAACATGTTATAGAAACAGGCCTTGACTTCAACATGTTTGGTTTGGATCTCTGAATTGAGCACTTGCTGAGCTCTAGAATACAAATGATCAACCTATCTGTCTGAGCAGTTCCCCTGTCGGTGCCATCCTCTCCTGCCTGTTGCTAATGCAGTAATATGTATGCAGTGCACAGCATTCTGTGTGACTGCCACTTGACAAAATTTGCCAGCTCATCATTGTCTCCAGACGAGACAGATTTATTATAATTCAATATGTTCCTCGTGAGCACTTTTTCTGTCTTATGTTACAGTCTGCATAGCATTCAGAATAATAACTACATGCTCTTATGACATTGCAGCACTGAATTCTTGCAGCCGAAAAAATCATTTCCTTGTCTCTGACAGAAATTCACCCACAGCAATACCTTCTTATTGAAAATTAATATGGGACTTCCCTGCTCCATCCCAAAATAAGCAGTTCGTGTAGTAAAACTAAGTGGAGTGATTTTTTAAAATAAATTTTTCTGTATCTGAAAACCAAAGACATCAGCTTAGTTGTGTTGTGCTGAAGAAAGTATTGCAAATAAAAACCCGTTGCACAAGTGGATGAAATTCTGAGATTCTAGATGCATCTTTTCTTGTACTTTCAAAGTCAAATAAGGCATAGCAAAAATCAATGAAATCTAGGCAGGACCAACAGCTATTCTTGCTTAGTTAAGGCAACATTATATGTTGGGACTGTCGCCCGATAATGGAAACAGAAGTGTTTACAAGTGGTCCACACAGGCTACTCAAAAATGCACAGGTTTCACACATTCTAATAGTGTTCTTTTACAGTGGATCAGTCATTTCAGTCAACTCTAGCTGCCAGGATGACCCTTTCAAAGTGGTAAAGACAATAACATTGAATATGCAATTCGACAAACATGAATATTGGCACATTTTAGACCGTGAATATTTACCACCAAGACTGTTGCTGGCAGCATCTCAGCACTCCTAACCTGCAGTCTGGCAGCTAGCCAAGTGTCCCACTTTTCCCAGATGCAGGGAAATTCCAGCCCTGCTGGCCAGGAGGCAGAAAAAGACCCTGGCATCCCAATTTGATTTATACTCCATCTGTAAAAGTAATAATAATTCTCCAGTTAGAAGTAATTATGAAAGTAGATTTTCCACAGGCACCACACCCAGAATCACCCTGCAAAGTATGTGAACGCCATAGCAAGCATTGCAATATGAGGCAACAACAGACTTTCCATCTCCTGTCCTAAGGCAATATTAACTGTACCTTGAATGGACCATACAGCTTTTCTGGGTTGCAGGGATCAAATCTCTTTTCTGAATGCCAGTTCTATCCATTTCTATATACGCACCTGTAGGTGACACTTGGTTGTTATGCTTTCCTGACAGTTGTTTCCTAGGTCCACCACACACACAGCCCAACGCAACAGCTTTCTTACTAACCATGGTTCCCAGTCTGGAACTGAAGGGACCCTTACACCAATAGACATGAAGGCAAATAAAACTGATGAACACTTAATTATCTAATTATTAACCTTCATATGCAAATGCCTTGTACTCTTCTGAGTATTTTTAGGTTTAGGAGTTNTTTTTTGGGGGGGGGGGGAGTCTGTCACCTTATCTTCCTTCCCCTACACTGTTCTCACTATCTTAACCTTTCTTCATATGCCGTGTTTCTTCTGTTCTTATTGTCCTCTTCTCTGATGGCCAGACCTGGATATGTCAGTTGAGGCTACACTTGTTCTGCAGGAAAATTACCTGCTGGTTGCAGAATAACAGTTTTATCGACTTATCCCAGCAAGGTATCTGCCTTTTCAAGATAACACTGCATTAACTTGTACCTCTGAGCTCAAGCCTAAAGATATTTTTCTGGAGCATAGCAAATTAACCAGTTATTCTCCATTTTGTTACATTTTGTTTTACTACAAAAGAATCATTCTGCATTGCTCTCTTCTACATTGCTCTTTCTTGTAATCTTACTGATTGAAAACCCTTTCTTTAATTTATCAAGAACGTTTTGAAATCTAAACTTGTAACTCTCTTCTCCTCTCTCAGATTATTGTAACAGCATTTAACTTCGTATCAAAGTTTTCAAGTATATTTTCTTTTACGTAATGCATATTACCATCATGATTAAGTAAAATACTGGCTAGCAATAAACCCATCCAAGCCCTCACAATTTTCCTTCTCATTTTTGGTAAAAAACTAATGATAGCTGCACGAATGAGTCTCTGCAGCAAATCTCTGGCATAAGATATGACTATGTATTACATAGTACAAGCACAGCAAGGTTAAGGGACCCTCAGTATCATAAAGCTGGATAGCTGGGTCAAAAATATAACTTTAGAAGTTCCACTGCTAGTTCCTGCTTCAGCCACTGGACATATTTTCTACTTTAATTCGTGCTAATATATTGCTCCTTTAGGGCTTGTTTCTGACTTTTGTCTTTACGCTTAAACAAGAAAGAATTCAGGAAGTTCTTCCAGTCAGCACACACTTGCACTCAGCAATGCCAGGGACCACTGCAAGCCCTCTGGATGGTATTCCCTCATTTACCCTTTACAAATTAGAGAGTAGATTTTCTTTTTATGGGAAGAGACATTGGCACCCAACTAATAGAATAAGGGCTGTGAAAAAGCAATCAGGATTTCCATCGCATAGGTAGTTCCAGTACTTCAAGGATATCTGTTAAAACAAATTCAAACCATAAAAAGAAAAACTTTGAAAATTTAAATTCATGATTGTCAAAACATATTTTTTTACTTCAGTAGGAACTTTCAGGGCACTGTTATGGTAAGAAAACACACACACAAAAACAAGCAATGATTGTCACAATTATATGGAAAGTGAAATTATGGAGTGGAAGAAATTTCTCATCCTCGTATGTACAAACCTAAATCCTTATTTCAGAAAAGCTGTATAAACGGCTGGAGAGAGTTCACAGAAGAGACATTCACTCACAAAGAGCCAGCTCCTGAAAAGCAAGCCATCTGAAGGAAGATTTCAGGAGTTACCAGCTTGTAAAAATAAATTGTTGAAAGCAACTATTACTCTGCAGAGATATTTAACATTGAATAGAAAAAAAAAAAAAGCCTATGACAAAAGGAGAGACTTCTCTGCCTTGCTGACAAAGACATATCGGGATTAAATGAAAGGAGGAAAGTCAAATCTGGACAAATTCAGCCTTGAAAATCTCACCTATACAGACAGACACTGTATCAGCAAGGCAAGGAAAGTGAATGGGTCCCCAGGGCTTGGAGTACTTGAGCAGAGATGGCAGTTCCAACAACAACAAAATAGATTTTAATCTGGTTTAGAGTATAATTTTTTGGACTATGTACTATTCTCTGCTATCTCTGTTTGCCCTCCTCGATTGTTATTTGTTCTTTCTGCAGCTCAAGAAAAGAAATGTTTACCTGCTAATGCCAAGGTCAGTTTGTAGCCACCAGGCCATTGCAACAGGGAAAGCTGCAAAGCTTCAATTGCCCATGAGGCAGATAATTCCCCACAAGCCCAGAATAACTGCTGGGACAGCCCAACCATCTCTGTTAAGCTGTTCCTTGACAATGAAGGGATCTCAGCCTCTTGCTCTTCTCTTGTGGTATAGTTAGCTTAAAGCAGCAGAAACATGGTTGCCTGAGCTAAGCTCTTGGGCACAGAGGTGAGTAGACTGACTAAAGTGTAGTTTACAGCAAATATGATCGAAATAGTATGATGGGTTTTTTTGGCTTTTCATCATGAAATAAAACAATTTCATATTCCAAACAAAAACTAGTTTCCTGGTTGATTCGTATTAATTCATCCCTAATTACTGTAATTTGCAATGTTTTTCTGCATTCTCATTTTCTTAGGGAATTTGCATGGCCAGGATGTTGAGAGTGTAAAGGATACCAGGGATTTGGTTACCTTGAACTGTAAATACCAGGAGATGCTACAGCATCCCGTACTGACATCAGACCAACCCAGAACCCTTTTATCTCTTTCTCTAAGATCATACCAACCATAAAAGATCTTTTGCTTGATTTGGACTAATTCTCATCATGACTTGCTATCAGAGGTTTTGCAGAATTTGCCTATATTTTCACTGGGAAGAATATAGCAGTAGGACTTCACTGATTATATTTTTTCCATCATTTTAAGAGAGAAAGAACACTGCATAGTTCAGTAAATTCCTCCCCTTTCCCCCTCCTTAACCAAGAGATTAAATTTTCATAGACAGTAATGCAGATTTCTTCTTTTCCTCAGCCCTACAGACCAAGGACTGCTGGTCAGCAAGTCAGGCAAATATACCTGGCACACAGGCTTTCAGAACAAGGGGGACAATACTACCAAGACCGTTCAACAGCAACTAGCATATCCTTTTCTCCACTGCAGCCTTGAATAGCATCCTATCTTTCTGACCCAGCCAGGAGTATCGCAAGATTTGAATGTTCCAGCATCCATTGCCCTCGGAGTAGTTTTTAACAGTCTACTGTACCATTTGGTTTTCTCAGAGGTTGGTACATGATAGGGGGTATGATATACTCACTCAATGCCATGCTCTTTGGCCCAAGTGTTTACAAGGTTGTTTCAGAAATGAGTCCTGTTGTCTGACCCAATTCTTTCTGGGGTGCCATGTTGCCATAAGACTTGCTTTTGAAGGCCCAGGATAAAATATTGGGTGGTGGCATGTGGCACTAGATATGTTTCCAGCCATTCAGTGGTTGCTACCACCATTGTAAGAACATGGTACTTGCCATAGTGGGTTTGTAGGAGTGCAATATAATCAACATGCCAGGCCTCCTCATATTTCTATTTCAGCCATTGTCCTGCTCGCCAAAGAGGCTTTATCCACTTGGCTTGCTTAATTGCAGAACATGATGGATTCTGCCTTTTTATAAATTAATGTCATTAGAGTACACCATGCACCAGCATCCACAAGAGCATTATACTCCTGTGGTTCTGAACAAGACCCAGCACATCGCAGTGATTTGTGTCTCTCTAAAATTGCCAGGGTGACAGCATACCTTTTCCAAATATTTTACTAATTTTTCAGGATTCTTCAGTTGTTCAGAAATATGTTCTATGCATAAAGATCCAAAACACTGGTGGTGCCCACCAGTGTTAACACTCCCTGCCTCTTATAACTGTCCAGCCTCAGGACAGATCCCTGGGGGATATTTGTAAATAGTTGCTTAACCATAAACAAAACTTGAAACACATTCAGGAGACATAGCAATAGGAACATGGTTTTCTCCCCCATAGCCTGACTCCCTGAGGAGAAAAAGTAAAGTGTGAAATTATTAATAATTTCCAAGATATGGTTCCCGAAGAAGGAAGGACTGCAATATTAAATATAAATACCAGATTAGTTTCCCATCCAGTGTTACACTGTACAGAAAAATGACAACATTAATCCAGCCCTCAGAAATGGTATACCGCAGAAGAGGGATCATATGTAGCAAGTAATGCATAAATGATATTGTTTCTTTAAAAAACTCTGATATATCTCTCAAAAAAGAAAAAAATAACCTTATGACCAGCAGCTATTAAATTACTATAACACTCAAACGCTTAAAACAATTTTGTTTTAACGCGCTCTTGTCAGATCTGTCGTTATCCCAACCCCTCGAGCCCACATTGGTAGCCACAAAGACTGTTGTAGTTTAACCCAGCAGCAGCTCAGCACCACACCACTGTTTGCTCACTCCCCCTCTCCTAGTGGGGGAAACAAAGTAGAATTCATAGGTTGGGACAAAATCTATTTACTAAGAAAAGGAAGAGAAATATAATAGTAATGGCAATAATGTATGTTTCCAAAATAAATAATGCACAATTTACCACCCACTGGCCAATGCCCAGACAGCCCTGAGCAGCGGCAGCCCCCCCAGCTAACTCTACCCAGTTTTATAGTTTTTCATGATGTCATATGATATGGAATATTCCTTTGGCCAGTTTAGGTCAGCTTTTCTGGTTCTGCCTCCTCCCAGCTCCTTGTGCACCCCTAGCCCCCGCACAGGCAGAACAGCATGAGAAGCTGAAATAGCTTTGGCTCTGTGCAGCACTGCTCAGCATCAACTCAAACATTGGTGTGTTATCAACGGTTTTTTTTCTAAAGCAAAAACATAACATCGTACAAAACACTGTGAAGAAAATCAACTCTGTCCCACCTGAAACTGGAACACAGAGGAACATATTTCTCATGAATAAGGTGGTGTGATCACAGTCAAATACACACAGAACCCTTATTCAGTTTAAAGCAGCATCTTCCTTGTGCTTAGCTGGTCACCTTGCCAAAATAACTACTACTTCAGTATGACAAATTATCTTAGAGTACTTCTAAATTACTAAATAAATTCTAAGTAAACTTATTCTTTGTAGGCTATAGATTTATTTTTATTTTTACTTGTGATTCCTTTTGCAACGAATTCACTATAAAAGGATGGAGATCATTCTGAGTTTGTTACAACACTTAAGATGATGGAAAATCCTCACCAAATAGGGAAAATAGTGAGTAGAGATGCAGGAACTAAATACCCAGCAGTGCTGCAGTGTTAGCAGATGCTGAGCTACTTTTAGCAGCATAGACTTATTCAGACAATTATCCAGAAGTATTCAATGGAGAGCCTGAGATTTTGAGTGGAAACAAGTATTATCAGCAGATTTTGGTGCGCATCTATTATGCTACGGAAGTATTACTTAACCTTTCACCTAGTACACTGGAAGTTTGTTTAATCAAGTATTTTATGCTGTATGTATGCCATCTAATGGTAAATGATAATAATTTCCATTGTTTGAAATGGAGAAATATTCAGCTGTTTCTTGAGAGCAAATTCTATTTTTTTCAGCCTCACCTTCTGCTTCACCCCCTCAATTACAATGTTATTGCAAACTTCATAGAGGTAAAATGTCATCTTATGCTTTGAAATTTGTGTAGTTTTGTTCTTTCTCTAAGACTTTCTGTGAAAAACAAAGGTTCAAGTTGGGTAGAAGAAATAGTGTGCTGTGCTGCAGTGAAACACACTGTGGCCTGAGGGATTCTTCTCTAAGGAATCCTAGTAACTCTCAGTGTCAGATTGCACCAGGTATAAACCAGCATAGGTTGGGAAATTTGGCATTTTCATTGAAATCTGGCAATCAGCCAAAATCAAAATACTTCAGAGAAACTAGAAGTTCAGGCTCATAATACTCTCTTATTTTTCTAAATTAGTGCAAGAGTCCCACTTGACTTCAATTCAACTTCAAATTAAGATGGAGAAGGCAAAATATTGAGTTCAAGTCCATGGCTGTGTTTTCTACCATGAGAGAATTTTTTGTTTTTTGAATGTGTCGACCTTAAAACTGAAAAATTCTGCATTTAATATATCTACTTATCAAGACTTTATAAGTGTTTGTAAATGTAAAAAAATACAAAGAATAAATACTTTCAGCACATTATAATATTATAAGATGATATAAAGTTCTAAGTTTTTCCTTTTTTTCCAGCATACATCTAGAACTATGCTTGTATGGGATTCATGTGAATCAAGTCTTAAAGCTCAAAATGTCTGATATGACAATAGGGTTGTGGATTAAAATATTAAACAAATCGAAAATAAACAATCAAATAAATAAATCTATTATTTTAATTGTCGCTAAATGTAGACTGTAAATGGCCTGTAGATTGTATTCTCTTTTTCAGTTAGCTACAGAACGAACTTTCCTCAAATAACGCAACTCAACCAAAATTCATTGAATCTTGTAGTAGTCTGCCATTTTACACTTTCTTCAAAAACATTGCTCCCAGCTTACTCAGATGAAAGTCATAAGTTTTCAGTCTTTGCAATTGTAGACTCCTGGGGACTATATTTGTTGCCTTATCCCAGTTGTCTGAAGAACATATAGATTTAGCATTTTTAGAGTAGAAGGTAACTCCTAAAAATATTTCAGATGACTTTCACTGCTATTATAGAACACTGAGATCTTTTAAAAATATTTTATCATTTTAATATTTTAGTTTTCATCTTTAGGATATTTTTATCTTTTAAGAATAATTTTCCTCCTTTGTAGCTGTTTGTCACTTCATGACATCTTTGGAACAAGTTGTGTAAGCTCTTGCTACAAATAGAAAGCAAACAATAGTTTTCAACACACATAGAAGAAAAGGAATAATTGACAGAAAATGCAAAAAAAAAAAAAAAGACATTATGAAAAGTTCTCAGCATTAAAGATAATTGAATACTGGAACAGCCTGAGAAGTTGATGAAGTCTTCATCATAGGACTAAAGGAACAGGTTAGACAAACATCTGCAAAGAAGTAGCACTAGTGCACTTTAAAGTCTGGGATCTTTCTGTCCTTACCATCTTCCCGTGATAAGCTTACTATTATTATTTATTTCCATATATTTGTGAATCAGCCACTACTTAGTATCCTAGAATGGAAAAAAAAAAAAAAAAGAGGAAATAAATGGATGGCTAGATGAGCAGGTGGATGGATGGATGGATGGATGAATGCACATTTGCACAAATATTGTTAGATTTCAGACAGTAGATTGTAAACTACAGGATCTGTTAACTCCTGTCTCGCAAGACTAAGTCATTTAATTTACCTCTGCCTCAAACCGTAGTCTCTAAAGTGAGATGATAATCATTTATTTTTTCACTTTTAAGGAAATTAAGTTTATGTTGATTTTTGGCAATTCAAAATTATATTCAATCAGCTGGGAATATTTCTTTTATTTCACTGTAAATTTCGTACTATTAGGCACAGCAGCTAAATGCCATAGTAACTATCCTTCATTATTACAATCAGATCAGTTTCAATTTAGTAATATGAAGGAAATAATGAGAAGTATAGAATGATATTATCCATTAGTATGAAATCTGTGTAGAATATTTCAGTAGCAAGTTTTAGTAAGAATAAACTCAAACATTGAAGATAGTCTGTAGATCTAATTTTTTAGACAAATTTGTGTTTTTTTCCTTCATTTATGAAAGGTATGAAAAGACCTCTGACCGAAAAGGAAGCAAATCTGAAAGTACCCAATGTGTCTTCTGTCATATGAAAACAGAAATATCATTACTGTCAATAAAACTACAGCTTCAGTTTGCTTTGTAAGAAATAGTAGAATGTTGTTTTTGCAGAATCCTCCTTCATGTCTCCCGATTTCTCTAACCTTCCCCAAAGATGAACATACCTGAAATCCCCCCAAATGTCTCCCACAGGACTCCAAAGTGCCCTTAGAGACCCCCCCTCCAAGTTAGAGAGTATAAGATCAGCTTTTACTTGTATCTGTAACCTTTGTTTGGATATGTGCTGTTCTGCTCTCTAAGATTGTAGGAGAAGGATTCCTTGCTGCAGAGTGTGCTGTACCTTATTTGTGATACTGTGTGTGTCAGGATAGTGTAAACAGAACACTGTGACCAAGAAGGACAGTTTAAACACAGGATATCACATCAAAACAGGGTATAGTTTGGGCTAATTCTTGGGAACAAGGCTGGAGAGTCCGTGCTTCTAAAGGGTACTAGGAGCAGGACCAACTAACTGACTGTGAGGCCTCAGTTAGCTCAAAGGTTACTCAGAAAAAGGGTCAGTGCTTACATCGACCGTGAAACAAAGAGCGGAGGAGAATTGGAAAGAATTGTACCCAAGTCGTAATCAGGTGCAGGATATTCGGCAGTGTTGGATAGGTTGTGGACTGTAAGCCCTGAAGTACTCAACCAATGAGGAACCAGGGCAGAGGGAGAATAAAAACTGCTGTACATTCGTTCTTGGTGTGCCTGCCTGCTAGGTCACCCGCTTTGCAAAGAGTCAATAAAGGGCCATTCACCTAATACTCTGCCTGAGCCTAAGTCATTGGCCATTGAGCGTTTCTCACAGCTTTCAAGTGAAAAAAAATGCTAGTTCAGATTGTGAATTTATGGTATTAACCCTTTCTGTCAGTGAGACCTGTGCTGTTGACATTACCATTGAGTGCTCACTGTGATCTCTGATTCCTTTAATCAGTTGGATTCTGCAGGAAAAGAACTTCTGAAAGATTGAGAATTTGTTTTTTTTTCAATGAACTCTATCTGTGTGAAACTAAACAGTGTGAAATCCCCTATGGAGACTTTGTACGTTTGAGGGACAGAGAGGTAAGGCAATCTCTTTTCACAGATGGAGCATATCACCTAAGCTTTACACAAATAAGCAATTTCCTAAAGAAAAGGCAAATAGTTTGCAACCAGCTACATTCTTCTCATAGTTAAATTTGTTCAGCTTAACTGGACATGGATTTCAGGTCAAAATGAAAAGGATAGTGCAGTAAAGAGACAGTACCTTAACTATTTATTGGGATTTTACTAGTTTTTTTCCTGACAGTTTAAATTCTTTCTAAATCTCAATCTCTTTCCACTCTTTCTATCCTCAAAAGCACCATTGCCTTTCAGAAGCTTTTTCTGAACAAAACCCACTTTTAATTCAATTTTTCTTGTAAGAAGTTTGAGCTAGTTTCTAGTCTCTGACACGGCCATAATTATAGAAAAGCCCAACAAATTTCAGGAGAACAACTTGTAACCAACTAAAATAATAGAAGTGCATGGACTTTGAAAAACAATATTTGCCATCTCCATCTATTTAGCTTAAAATCTGAAGAAGTCTGAAGTTTCAGATAAAACATAGGTTAGATAATGTTTTGTCTTAGGCCTCGCTTGACTTCATGCACATGTTAACAATGTGTTTATTCACACTTGCTTACTATGCTTGAGTCTGACTATATTTCACATAAAATTTCTGTGAGCTTCCTAGATTCAATTACCTATGCCTGAGATACAGCTAGTTGGGGTTATTCTTGTATTTTTGTTTGGTTTAACCAACCAAATTGAATCAAAAGGAGTGGAAAATACAGCTATGTTAAATTGGTCTGTTTTCCAGGAAAAATCAGCCAACAAGAGGCAAAAAATAAACCCGTCTTATTTTTATTAAGAGATTTTATTCTTGATGGGGCTCCAGTTAGGGATGAGATCTCAGTTAACTTGACAGCATAAAGAAGACATGATATTCCAAGGTCTTTGATGCCCCTCATGGGCCTAATAAAACTTAGATAAAACCAAGGAAACATTAAAAAAAATATATCTTTATGCAGCATCTGGCATTAGAGAAGCAAAGGACCAAATTGGAAATACATTGAGTCATCACTTACGCCCAGATATAGGTTGTTAACGTTGCAAAGAGAAGCAATGCTATTTTCATGTTAATGTCAGTGCCCTACCAATATCAAAACTATTGATGACTGCACCAGCTAATTTTGAATCCCAGTCACATGCATATTCACCATGCAAAATATAAAAAAACATAAATGTAGGTGCAGATGTTTGTTTGTTGTGGTTTAACCCTGGAAGGCAGCTCAGCATCACACAGCTGCTCACTCACCCTCTCCAGGTGGGATGGGGCAGAGAATCAGAAAGGTTAAAATGCAAGAATTCATGGGTTAAGATAAAAATAGTTTACTAGGTAATACAAAATCTGTATGTGAAAGCAAAGAAAAACCAGGAATTTGTTCATTGCTTCCCATCAGCAGCCAGATGTTCAGCCACTTCCTGGAAAACAGAGCTCATCATGTGTAACTGTTTGTTGGGAGTACAAACACTATTACTCTGAACATCCCCCACTTCTTCCTTCTCTACTCCAGCTTTTATCACTGAGCTTGATGCCATATGGTATGGAACGTGCCTCTGGCAATTTTGGGTCAGCTGTCCTGGTTGTGTCCCCTCCCAACTGCTTGAGCACTCCCAGCACAGGAAGTAGAAAAGTCCTTGACACTGTGTAAGTGCTGCTTGGCAACAACTAAAACTCCACTATTTTCACAAAAAAAAAAAAAAAAAAAAAAAAGCCTACCTCTATCCCAGCCAAAACTGTGACAGCACTAATCTTCTAGGTTTCTTGTCTCTATACTTTCTTCTCCCCCAACATCTACCCCCAACATCTACACTTAAGAAAGAGAAAAAACTCTGGGGATATCCTTACAGTGAATGAATGAGTCAATGAATCTAGGCTCTTCTTAGTCCGTAAGTGAGCATTAAGTCACTTTTGAGATCTGTGATCATAAGTTTCTATGTAGGATTATATAAAAGCAGGCATATCTTACCAAGCCAATTGCGTAGTTATGGCATGGCTCACGAATTCCAGAGCTGGGCAGACAGCTCCCATGTTGCCATATAATACACTTACGGAATGACTGTATAAGACTCTGTAGCTGGGACAATAATTTGGGAAGATAATGGTACAGGACAAGAGATAAAAGGCAAGAAAGTGAAAGATTCCAAAAAACATTAAAGTAAATAAAGCCTGAACACTGCAGTTTAAAGGAAGAGAAGACAGAAGTGCCACAAGCAAAAGAATAGGGCTTGTTTACTGCTCTAGGGAGGAACAGGAAATTAATACAGCCCTGACAGTCTGCTTCTTGTTGAATGGAGAGAAGAATGTATAATATGGATAATATCCATAGATACGATGGCTCTTTCACTCTCTGANATCCTTCTTGTGTTGTGGGCCCCAGAACTGGACACAAGACTCCAGGTGAGGTCTCACGAGAGCAGAGTAGAGGGGCAGAATCACCTCCCTCGATCTGCTGGCCACGCTTCTCTTGATGCAGCCCAGGATGCATCAAGAACAAATGTAGTTTCTAGAAAAAAAAAAAGTCTTACTTAAAAAACTCATAATATGTGTCAAATGGAATTCAGAGAAAAAATAGAATCTTAAGAGGAATCTCAGGATTTTTTTTACCCCAGTTCTCTTGCAACATCTTACTATATTTTATGATTGCTAATGCATACAATTAACATAATGTGCATACATAGCACAAGTAATTACTTGGTGTAATTTTTAATGGACACAGCAATTAAATGTTGTCTCCTTTTCAGACAAGGAGTTAAAAAAAAGAGTTTAAAAATAAAGTTTGTTGGATAGGACAGATAGTTGAAAAATACAAATGATCAGACAAAGAATCAAAGCAAATATCAAGGGCCTTGAAACTTAGTTTCCACATCTGGAACTTCTACTGGTACTTATTGTTCCTGGACACAGCTGCCAGCATTGCAATTTTGTTAGAGTACACTTGGCTGCCTTTGTGCCTTTGTCAAGCCAGCACATTTCACAGCTATAAATATGTGGGTGCCCCTGCATCACTCAATATTGTTGCCTGTCTAGCTTGTATATTTTGCATCTCCCTTGAAATGTCAGAATAAAGGTCCCTTTTTTTGGCAGGCATTCCATGGCTGAGTTTTCTTGGGGAAATCCAGGGTATGATAGTGGCAGGACAAGGGGGAATGGCTTTAACCTAAAAAAGAGGAGATTTAGGTTAGATGTTTGGAAAAAAATTTTCACTCAGAGGGTGGTGAGGCACTGGAGCAGGTTGCCCAGAGAAGTTGTGAGTGTCCCATCCCTGGAACTGCTCAAGGCCAGGTTGGATGGGGCCCTGGGCAGCCTGATTTGGTGGGTGGCAACCCTCCCATGGCAGAGGGGTTGGAACTGGATGATCTTTAAGGTCCCTTCCAACCTAAGCCATTCTATGATTCTATGATATTTTTCGTGGCCTTGGAGGGAGGAAAGGGGAGATCAAAAAGCTGACTGTGTGTTTTTCATTGAGCTACACTTGTATTATCACAAAGATGGCCTTTCTAGAACTGTTTAAAACAGGTTCAACATCTAGTCTCTGACATACTGATGTAGCAAGTCCAGACCTATAGCTATAATGATCAGTTTTACATTGGTTTATGGTACTGTAGCATTGTTGCTGTGGGTTAACTGGTAACTTCTCATGAGGAAACACAGCTTAACTCATGCAGTTTAAAGGAAATAAAAATGGAAGCAGTTTATTGATTTATTAATAATGTAATTAACCAGCAATCAGATAACTATACGTTCTGGATAAATATCAGCAATACAAAAGTTAAATGAAAATACAAGAGACTTAAAAACTGTTGATAAATATCTGCAAATTTCTAAACAGCCTTCTATAGCTGATTCTAGACAGTTTGTCCCAATATGCACATCCCAGGGGGCAGCTCTGACCTGCTTTGCTGGCCTCATTTCCTCCCTGGGGCCTCTACCTCATTAAAGATCTTCATGTTTCTCCTACATGGTTCTCAAGATGACTCTTTATCTCAAACTTTAACTGGTGTTCTGTCTGCTGTTTAATTCCACTAATTGTCAGCTTAAGCAAAGTTTGGTTTCGTTTCTCACTGTTCTAACCTGCTATTAATAGTCAGTAAATGACGTTAGTTTTTCTTATGTGAGTCCATTTTGCCTTTGATAGCAGTTGGTAAGCGAACTCCCTGTTCTTATCCATTAGCTTTTTTTGTATATTTTCTCACTCAGTTCTTTTGATAAGTGTTGTGAGAGACGAGTGCACTGGAGCTTAGCTAGCCATCAATGTGAAACCACCACAAGGGTTAAGTATTGCAATATTTAATAGAGCATTCTCAAATAACTGGTGGGTGCTGCCATCATATCCAGTCCCTTTGACTACAGACTTCCTTGGGGATCAGATCAGAGCTATCATCAGCAAAAATACTCACTGAGATCATTACAAATGGTTGCCCAGTCCAAACCTAATTTTAACCATCAGTGTCCAGTGGAATAGTATGAACTTAAATCCATAGGAATTTTATCACTCCTGTCTCAGTGAGTAAAACCAGTCTGTTCTTAAAATATTACCATTTGTAAACTAGGAGTATTCTCCTAGTATACTAGTAGAAATTGAACTATTGTGCCAGATACTCATTTCTCACAGACAAAGTGAGAACTATTTGGTTTCTTTCTCTCTTTTTCCATTTCCCGCAATATAGGATCCTACAGCAGAGACGACGTTGCAGAGAAAATGAGCTTCCTGGCTGGACATTTTCTGCCATTACCTGGCAGTGTTCTGCAGAAGAGAGCAGAGTATTGTGCTAAGAGAGATGCCAGCTCCTTTGATTTGTAGCCCTTCTTACACAACAGCACAGCTGAGGGCAGTAGGGTGTCTGACTTCTTTTAGTAGTGATAGAACCACTGAACACACAGAATGAAAGGAAAAAAAAAAGCACAGCAGCTGCTGCTGTGAAAGGGAAACATGACCCTTCCATACCACTGTGACATAAGCATGACCAACAGAGAGATCCTGCAAAGGAAAGAAACTGGCGTAGCGGAAGTCATGACAGCACTGTGCAGAGACGATATTTTTCCCTTCACTTGCCACATGGGAAAAGCAGAAAGAAAAGTTTGGTCAGCTACTTTAGCCAAGTGTATTCGAGTGTGATTTTACCTGTGGGGTATGTGTGTGCACAAAGGACAACAGGAAGAAGCACTTAGTTTTATTGCACTCCAGCCATTTGTTGATAATATGGTTGAAAGCAATTATATCTGATAATTTATGTTTCTGAAAGCCTGATTTGTAGCCACAGCTTTCAAAACATTGAACAAGATAAAAAGAAAAAAGTGGAGATTAGAAAATTAAATCTGTAAATGGAACTTAGAATTGGTAACATGCAGTGGGGTGAAATTACACACAAATGGCTTCATATGCTAAAACTGAGTATGAAAACAAAGGTTTTGTTTCTCATTACACAGTTGCATACTAGTCTCAAAAAGTGATGCCTTTCCACAAAAATAGGTGATAATCTGCACATTGGATCAGCAAAGTGTCTGAAGATAATGACATATTTTCCTTGACTACTTTCTACCAAAGTCATGGTTCAGACAGTTTGCAGCAATGGGACAGATAACAGCTTTCTTCGGGACAGGGTCAGGTTAATGTATCAGCTCTCACTGTACAAGACTAAAGCTTTTTGAGAAGGCATAAACTCAGAGAAGAAAACTTCCCATGAGTGGGAATGAACAGCGGGGCTTGCATTTCTCACCACCCACAGCCTCAGGCATACTTAATTCTCCTCCACTGTTGTCAGAACTGATTTTCCAATAAATACATGCAGTTGTTCTATTGTCATACATACTGTATTCACAAGTATGAGCTACTGCATGGCAACCAGCAGAATGATACTTATGTGAAAATTTCTCGTGAAAATCTTACCTCAGAAATGGAGTTCCTAGATGAAAGCACTCTGTACAAACACTTGTTCTGGGACTACAGTTCTAGCTAAGATTTGTTATTTAAATATGCAACTTAATGTCCACATATTTTTCTTAAAATAAAAGTAGGCGAAGTATCTTACTGATTACATTAGATCTCTTTTTAATGTGAAAATGTTTTTTACTATGCTCCTTCTCTGTGTTCAAAAACAGCTGCAATGTTTGAGGTTTATAGTGCTACCACTCTAAAAGCTCAAAATATGCATCAGCTTATGTCTGAAAATTAGCATAGTTTGAGTCTTTTAAGAACCTTTAATGTTTGCACTAGTAAGCTACCATGCTTAAAAGCTGAAGGTCATAAGATGTATTCTGTTTCAGGGAAAAAAAAGAACAAAAAAATAAAGGAAGAAAGAAAAAAAAATAAAACAAGAAACCAGAAGTTTAGTTATAAACAAAATAGTGTAAGGAATGGAAAACAAAAAGAAAGCAAATGATTTCCTCCTGTTAAGACATGCAGTGTTTGTGGATATTGTAATGCACAGCTTCTTTCATTTAAAAAAAAAAAAAAAAGTAAAATTTGAATTTAAAATGTCCCGGATAGTTATAGGATGCTTACAAAATGTCATGTAACCATGTTTTGTGGATTTTTATATTATTAAGTCATTTAAACTAAGTTTTGTCCATAATTTTTTTAATTGAAAGCACAGAGAACTTCAAAAAACACAATAAATAGGCTGTGCCATGATCAACAGCTCAGCAATACTTCATTTAGATTTTAAAAACAGCTTCAAAGTACAGTTCCCTTAAGCCTCCATAGTTTTGAAATATTTTTAAACGGATTTTCCTGAGCTATAGTTTCTCGTGTGAAGAAATCCTGAGAGGTAATTGTATGTCACACAGATTCTTCTGCCTCAAATGTGGCAGGCGGGACCTTTTCCTGTGTGAAATGGGTGCAATTCTCAAAGTGAATTGCTAATGCAATTTTTGTCCTGTGCATTCTCCTCGAGACGGATCGATGACAAGACGATCACATACATTTCTCTTAGTCTTCCAGATATTTCCTTGTGTCTCTGTGTGCTAATCCTGTAGCCTTGCCACAGTTTTAGGGAAAACCCAATAGTTTAACAAAAGTTAAAATAAATAATTTACATACGTAAGCAACATTGTGAACTCCTGCATGTGTCTTCAGTGACACCAAAGGTGACTTCAATGAAAGAGGATTTCATTTTGTGGAAGACTGATGATCTTCAAGCACTGTCAGTGCTCTTAGCTACTGAAGTAAGGGCTCATAGCTACTTGTGGTACAGCATTGCATAGTTTCTTGCCAGCTAAGGAATGGTGCTCAGCTAGCCATTTTCTGAGTAAGGAAGGAGTACATCAATTCATCCTGTAAAGAGAAATGAACGGAGAAATTGTTTTGGAGAGAAAATATTGTTCTGATGGGAGAAAAAGAATACAAGATAGAAAGAGAAAAAACTCATCATTAATTTGGAAAACAGGCAGGGCTTTTTTTGTGACATACAATCTAGGAATGTCACTTTAGATGAATTTTCAATACTTAAAAGTATAATTGTTACGTAACAAAAATATGTAATGACATTTATATTCTCACTTTCTGTCCATCTATAAATATAAGCAAAAATTGTCAATTTTGCAATGGGGGGGGTATTTTAAAGCCAATCTAAAATTCTTCACTTTTTGACATTCTCTGCAGTCCATTTGATACATTATAGGTGAAATATCCTGTATTTTCTCATTACTATCACTGCAATAGTATACATTTTAAATCCATGCTACACTGGACAGAAGGTGGCAAGTATACATCATTTTACTCTGGATGCAATTCAGCTTCTGAACATTCTTAACATAATTTGGGAGTAAGTCAGATTCAGTTCCTTTTCTCCTCTATGTGAGAAATTGTACTATCATTATTATTACTATGCCTATTACTGTTTCTCTTAGCGGAAAAAAGTTCTGCAATTTCAGTCATATTGTTATAACCTACACATAAAAGAGGGCCAGGTGCTAAAAGCTTCCTCTGCTGCAATATAAAGCAAAGACTTCATGTAAATTCTTTCCTACCAACTCTTTCAGAGCAAAACAAGCCATGCTGTCATAAATATATTTATGGTGGCATGATTAGATCTACCCCTGGCCATTTGACCAATGTTGCTGTATGAGTCTCATCTGTAGCTCTCATTAAAATAGCTATCTTATCTGACATCCATGGGAAGATTGCATACAGTTAGCTGTTGAATTGTTTCTGCAAATGTTATAAGGTTATGTATTTTTATCACTGTAAAAATGCCTCTATCTAGACATCACTTCTCTGCATATCTAAGTCTACCATGGAGTTTCTACAAGCATAACTATGCTGTTAAATAGCAATTCAGTTTGCAAGGTACATGAACCCTTTCCTGTTTATATTTTAGAAATGAAAATCTTGTTCTTTGCAGTGATGTCCTTGAACACATAAAATCATAAGCTATGCTGCATGTCTGTCACACATTTTCTTCCTGAAGATCACAGGTTATGTTCAATACCTCACATTCCCACAGCTGCTGCAAGTCATCCTGCACAAGCCTTCAAAGTTTCTGAAAGCTATGAGTCTTTTGAGAAGACTCAGCTTGCAGCTGTGAAATTCTATCTGTCTCTGAAGGAACTATGCATGACTGCAGGCCTGGCAGCAATTGCTGAGCTTGATAGTGACAAAGCAGCTTCCTCATTGCAGGGCCCTCCAAGCTGCGCCACACTATATTCCCAAACAAACCACTCTCAAGCCAATTCACAGTAGGAGTCTGCCACTTGCAAATAATAAATTCCACCCCTTGCAACCCAGATTAGGAATCTAGGTACAACCCTTTTCACACTCTTTGCCTATTGAGGCAAAGATTTCTTTAATGAATCGTCAGTGAGAACTGGGATCTCCGATTATTGAGAAAACTACTACGATGGACACAGCTCCCTAGCTCAGATGACCAGTCCATTCTTAGGTGATCAGAGTTCAGAGAATGTATTACTTCACTCTGGCTCATTATTATGCTTCAGATAAACTTTAAGATCTTAGCTTTTTTAATGATGACATTTATCTCGTAACTGCCCTGTTTAATTTTGCTAAATATATGACTTAAACTGTTATAATTTAGCAACAATAAAAAATAGACCACAAAAAAGAAAAGGAAGCATAAAAAATATATAAATATAAACTAAAAATAAAGCTATTTTAAAAATAGTAAAATTCCATCTCTATTTCATATATTAATGGAGAAAAAGTATCACTTACAACACCTCCCCATTTCACATAGGTGTAATATCTCTCTAGTATATTTCAGTTTCAGAGATTCTATGGTCATATACAAATATACAGCAGTAAGAGTGAGGTCTGGGCTACATTGCCAATGTGCAAAACTTAAAATTATTTTTCAACTTCCCTCTTTACAGGGGAGGATGACCAAGTTTGCAGATGATCTTGAGTGTCTAAGAGAATATATACAATACAAATACTCTGATCTGCTGTTATCACTACAGATTTCTTGCTACCTTCTCAGCAGATGGTGCATTGTGACAACTATTTATCGCTCTGACCAATGCTGCCTTTTTATTGCCTTCTGTTCTCTCATTGGCATGTCATCTCCACCTGTTGCCTCCTTTTATGTGCTCAGGACTCGTCTGGAGAAGTGTACTAAGTGGATTCAGCAGGTGTTAGCATTAGGCACTTGTAAATCTGCCTTTGACAGTAAGAGCAACTTCATGCTTGTTTAGGAAAATCAAAGTAGATTTTTCCTAGCACATATGAGTGTCTTTCCTGAAGAATTTGGAGGCTCATAGGAGAAGGTACTAGAAAATAGCTGCCACTGATAGAATTTGCCCTCTCTGTTGCAGACAGACAAAGCAGTGAGAGAGGACGCTTCCTCGCCATTTGTTTGCACAACAGTGAGAGGGTGGAGAAAGTGCTTCTTTATAACTGTGATCCTTCATCTTGCTTAAAAGTAAAGATGTTTTTGCTGTGGATAATTTGTAAAGGATAAAGTTTATTGATGCATCAAGAGACAGTACAGGTCCTACACCACTGGCTGTATTTTACCCTGCAGAAGTACTGAATATTGTTATACACTACATAAAGCTTTAGTTTAACTTTTTCATCACTTGAGCAGCATATGTATGTGCATCTATCTATCTAGATAGCAGTCAGACTATTGATCATATTAATGACATTTCATCAGGTGTCACAGTGTGGTGAGAGAAAATTTATCTCCTAATACCATTGCAGCAAGAAGCATGTAATCACTTTTTGTTGTCAATAGTGTAATAGCAGAGGTGTTTACCATGTAGATGATCTATTACATTTTTATGGGGCTGTCTGGGAAATTTTATAGGACTGAATACAATCCAGGTTGCTAAACTACATGTAGCTGTGAATGAACAATTTTATGTTCAAACAGACTTAAAGAAAAGACATTAACAGACATATTAAAACAACATTGATTAGTGAAGACATCACTAGCAAATACAAAATAGCTGATTAATCTTTCCTTTAAAATCAAGATTCTTATGTTTTAAATATAAATTAAACATATATTATCATTTTACATCCAGAAAGCTGAATTATTCATGGTTATTTTGTATGTGAAAATATTTTAAAACACATGGAAGAATATATAAATGTGATATAATGATGAAAAGATTTATCCTACAAAAACAAAAAGTATGGAATTTTTGTACATACACTGAATCTTTCTTTACTTGGCATATATGAGTACACCGTGCATGTTAATCATGGCGCAGTATGTTTAAGAATTATAATTCAAATTAAAAACCAGTCCTTTGACATACAGACCTAATTTCTGCTAAAACAATACAAAAATAAAGAATAAATATATAGCCCATGGCACAGCTGTTCTGTCATTAGTGCTGTCAATTGGAATAAGACAGACAAACATGTTGTACCCTATTATTGTAAGGCACCAGTGTGCTTATGTTTGTGTGTCATTTATTCAGTTTAACGTAAGATGAAGTGATCCCCCTCACACACTTTCAAAGCAACAAAAGTGAATGCTCTCCCTCATATAACTGAAATGAGTCCCACTTTTCAAAAGAAATAACCAGGATATAATCAGGTTCTGTTATTTACAATGCAGGCTGAAGATGACTTTATTATTATGCTATACCATGAAAGGTCTGGCATGGCACAGATCATAGCCAAGTGAAACAGAGATGTCAGCGATAAACTCTGCTTAAAGCTCCTCATTTCAGTTGCCTTGCTTCATGGTAGAGTGGTCTAGTGTAGGTGCTGTAACTGTCACTGAATCAGAGGCAGTGAAAGACTACTTGTTCTCAGAGTATGTGTGTTCTGCTCTCCAAAAAAATAGAAAAATGCAGGCATTCTACAGTCAGATTACAAATTTAATATGCTCTTTTTTATTTACTCTGTTCAAAGGACAAGTGGCTTCGTTGCCTCCAAATCAAAATTGTAGATGGCTTTCAAATGGATGGAAAGCCATCTACAGTAAATAAAAGAGAATTATCTTGATAAAAGATAATTGTAATAACATAAAAAGCACTTGTCAGACAGAAACAGAAAGGGAAAAAGTAAAGTAATTTGTACCATTTCTATAGCATAGAAATACAGAAGGAAGGGTTTTACTGACCTCAATAAGGTTCCCATGTAACCACTAAAAATAGAGAATTGTCATGTAATGCAGCAAATGCACACTTGCTTCTGAGGTTTAGGCCTTCTGGAAGAGTGGCAGCACAATCAGAACAGTCTGAATAGGCTGCCAGACTGCCAGGTGTCTCAGTTCATTGTTTGTGTGGACACATACCTTAAAGGGTACCCAGGGAGTGCAAGGTCTTGCATGCACTGAGCACACACCACACAGGTAGTGTACAGGTACAGTAAGTCCAGTATGCCCCACGAATGTTGAATTTACTACCAGTGGGCCAAATGATGCCCATGAATGTCTTTCCTGGAAGTAACGGAAAGAAGCTACGGAGCCTAAACTGAGATTAAATCAGTATTCTGACTATTTTTCTAGAGTAACCTTATTCACTGAAAACAGTCTTCACTGAAGGCAAACAGCCTCATTGACAACAACTTCAGGAAAAGTCGGAGGGAAAAATGAAGAAATGGTCTGGAGGAAGCAAGAGAATGGTGAACACATAGGTTGCTGTCATTCATTTATAGAAGTTCTTGCTAAACATTCTGCTTATGATCCTCTTATCAGTTACATAAGGATGGCAGCACAGAGTTCTGTGGGTTTCAGTAATAAAAAGAAAATGGAGGCTTGAGCTAATTACAGAACTCTTCAATTTGGGTATCCATCTATGGAGTTTTTTATATCTTAATGTAGAGCTAATTAAATCAGTATGTGTTTAAATATTTCAAGGACTATTTGATGATGGTGGAGGTACAGCCCAAAATTTTCAGGATTCAGGTAATTATGATAGAAGATGGTTAAGTAGACAGTACAGTAAACATATGCTAAGTTATTCTTGAATATGTGGGTTTTTCTGAAAGTAATGTCTCTTATATTATGTTGGCATACAACGTCAGAGGCAGATATTGGTGGTATGGCAGTAGAGGTTGAACCTTCCCACAAACACTTCATTACATTTTGTTGCCATGTAACAGATGGAAGCAGAGGGGCAGTCTGACACAATGGCGTCTGACATGGGAGTGTGTATGAAGCAAAAGAGTGGAATTTAATTCCTCCATGCAGAAAAACTTGCATCCATCGACATTCATCAATGCTTGTTGAATGTTTATGGTGACCAAAGAGAGGATGTGAGCACAGTGGATGGTTCATTTCAGCAGTGACAACAGCAACATGAAAGACAAGCCATGTTCCAGAAGGCCATGCAGATTCTTACCAGCGCAGCACGCAGGTTCTTGTTCATTGCTGGCAAAAACGGTGGTGGTAGCTATGTTGAAAAAATAATGTTTTGTATCTGAGAAATTGCTCTATCAAATAGTGTTATTGTGCTCTTTGTATCTGTTGTAGTTTCCATAAAAATAAATTTGAAGACATTACTTTCGGAGCGACCAGCATAGTTTAAGCAAAATTTGCAATACTTCCACTAAGTCAATTTCTCAACAGTTATAAACCAGTATGGTAATTTTTATTTCTATGAAACTGTACTGATTTATATCAAAGAAAGTACCAACTCTATTGTAAATTTCAGAGTCCTTTCAAATACATGACAGAGTTTTTGTGTCAGCCAAACAGTTAACACATTATGCAGTGCCAGTTCTTTACAGCTGGTTTGTGTTGCAGTATCAATCAACTTAAAGCCTCTCAAAGCTGGATTTCTAATCTAAACTGATCATCTAAACTACCAACAGACAATGTCAATAAATAGTCATTTTTTTGTGTGCTAGAGCACAGTCCACCTCTGCAAATGTGGATTCATTTGATGTATCTTAGACGTCTACTTTAAGAGAGATGATTCTTGCCCTAAAACTACCTTTCTCTCTCTATTGACATTTACAGACATCTGAACAGGCTAATTCCACTTCTAGACTTAAAATAAGGTGTGTCTGCCTTTAGAGGGGTCTATAGCTTTTATTGTGAGGGAAGTCTAGGATACTGATCAGATGAGTAATTTCTAAACAGCTAAATTTGGGACAGATGACCCTTTGCCACAATTCCAGAAGCTTTCAAAAAACCAAGAGTTCATCTGTTCATTGAATAATTGTTTCTGCTCACAAACCTACATTTCTCCCACGAGGATACCAGGCTCCTTAATGATACAGAAAAGTGCTAAAAGCTTTACCTTTAGGTAGTACTAAAATATGAAAATGCAATGCCCAGAACTTTAAATATAAAGGAACATATGGAACACCAAATGAATGTTCTGAAGGAGAAATATAATTTCCTATTTTCCTCTCATTGCTCAATTTAAAACAGATTAAAAATCTTCAATACGTGCTCATACTTATGAATTGCAGACATTTTGATGCAATCACTTCAGACACTGCTCATTAGTTTCTGTTATATTGAACACATCATAAATAGGTACTGACAGTGATGGAGCAAACTGACATGACAACTAAGCCTAAAAGCATTCATTTTTTCCTCTAAATGTTCCCTGATATTAAAAAAATAAAAACATTTAAAAATGTAAAATGTTTATTGTTCTGTGAACAACATATAAAATGATTGCATATATTTGGATACTTCTAGGGTGAGAACATATGTTTTAAAGAAAAATACTAGCAATACTGGAAAAAAACCTAAACTCAGTGTAATAAAAGTCTCGCTGTTTGAAGACCCATACCTCTCCCATCCATACTGCAAAAAGTGGTGTGTTAGGGTTAACAGTGTATCCTCTTGCTAATAATAACCATCATTAGGAATGCAATGCTGTCAGTTCTTGCTTTCTGTAAAAGGTTCCAATAGTTTTACATTAAAGAAACATTTTTATATTTACTGTAATTATTTACAGATACTGAGTAAACAGAAGGAGATTTAAATGGTCTGTGTCAGAAAAAAGAATGGGTATTTTATGAGTTTGCTGCTCAGATTATTATTCTGCATTGGCATTTTCCTCACCACCTTGACAGACTGAAATAATTCAGTAGATTGTATTCTATCACATCTTTAATTACAATACTTCACTGAGCAGTCACTTGTGCACTTGCTAAGAATTTTCTGCTAAGGAATTGTGTTGTCCATTGCCATCATGGCATAACTTGAGGTCTTAATAACAAAGGTTCATGTAGCCAAAAGTTAGTCATGTGGAGAGAATGACAATCAGCAATTCACAAAAAGCACTATAGTCAGATATAAAAGTTGTCAGGCACTGAGTCAATCTATCAGCATTCTGCTGACTGGCTGTGTTAGATATTCTTTTTTCAGTGCAGCTTTACTGAGGTGCATACAAGAATTGAATTGCCTAATCATAAGACCTCGTATTTTCTCTGTAAAGATATAAATTGTTTATCACCCTCCAGAATTCTTGGGTGCAAAAAAAATGTCAGGTATGAAAAATGAAAAGGGTCATTATGAGAATCCCTGTATCATTTCATTAGGATAACAGCTTCCTTATGAGAAATAGAAATAGACCTATAAAAATTAATGAATAACCAATTATTAGCCCTAAAAGGGTGGTTATTTGTTCCAGGTATACAGATAGAAAGACTGAAGTCATTCAGCATTGTGTTCAACTTACACAATCTGGGGTTCCTGCATTGTCTTGGATTTGTACAAAAAACAAAAACGAAAACGATGACAAAAAAAAAAAAAAAAAAAAAAACACTTCCTATTAACGCTTCTTGTTACTTCCTATTATCCATAGTATTTTCAACTCTCTAGTCTGCTCCTTTATACACAGAAACAAAATCCTGATTACTTTCAAAATCAAAAGCTCGCATTTTCAGCATGAAGATATATAGCCCTAAACTTCCCTGAGGCTATTTGGATGACAGTTCAGTTCAGTTTGGAAGCAGTTTGGGGAATTTGGCAGGATATTAAAATCTCTAAAATATCATAACTGTAGGAAAAGTAATATCCCTCTCTGGGAAACAGCTACATCTATGTTATCAAGCTTCAGGGTGGCGAGTATGTTTTCTGATTCTTTAAAGAGAGATATCAACAGAGAGGGTGTTTAAGATTTGTAGAGTAAGACAGTCTCCTTTACCCTGGAACATGCAGCGATAACACACCACTCTTAGTTTAATTTTATTTAACGACGTTAAATAAAATTAAATTAATTTATAGTAGGGTGTAGAACAGGAGATAATGTGCCAAGAAAACCTGGAAACAAGAATACAAGCTATCCCACAAGAAACAGTTTTAAACACTGATCCGAGTCTGCCTCTGCACGCCAACATGGACACTGCGCTGTATAGTGGTTCCTGTACAATGGTGATGGGAAACTCTATTCAAACAGCTTGAGAATGTTATCCATTTGTGTGTCAAGCCTTGTTACTTAAGGGCAGCAATTACATAATTTTCTCTGCCACATCAATTTGTTTTTAAACTGTGTATATCAATAACAGTTTCTGTTAAATTTTTCTACACGTAAGTATAAATGTATTTTAACTTTTTCTCAACCCTCTTCCAAACAGATCCTAATCTCTAACATTGTTTATTTTTCTCAACTCACATTACTTTGATGCTAGTGTTCATTTCCCTCTACTCAACAAAACACAGTTTATTTAAAGAAATTAGATATTAAATAAAAGTGAAGACGAAAAAGCATGCATAAAAACTTAGGAAATAACACTTCTTGCCTCAAAGTTTTCTATTAATTTCTTCTTTTCAGCTGATATTCAACTTCTCAGCTACTCATGCCATCTATGCTAAGCACTTCTAAGATTTTCTATGTTAATTAAGAATTCAAACTATTACATGTTTTTGTTTAGATAAAAATACACGTTTACATCAATGTTCCTTTCTTCCCACAGTGTATTCCATGAAAAACTGAGGAATTGTTGCATCAGAGAAACACAATTTTTAACAGTAAATTCCTCAAATATGATTAAAACTTCGAAGTTTAATAAGTAATACAATTATCCGAAATCCTAATATAGGCCAGTATTAGCAGGACTTGACATGTATTCAGGACTACGCATATCTACTTTTGCTGCCTCTGAAAGTATAGTTACAAACACACTTCCTTTCCTGACACCAATACTTTACGCAATTCATTTCTGCCCTCTCATCACCGTCTCCAGTTCTCTGGGAAAATTGTTTCTGTTTCCAGAACAAGAACCAAGTCAGTGAACAACTCTTGGGCAAAAATAGCACTGCAAGTAAAACAAAGTTTTTAGCCTCAGCAAGTTCCTTCTTCAGTTCATCTCATAGTCCCACAGTAAGTTATACAAATACAAATGATGTTGATGATAGAGAATGTTCATAGGCTGGCACTGATACCAATAGGTTCACAAGTATAGCAATACTGGGAGATGGATTTCACTGTTTCACCAGTTCTGGTTCAGCAAGGCTACTTCCACTCAAACCTAAGAGATTTCAAACATACTTACAGGTAATCAGGGCTCCACTCAGACCAGGAAATGCAAATCCCACCATTTGTATTAAGACAATAAGAACTGTCTTTCGTTTTCAATGATGAAGTCCAAAAAAATCCTTATATTTTAGTACCTTTCTGTATATATAAATATCTTAAAAGAAGTATCTTCATTAAGAAATAAACTAATAATTAGTAAAATAAAAACAGGAGCAGACAGTGTTGTTTTAAATTATTTTACCGTAATCAGTATGTGACTAACAGATACTAGTATGGAAATTCAAGTCAGGACTGTTTTCAATTTTAGTTAGGTGGAAAAGCTAAGGTTTGATATACTTGCATGTGCATAAACATTTTAAAACCTGACTTATTTAGATAATTTAATGTTTTATTTTTATAAATGGTTACATTTAAATTTTCTGATTGTGAAGGCAACCACTTTATGGAGGATAATAATCTAGAAATGAGAGAAATGTTGCAACAGCTACTGCTATGTTTTGATCACAAACACATACGCAAATCATGCACGTAAAAATGCAAACACATTTAATACTTGGAAATATTCCAATAGTGCACTGAGATAGAAGGCAATAGAGCAATGGTGTCACTAATACAAAGGTCCTACAGAGTATTTGTTTATGCAGATGATGAAAATGTGAGGGGAAGCCTGGAACTGTTGTCTTGCTTTCCAATGTATTCTGAAAGATCAGTTGTATCAAGTAACACCATACACTTCATATAGTCAATTCTCAGCGATATTCCAGGAAAGATTTATCGAACCAGTAAATTGTTTCCTCTCAGATACTGCTGAGATGTGTTTATGGAATTCTAAGATGCTTACTGTAAACTAGACACTAATTAGTTGAACTTAAATGCCAGCACCTGCTCCTGCATTATTAAAAAAAAAAAAAAGAAGAAGAAGAAGAAGAAAGAAGGAAAAAAAAAAAACATTTAGAGTTCCACAAATTGAGCTAATTCTTCAGGGCCTGGATTTCTTCAAGCCTATTTAATCGTTTGAAAAGGTTGACAGAATTATTGGGTTATGAAACTGAATCAGGTATTTTTCCTTCCTGCAGCTTTATAGTCATTATGGTATTAAGACTCTAGCAAACAAGGCCAACAATATTTATGGTTCCTGTCATAACATTAAAAATGCATATCCCATGCAGATATTATGAATCTCAAATTTCAGTAGGAAACAAGCAGTTTAGATGGCAACTGACTTGCAGAGATTAGAACAGTTTGGGTTTCCCCTGTGCAAAGAGAAGGTTCATCTGAGGTCTTACAGATGATGATAATTCCTCCAAAGCATCACATCTATCTCTACAAAAATGTACAAGAAACTCTTTTGTTCTGGTAATTCTACATTGTATCAATAACAGTTTTAAGTAAAAAAGATAGAATAGGTACTGCTAGATAAACTGTGACAGGAAAGTGAGGATGAAATCCAAATCAGATATTAGATACATGTGGTATTTTATACAATACATAACTGATTAATCTGCCAATTCTAATGAGATTATAATTTAATCGGAAAAGTATAGTTCACAAGCAATTCTGGATGGGAATATGTGCCACCAAAATGAGAACCAAAGGAGTAAAAATGCTCTGAGAAGGGTTTCATTTGAGGAAGAAAACGAGAGATTTTCATACTGAAGGAATTAAGAAGCTTTTCATAGCATATCCTCCAAAGGAAAACAGCAGGACAACATGAATGAGAAACCAAAAAAGGACAGTAACAAGGAGAGGATGTCATTGAGTAGAAAAAGCTGTAATTAGTAAATTAGGAGCAAAACTGTAAGAAGAGGTGGAGCTGAAGAGACAGGAAAACCTTCTGAAATGATGTGAGGAGGAGAGTGGCAGCACAGAAGGACTGAAATGAGGTCAGTTGCCATGCTCTCTGTTATTACGAGTGCCGCTTTCCAGAAGTTCTTTTTCTTAAAATTATATTTTCAAGATGTTCTCTCTCCTCTCTCCAGGGGAGAGAAACACGGAGACATGTTCATGAAACAGTTTACCATAAATTAGAAACTGTTTAATTGAACTGAAATTATTTTTTGTCTGTTTCTGCCTTGCAAGTGCACAGCACATGCAGGCTCCTAGTACTACTTACAAGAAACTGCATTGAAATCAGTCAGGGCTGTGCTTATCTATTCAACTCAGTATTTGCACTCCGAAGTTTTCCAGAGGGCTGTAATTGGTTCTTGGTGATTGTTACCAGCAGTGCCCTAATTTCATAAACTGGAATCCAAAGTTTTATTCAAATACAGTTGAGAAACACTGCCCTCCTTTTTTCCCACTATCATCCTTATCTACAGAGGTTCTCGTTGCTGTTCTATTTTACTCTTTACTCTTTTAATTTTACTTACATCTTGTTGCAGTACTACACTTATCAACTGATTGATTTCCTCGCCCCTAAGTTCAAATTAAAATTGCAGGTCTTGGGGGAAAAAAAAAAAAAAGAAAAATGACCTTCCCTTTCATATTTTGATAACAGCCATATTTCATTATTTCATTTCAGTGAATAACTACCAAAATTTAATTATCCTTTCTTGTCATCAGTGTGCAAGAGACATATTTCTGCTGTTTCTCTTAAATTCTACCTCAATATAAAGGGATAGGAATCAGCAAAATCCCCAAAACGCACCATGCTATCTAAAACAAAAGATTAAAAATTATCCCCAATAATAATATTCATCATAAATTTTGCAAGATGCCTGTTAACAAAGATTTAAGTTTTATGGCATAGTTCTTTGTTTTTTTCTCTACTCTTCCATCTCAGTTTTATCTCTACACTTTTATCTCAGTTTACATGCATGACTTCTTAAATTTTGTAGCCACCCTAACCGTTTAACCTGGCCTTCAATCAAGTCTCCACATCTAATCTGTCATTCTACAAAAAGGACATATCTTTGATATCTTTGAGTACTAGTACTGCCTTACTTTTTTTTTTTTTCTTTTTATAAGGGAAAGAAAAGATGAAGAAATGTGCAAGTAGCTTGATTTTTGGATTTCTAGTTGTTTTCCCAAATTCATGTACACTTTTCGTTGTACAGGATTTTTATTTATGAGCATGACAGTAATGTGAAAGGCTAGACAATTCAGCTATACTGTAGATCATATTTTTATTTTGTATACAATTCAAAAACTGTGGTTGTTAAGAGTCTCTCAGGCACAACAAATATGAATACTAGACCAAAGTTTTCCAAGGAGCTAAATAAATATGAGAAGTCATTCTTAGAACTGTATAACCTGAGCAACCAAACAAGTCAGTAACAGCATGCAGACGTTTTCAGAATATGTAAATCTATCATAAGTTAAAGAATTAAGCCTTTTATCTCTGCATCTAGTCCTGTAGTGATAGCTTGCTTAGAAGTCTCCAAAAAGCAAGAGAATGATCTCTGTAGGCCTTGATGACTATAAATTATGCTGCGATTTTGTTCCAGAATCTTCCTTTCAAATCAGACTCAAGAATATTACATCTTTCATGGTAATTATTCTTCTAGTAAAAAATGAATCTGTTTTGCTTAAATGCAATATTGAAATTATAGTATATAAGTTCTATACATACTACTATACTACTCTACTACTATACTATGTACTATAGTAGCATACCACTGGTTATAGTACTATGATATCTCTTGGTATTTAGACACATCAGGTCCCCATTCTCTCCCATCAGCTAGCCTAATGAAAATACACATCAGACAGTGTTGCTCTATGTTCTCCATACATATATTGCATGCTGTTTCATGGGAACACCACAAGAGACAGAGCTTGTAGATCACAGGAGGCCTATGCTGTTCCCACAGCACTACAGTTTAATGTCAAACAGAATGATTTCATTAAAAAGTATAAACATTTCAACACTGTGGGAGGAGGGAGGCATTTTTTTTCATTTCTCAGAGAACAGGAATTCAAAATTTCACTCATCACGTTCCATAACATATTATTGCCTGCATGTGCTAATAAAAATATTAAGCACGTGCCTGTGCAACTGGCACGTGCTTAATATTCCATCATTAATTATTGCTTTAGTGTGAACAACACATACAATGTCTCTCTGAGTTTAGACATCAAATGATTTGCTGACGCATTTGACCAGTTAAATCTGGTTCACTGGTATCGATTCTGACCAAAGCAGCTAACATTGCATTTTTCAAAACCTAGACTCCATAAATTCACAACTACACCATCAAGCTGACAAACCAGAAGCCATACAATACATTTACATTCACAGCTGGCATGCCTCCTCTGATCTTTTTCCCCCAGATATGAGACTGCAATATGATTTATTCTACTCTATTATTGCTTTCTATGTCCCAGTCCATGTTTGTGCTTAGGGACGCATGATGAATCAACTGCCAGGGGCCAGCACACTGGAAAAGTGAGAATATGAAGACACGATGAGGTGAAAATGTGATTACAGTTCCAAACCTGCCCTAAAACAAAGTTCCTATAGCTAGCAATAGCACACTGTTAGAAGACTAACATGAACTATGAGTGAAAAGTCAACAAGACTTTTACTGAAGTAAAATTATAAGGTATGTGCTAAAAATGAGCCAAAATGAGAATGAAAAGTGAAAATCTCAGGTCTTACTCCATGAAATGATAAAGGCTAGCCAGTAATCTGTGTGATTTATTGTACAGTTTTCATCAGCTTTGACAGAACTGTTATCACAACATTTGCATTTCCAGGGACTGCCTGATTGAGCAGCTGTGAAACAAAAATTTAGAAACAGAGGTATGATAACCATACTCCTGTCCACCTCACTGGAACTCTCATCACTATTTCTGCTACTCACAACTGGCTGTCCCCAAAGCTGAGTGCTGCCACGCCACCCCGCTTCTTCAACTCCGCTGTTGAGTCACTTGGGAAAAACTGACGGAATGCTGTTGGTGACAGGAGATGTATTGTGGACATTAAAGCAGTGCTACTGCCCCCAACATGCTGCCATCATTATCACATTTTATTAAGAAAAAAGAGAACTTTTCACAGTTATGTAGAAATATCTTCCAGAGCATGAGGCTTTTCTTGAAGGAGTCTGGAAGGTTCTGCCACTACAGCAATGGACTTCTGAACTTTGATGGGATTTCAGCCATTTATGACTGAAGGCAGGACAAGACTAAACAGGGCAAAAGCTAACCATATCCAAACTGTACCAGCCTTTATATTGAAGAACTGCTGAGGAAGCTCTTGGCCCTCATGTCAGATCACAATTCAGTCCACTGTAGCACCTGAGCACCAGCCAATAAAAGTAAATTGTAATGCGCTCTGGGAACAAGAGGCAAGGATAGACATTAGCTGTCCAAGCAAAAGGGAGAGAAACACCTTAAGGCAATACAGATGACAATATGTAGAATTTCTAGATCAGAGGCTCCTATTATAGAAAAAAGAAAAGAAAAAGATGTCTTCAAAGGATTATTCAGTCAATATATTTTAGATACATGTCTTCAGCTGAGATGAGTCACTCCATGTAAAAACTGGGTGCCTTGTTCTTCTCTGACTGTAAAGGTGACCTGGTGACAGCATGTCTAATCTCTGTAAAACAAGGTAGGAGCAGGGGAATTCCAACATGCAAGCAGAGCAGTATCCCTGCTGGACAAATCACCTGTAAGTACAGGCTCAGAAAAACTATGCCATACTCAGTGCTTCTGATCCTTTGGTTTTTCTGAAAACCTGAAGGGCTTCTGGGTGTTTCAGAACAGATACCAGAATAGTGAGCACGCATTTCCCACATATGTTGCTAAAACAAGAGCCACTGCCTGCGTCATAAAGTGCATAAAGAATCAGATCCTGATCAAGATCATTTCTGCATCTGGCTGTGATGTGATACTGAAAGTATATCAACAATTAGGCAAGTCACTCACTCAAAAGCTACCTATTCATCATTATGATATCATGGGGATATGTGGTAAATCTCTGCCAGTCACGTACTCAAACAGGGGTAGAGGGATTAGAGAAGGGTTCTAATAGCTGCTGTGTGATTTTGCTCCCCAAACTTCTTTACTGGTACATAAGATACTGCTGTTTTCCCTCCATTTACCGTCAAATTTTAATCTGATTCTTGTGGATGGCTGATGAGGGAAATGTGCATATCTGCATACGTATACGAAACTTCCAGACAAGTCTTGGTGTGATGATAGATCTTTTTGCTATCCAGCAGAACTGAGTACTCTCTCATTACACCAGCAGTAAGTGTACTTCTCTAAAAACAGCACTTCATTTCTACTTATTTTTTTAAAACAAAATTGTTTCTAATGTTCAAAAAGTTTCCAGTGAAACTTTCTTTCAGAAAAACAGACATTTCATCTCCAAAACTCCTTCGGCTGAAAATCTAAATCTCTGGAAAACATTGAAGAAAAATATCTAAGGAATTTACAAACATCTGAACTTTTTTGCCAAAAACGTACTTATCTGGTCAGCTCATTTCACTCCTTATTATGTTAGATTTCATGGAAAACTAAAGTTATTTTTCAATAAAAAGTAGTTACCTCAAGTCAATATCAAGCAATTCCCCAGCAACTGAAACAATAAACGCTTATATAACTACATATTGTCTTAAATATTTATACAGTACTTCACATTATATCAAAGTGTTTTGTATTAATGTGTCAAGCAATAGAGGGTGAAAGCAGAAATGATGGAAAACAGCCAACAGAAAAGGGTATGCTATGGGCTAGCATGAGACTTTTATTATACTTTATAAGTTAAGCAATGGGATTTTTCCATGGCATGCTCTCAAAGCTTGAGATGCAGAAGCAATAATGAAAATGGAGAAAAGAACAGAACACATAGAAAAATGCACTTATTAACATAAATGTTACATTCCTTCAAGTGGCAGACATATAGAAAAATCCTGAGTTAGACTCTAATGTAGTCCAGTTGATTTACTGCAGTTAATCAAATTACATTGCTCCTAACAGCACAGAAACAATCCCATCATCACACGCATGTGCTTGTGTGTGTTCATAATATATATATAGTATTATGCATATCCTATAACTAATAGTATATCTGAAGCATTTTCAGCCCCAACTTACCACTTGCTGTTAATCTGCAAGGTGATTTTAGTCCTTGGAATCTCTAGATAAGAAAGGGAATTAGGTACGAAGTTCTTTTAAAGCAAACAAATGTGGAATCTTTGACTACAATTGAAAAGTATATTCCGAATCAAAAACTTAAGATATTTGACCAGTTCTGCATAGCCTCATCTGAAAAAAAAGTGTGTCTTGGGGAAAATATTCCTCTCTTTTCCTGTGCTCTCCCTTCTTCTTCCCTTTCCAAGGAGGAGTGGGTGACCTTGAAGACTGAGTGACAGATTGCATGCATGTGCTTATCATATTTTTGCTATGATGCAAATACAGTGTATGCATAATTTCTGCTGAGCTCAAGCATTTGGTTATTAATTTTTGTCTAACAGGTCTGGTTTTATTATTTCAGTCATTAAAACACACAGGAGAACATCTGCACTTTAAATTCATCTATTAAATAACTTAAAATCATGACAAAGACTTGGGTTTAATAACTTTCTCTAGACACCAGCACAAAGATTTACAGATATAAACTATAAGGTCTCTTGTTCAGTTGCAGAGTAAATCCACTAAAGTTTGAATGACTGGTAAATATTTAATGAAACAATAAGCTCCTTGAATTTTTTTAATGTAATATTTCTTTTCATCTGTTGTGCCTCAAGAAGAATTTCATGCATCAAAATGCATGAAGTAACTTGAAGCAATTTTCAACTGTCGCATAGATTTAAAATACTTCCTCTCACAAGATCTATTCTTCAAATTGTGTCATGATTAAGCAATAATTGGAAGATTCTCTCCACTTCCCTAATTTTGCCTTTTAACACTAAGATATGTAATGATCCATATACAAAGTATTAAAATCCTTTTGTAGTACATCATTTTGTGAAAATAATCACTGATAAAGAATATGCATAATAAAATTTCTGATTTAGCAGAGGCTAAAATTACTAAGGAGAAAATAGGATAGAAGGGTGTCTTGAAACTACTACCCTTGATATACAGTCATAAATCAATTGGCATTTTTGTCACCCTTATTCTACAATTTCATATTAATACATAGTGATATGGCAAGCACTAGCCAGTAACAGTATGAACTAAAAGCCACAGTAAGGACTTAAAAGGAAAAAAGTTTTGACTGGGACATACTTTTTAGTTTGCTCTCGTCTTGCTCTTCTTTGCTCATAATTGCCCTTTTACTTAGATTATATTTTTTGTCAAGAAAAGAAGTAACAATTGAGTATGTATTTGGCATAGACTAATGCTCTTTTTTTATCTGGAACTAACCTTTTTATTAAATTTTTCAGAGGATATTTTTTCCTCCAGGGGTTTAAAGGTGTAATTATTCAACATTTTCTTTCAACATTTATTGCAGTATATCCTAACTATTAGCATAAAACCACCTGTGTTCACAGTAAATTTCACAAATTTTAGGGAAATATGATGAACACACTTTGCTGCTCCTATTTCTCATTTCAATGACAATCACACACAATGTCAGGTTTAATTAGGATCTCAAGCTCTAGAAGATACGGCAAGGGATTCTTCATCCTCTCTATCTTTTCAGCTGGAAAGGATTCCTACATGACAACCAAAAAGCCCTAATATATGTATAAATGTGAACTTTTTGACCTGTCTTTACATATAAATACCCAGCTTCAGTCAGCCCAAGTTCAGAAATGCTTATACGTTCTTGATGAAAGAGCTGAACTGAAACTGTTTCCTAACTCACATTAGGAAAATGAGTTCTGCATCCTGTCTAAGCAATCCGGAGCACAGCTATAGCTCACCGATGCCTCCTTGCATCCATTCTTATACACCTACCTACAATGATGACAAAACCAAGATGGTCCTAAATCACAAAAAGACAGACAGATTCATTTTTGTACACTGCTGATGACTCTCTGCAACTGCAAAAGACGAAGCAATCATTCAACCTGTACACTCAATTTCAGAATAAATTTATCTGTTTGGAGGAATACGATATGTCACTTCAATGACTCCAAAATTACTTCTCTACTCTGCCACAAAGACAGAGATCATAGAGTCAAAAAAAGAAGCAGGGCTAAGATATCAAAATACTGCCATAGTTCTCAGTTGTTTAAGTGATCTAGGACAGAGCTCTACTACTGTATATCAAAGATGTAAATGTAATAACCTAATTTTTGTCCTGATCCTCTACTTTTCTCCCTGTCACCTTAAACTGTGGCAAACCCAGTTCAGACAGCCTGATTGACAAGAATATGTTCATGACAAATATACATTAAAAGGTAAGCTACTCAAAGGGCAAGTGCTATCACTGGGATAGTCCCTCCAAGAAGATGATGAATCTGTTGGCAGTGTCAGTCTTAGCCCAGTGGTTAAAAATGCCATCTCACATCTTCTCTCTATTCTGCTCACTTAGAAGCCTCAGATAGCTGAAATGAATCTAGTCCCAAGAGGCTTGTGAATCCTGAACAGAAATGAGTGCTCTGCACCTCTCAAAGGTGGGATTTTGAATTTTACAGTGTTGTACAGCTGGTTTGATCTGAGTACTTTTGGTTTCTGCTTCTGATATGGCATGTAATATAACTAATCTTAAAAAATGTTCATACTTTATACCCAGTTTGTCTCACACAATGTATTTGCATCCTGGTATGTGATCACAGAGGCTATTCCACTGGCGTGGTCACTGTCTCACAGCAATCTCCATATCATTCAAGAGGATTAGTCCGCTCTTCATTAGGCAAGGTCAAATAGGACTAATGCATGGAAGATTTGTACCTCATTAATATTGTCTTTACTACCATTATTTCATAAGCTAACAGAACAAAAAGGAATTATTCCCCCGTTACTTCCAAACATTCCTACCCTTCTCATTAGTATTGGCGCAATCCTTTTCTCTAGGGCAGCTCAGAGCTCAGTTCTTGAAGGAAAGACTGACAGCAGCAAAATTATAGTACCAAGAGGGACAGGCAGAAAACACTCTCCTGATTTATAAACAGATTCTCTTACTGTAACAAGCATTTTCTTATTGTTGGGCTACTTAGATCAGCTCATGTAATTTGTCAGTTACTAGAAACTACTTCTCATTCTAGCTGACAAAGAAGGGCATGTTTTCTCCCTATGTTGTACAGGGTCTTTTGGGGTGGTGTTTTAATTCAACTCTTAATAAAAAAGAAATACTATCTTGAAGGTCATCAACGACCTCTGCAGGAATGATCTATCTTGCATCTTCGAGAGAGAGGCAAAAAAGAATTTTTTCAGGGATAAAATGTGACACAGGAATTCAGAGGCTCTACATTCTTAGCATGCTTCCCATATAAACTTTGATCGTATTTGCAATTCATTCATCTCCAAATGTATCCAAGAGATAAATCTGAGGTATGGCCAGCTTTGGAGTAAACAGACCTTGAAGTAATGGACCTCAAATAAAGAGATTTTCTAGAGAAATGGAGATGGGCAAACTCACCTGGCCATCAGAGTATTTTGTTAGTTTCCTTTGATTTTTCAGTTCCCATAAGTGAAACCTAACTATACACTAAATCAAGCTGACATATACATATACAGGCACAAATATAGGTACATATTACCTACTTGTGATGCCTGGGGACCATTTGGATAATGGAGGCATTGGATATTTAGCTACAATTAGCTGAAGCCAAGCAGAGTTTTTTAGGTAGAGTCAAAAGCAGATTGGGATTCATCTCACTGCATTAATCAGTGAAACTGTCATCTCCAGAGAGCAATTCATCCAACTGAACTTATCATAAGATGTTGTAGGATAATACTGATGATCATAGAATCATAGAATGATTCAGGTTGGAAGGGACCTTAGAGATCATCTTGTTCCAACCCCCCTGCCATGGGCAAGGACACCTCCCACTAGACCAGGTTGCCCAAAGCCCCATCCAGCCTGGCTTTGAATACTTCCAGGGAGGGAGCATCAACGACTTCCCTGGGCAACCTGTTCCAGTGTCTCACCACCCTCACAGTGAAGAATTTCTTCCTTATATCCAGTCTAAATCTACCCTCTTCCAGTTTATAACCATTACCCCTTGTTCTATCATTATCTATCCTTGTAAAAAGCCTCTCCCCAGCTTTCCTGTAGGCCCCCTTCAGGTACTGGAAGGCTGCTATCAGGTCCCCCCGCAGCCTTCTCTTCTCCAGGCTGAAGAGTCCCAACTCTCTCAGCCTGTCCTCGTAGGGGAGGTGCTCCAGCCCTCTGATCATCCTCGTGGCCCTCCTCTGGACCCGCTCCAACAGCTCCACATCCTTCTTGTGTTGTGGGCCCCAGAACTGGACACAAGACTCCAGGTGAGGTCTCACGAGAGCAGAGTAGAGGGGCAGAATCACCTCCCTCGACCTGCTGGCCACACTTCTCTTGATCCTCCTTTGGTGTCTATTTCATTGACTGTGAGAGGAGCTTAACAATTTGCCTGCAAATTTTAGATGTACTGATAGAAGACTGAAATCTCCACCTTTGCCACTAGCAAGGGTTTTAACATCACCAGACTTCAGCTGCCAAGCATCTAACTTCCCTTGGTCTTTCTATGGCAAGAGAAGGAAATACGTAGTTTAGATGCCACCTTTGCACACTTTGTTACTTCTTTTTGTTCCTTGTTTCCAAGCATAAAATGAAGTAATTCAGGGGACCATTTTGTTGGCAAACATTTATGTGTGACATTCTTATAGTATAGTGAAGGCATCTAATAAACGCCTCCCTAAGGAATACATCCTCAGTGCAACAAGACTTCAGTTCAGCAGTGTCCTTAAACATGATATCTCAGAAAACCAAGTGCATATATCCACTGCTGTTCTGCCAATGCCTCAGCACATGCTTGAATCTCTTCAAGAAGAAAAAATCAGAAGTGCTTATAGACATAATTTATGCAAAACTCTATGATCGCTCATAGAGCGACCACAGAGTGCTCATAGACTTCCATGTCCTGTTTCACTAAGCAAGATAGCTGAGGATAAAACCACATCCCAGTGGCTCATCCCCTGATGCTAATGACCTAGAAGGTTTCTGAGTGCAGTGGAGGCTTCGCTGAACCAGGGACAACATGGTCCTACTCAGTGACTGCCACAGATCTGACAGATAACAGCCCTGCAATAACCTCCCTTTCCTAACACCTTGGCTCAGCTCCCTTCCCACAGCAAGAATTTCACCTCCACAGAGCACACAAGACTGCAGGGTTCTGGCTTCTCATTGTGTTATTCTCTTGCTGTCGCACATAAATAAATGGGTAAATGTTATAAATAAGGTCAACTGGAATGCAAAGCTGTAGGTGTCTAGCCAGCATTTTATAAAAGCCTTCTCCCTTTTGCCCTCAAGCGTGTTTTTCTTATGAGAGGGCTCAACAGATTATGTGACTTCTGAGTATATTCTGTTATAACTTGGGGAAGATGCTTATGTCCTTTTATCATTGTCATTTGTAAGAATCCAAGGCAGAAGATGGCAAAGATAGCATTAGTGTTTAACATAATCTTTATATTTCATAGCATAATAAGCAGCCTATGGAAGAAGCAAGGAGCCTACAGCTGATGTGAGTGACTGACACAGTTCCCATATTGCTTTCATAATTGGAAAGAAGACAATTGGCAAGTGAAAACCAGATTACCAGCAGTGAAAGGAGAGCTTGACAAAATCCAGTGAGGACTAAAATTCACACTTACATTTGATTTTTTGTTTATTTGTTGTTTTTTCTGTCTTGACTGACTTAAGGTCACCTAACTGACTGGTAATTTGACTATAGAGCTGATTGAAATAACTTCTATTTGACCCTCCTCCTAACCCCTTCAAGAAACACTCAGAAATGGCAATCTTTCCTTGCAGCTGCAAAAATTGTATTAATCCACCCAGGAGAAATGGTTTATCCAGAACTGACAGTCTGTCATGTCCTTATCTGACCTCATCAACCGCTGTTGTAGGGGACTGCCAGAGGAATCAGTCAGTGCCTATCTGATTGATTACAGTATTGATTTTTTTATTCCTTTTCTTCTTCTTAAAAAAAAAAAAAAAAGTAAAAAAAGTGAAAACCCCAAATTAAATGATCCATCCTACCAACTACAAAAACATTTCAGAACTTTGTAAAAGAAAAGGCTATGAACCCTTGACAAAAATACATACATCTAGAGTGCCAAAGATTGAACTGGTATCGGGAGTCTGTGCTTCACATCAGATTTTGGCCTGCTTTAATTTTCTACAGCCTACTCTGCTCCTCTATGCTGCAATAGTCCTTCCTTACAGCAGAACATATTAAGCAGTTTTTGAAACTGGTATTTCATTGTATACTGAGAATAAGCAAAGCAGACTGTAAACCTAGAAAAAGAATGACAAATTTCATGATAGAATGTAATAAATTGTCTTAAAACTTTTCTTGAATATGAGCAACTAATAGCAGCTTATTTGTTATTCCAGTGGTGGTAAGAAACCATGTTGGTTTTTTGTTGTTAGTGTTTGTTTTTTTTTCACAATACTCCTTATTGATATTAGAGAAGTTTCTCTAAAACTTGGCAATCATTTTCCCCTAACAAAAGTTCTGCAGCTCTTATGCGCACTCAAATTGTATATCACGTAATTAAAAATCATGCAAGATATGCAAACTTAAAAGGTATCTGCAGAGATGCTCTGGACCTCTCATTTTCGTTTGTTCAGGAGGAACGCAAGTAGCAGTCAATCATTTAGGATTTCCATTGAAAACTCTTCTACCTTGGCTGTTTTTATTTAATGACTATACCCTTTGGTACAGTTCCACTGACACTGGGAAGATCTAACAACTAAGACAGGAGCAGGAAGCAGCATGGTAAGTGGTACTTTTCAGTGTTACAATAGGATTTAAAAATAATAGTTCATTATATAAATACTATTAAAAAATAACATCTGAACAAGAAAAATCCTGTATTTTCAATAAAATGCTTTAAGGAAAAAAGCCAACTTAATTCAGAATGGCTTAGCTGTAATTAATCATGAGACTTGTTTAACTATAGCTGAAAATAACTTGCTAAATGTCTTTTTATTAAAAATTGCTTAAAAACTAAGAAGGAATCAAAGAAAGAGGATGTTAAGGATTTTGTTTCTCTGAGATTAGATCAATTACTTTATTATAATTCAGCAAAAATTAATGTTACTCCAGGTATTTTGATTTTTTTGCACTGTGAACTTCACATTTTATACATTGCTCATAAAGTATTTTCTACATTTTGCATTAATTATGAGAGTGAAAAGTAATCGTTTTAAAGGATTACAGTTTCCTTGCATACAGGTAATTATACGTGGGACTTTCTCATAAATAAAAATAAACTTCGTAGTTGAGTTTGAGGAACCAGACTCATTAATCTCTTATAAAGCGGAAACATACACTTTAATTAAGAATAAAAATGATTATTTTACATTTTGGACTTATGTTAAAAGAAAGGACAAAATAAAAAGACTTAAATGTCCATAGATTCCTTTCTAATCTTCATTGCCACTCCTCAAAGAAAAAGAAACCTCTGTCCCTCCCTGGAAGAGCAAAATAAGTCAATATAACAGACACATGAAACATCAGTTTTTTAAGAAGCAAGAGATTTCTTAAGTGTGTAAAAAGCAATGTCTCAAACTTAAACAATACTATACAATGCAGTTTCAAGGGGATAAAGTATTTTAAAATATAGAGGTAATGTTTATTCTGTGCTGTGGTGCGGCTTAAATTCATTTGCAGCAGGATTTCAATAAAATTAGAGCTGCAATTGCCTCCAAATCATGGAACATGACAATGTAAGTTTTCTTCTCCAAAATACAAACATTAAGCTACTCAGGACATGATCATTTAAGAAGGCAGATGATCATCTGCCCTCATCAGTGTTAATGAGGGTTTATTTTTACACTGGCAGTTGTATCAAATATGGCAGATGAGACACATTGGCAGAATGGATGCCTCTGGTTTTCAGCAAGGCATTAATATTGATTTTTCCTTTGAAGTCTTAAAAGCTTGTGATAAACAATCCACATCATTCAGAAGAATAAAAATGATCATCTCCAAAACACTTGGTTGTGTTGACAGACATGCTAGCGATTTTTACTGCTGCACAGATAATTTTCCCAGAAGGAGACACATGAAACAGTAGAAAATGTGGGAAAAACATAGCAGTCAAACATAAAAGTTGTAAGAAAGAAAATGAAAATATCCCTACTATTTTGAATTACACTGAAGTATAAAATATTACTTATATAAATAGACTCAGTGAATCTATGGTAACGCAGGGTGCTGTCACGACAGCTGATATTTCTCTGGCTGGACCCAGATCAAGGCTCCAAACAGCAGAGCTGATTTAAGGACTTGGGAGTGATCTGGGAAGCAGCTTGTTTCTACCCTTTCTTCATTTCATTAGTTTCTTGAAACCTGTACGCAAAGTCACCCCAGAAGCAGCAAAAGAATGACAGTTGGGTAACATAAGCCCCCAACTGAATTAACATATACATAACTGTGTAACACACATTGTCATCCTAAAACAAAGACATTTAAGTGGGTATGTAAAGGGCACTACCCAGGCTTTGGAGGCTAAAAAATGGAGCTATTTCTTCTGTACAGTTTATAGTCATCATTTGTCTTTAATTCATATTTGCAAGACCACACATATAAGGGAGAGAGCTAAAAATAGGCTAGTTAGTTAAAAATAGAAACCTAGCTTACATTTCTTTGCTGTTTAAATTTCTGTTGACAGCAAGCTGAGAGGGAGCCAGCAGTGCCCTGGCAGCAAAGAGGGCCGAAAGCCTTCTGGGCTGCATCAGCAGGAGCAGAGTCACTACATCAAGGCAGTATATAACTCCACTGAGCGCTGCTTAGACCATAACTAGAACACTGTGGCCCAGATTCAGTTGCCCAATACAAGACAAACATCAGTAGAGAGGAGCAAGTTCAGCACAGGGTTGCCACGATGACTAGAAGCTGGAGCACTTGTGAAGAGAGTTTTGTCCAGCCAGAAGCAGAAATTTCTCCGGGCAGACCAAGCAGTAGCCCTCCAACACCTGCAGGGTTGTTGTGGAAAGAGTGACAGCAGGATACAGTGTGCAGACAAGAGACAATGTAGATAAATTGAAATGAGAGGTTCAGACTGGATGACATTTTTCTTCATGAGGATAGACAAGCATGAGGCGCTCTGTAGGGGCTGTGCCCTTCTCTCTATCCTTAGGAATTTTCAAGATCCAACTGCATAAGGCCATGAGCCACCTGGATCTTACCTCAAGCTGACTCCTTCTGAGGTCTCATCCAGCCTGAACTACCTCATGATCCTGTCATCCCCTTGATTAAGGAAGGCAGCAATGATTTTCAGGCCTGAATCGAGAACAGTCACTCTGGTGGGTGACCGAATACCCACTTTGGAAGCTACCCTCTGAGACTGATCAGATTTCACGTGTTCACCTCAAAACACACACAGCCTGTCCCTTCCTCATGTTCTCCCTACAAACAGGTTTATGGTTTACATCTTCCTGCGTTGCTACACCATAACCTGGGGCCCCAGCCCTAGCTGGTGGAGACAAATGAAGAAAAGGAAGCCACCTGCAGGATCCCAGGGTTGGAGCACTGCTATGGCTCTGTACTGAACCAGGAAACTCTGGAGTTTAAAACCCCTGTGTTTAAAAGCAGCCTGTTGTCTTAGCCTCGATACCTTGCTAGTAGATTTTTCGGAGATGGCATGCATAAACATTGAGAATGAACAAACTCAATCCTAAATTTATCCTGCTTATGCTTTGTTTTACCTATGATAGCCGTTTTAATAGCCTGTAATCCACTGTGTCATCCTGATTACCTTCAAAGTAGCATAACAGAAATGCCTGCAAAATCTCAAGCTGAAGTGTAAGGACTTGTAAGTCATAAAGGTACTCAAAAGCTCACAAGCTCCAACACCAGACGCAGTTCTTACTTACATAACCATGGACTATTTTGTTTGTTGAAACAAGTTGCTAACAACAGTGCAAAAAAAAATATTAAAAAATAATAAAAACAAAACTAAAGAAATTGATGGCTAACCTACATGTGAAAAAAAAAGCCTATAAATGTTACACAGTGTTAATTATAAGAAGCTCATGTTTCTACAGCTCTGCCATTTTATATAGCATAAAATCTAGCAAAACAATCTCACATTGAGAACCATGTGGGCTGTTTTCTGACCATAAAAATATTCTTATCTTCAGTAAGGTTGATTTCAGATTCTACCTTTCACTTGCATGAATCATCATGCAGGACTGGAGCTTTGCTTTTCTACTTATTTTAATTTTGGAAAAAATATTCCCTTCATATTTGACCATGAAAAGCTTTACATAAATATAATCATCGTAATGATAAGATGTGGCAAATAAAATGTGTCCACAAGAGAGACACATAATCTCTGCAGAAAAAAAAAAAGAGCTGTAATAAACAACTAGTACCTATCTGTTTGAGGTATGAGATGATATTTTCACTTGAAAAACATTCATAAAACTATTTATAATTGTGTCAGCTTCTTTTTTAAAAGAATGCTATGAATCCCTTGAATATCAAGATTTCAAATAAAGCAAAACAGAAGAGTGCTTAGTAAATTTTAAATTGATCTGAAAGTTCTGGACAAAGGTAACAAATTCTACAGAAGCAAGCTTTTCATGACTTTTTGTTATCTAAACAACATAGACACCAAGAGGAGGTATTTTTGCTATTTTTTTAATGATGTTTAATTTTGTTTAAAATCTCGTGATTTAGGGAACGGCACTTCCCACCCATCAGCTAAAGAATATAAAATCACACTCGTGGATTTTTCGCATCCTGTTTTCTTTCCCATCTCAGAGAGTCTCAGATTCACAACTGCAAATTTTATGTTGCAGAACTGTCACCAAACAGATAAGTGGTATAATGTAAGCATCTTTGGCTGAATTGCTATAACACATCAGAGCAGTGTTAGAAGATACATTCCTCAACTGCCAGCTGTTCTTTGCACAGACAGACCCCAGCACACTGGCCCTGCCCCACACTGCCTGAAGAATACCCTTCTGTGCAATAATGTCTAGATAGATGTATTGACAATCAGGAAAAAATGGCTTCTCGTGATAAATATTACCAGATTGAAAGAAACGTCTACTCTAAAATACCATAAACTTGACAGCTTTACACCATCTGGCACCAAAAGCAATTAAATCTGATTCAATTTCTGAACTGTATCATTTGTATTTGGCTTTTCAAGGAAAAATAAAACTTTTTCTATGCCATCTAAAAAAAAAAAGTCAAGTCTCTTTCGTGAAGCACAGNTTTTTTGAAGAGATAAGTGCATTCTACAATCTGTGAGATTTTTTCTTGGAGCAAAAGAAGTCTTGTTAAGCACTATAATTGTTGCTATTCTCTCTATGTGCTAAAGTTGCTCTGACAGCTCTCGAATGGGAACATGGCCTACTGTTGGAAAATATACCAAAAGATGCACCAAACACTATTAATTATGATATAATATTGTAGTGCAGTTAATGACTCAGTTTTAGATTTCCAGCCTATTTGACAGAAGCTAGAGGGATTAAACAGAATTTAGAGTCTAAAACAAGCATTTATAGGAATTTTTAAATACTGCAAGAGATGAGACATTATTCTCTTAGTTGCACCAACCATTGGTTTGGATGCTCTCATCATTACCACCATTACTGCAAAAGCTGAGTGAGATTTTGAAGGGGAAGTTCTTCTCCCTCTTAGGCAGGACATCTTGTTATCTTCACCATTTATCCATACCTCTCATCAGTTTGATTCATATTACTATAATTCAAGTGTAGTCATAACATACATTCAGGTTTTTTGCTTGCATGTAAAAAAGTCTAAAATATTTAATGTCAGAAATGATTGCAGGAAAGTAAGGAAGAGTGTTTTGGTTCAAAAGAGAGATGGTAAACGACTATTGGATTTTAGAACAACGCATATCTCCTTTTCTGTGAAGATTTATATTTGTAATGTGCTAGCTCACTGTGCTGAACAATATAAATGGCAAGTGCAGCTTCTATGAACTGAAGATAGGTCACTAGTAATTTCTTGACATCATACCTCAAGTATTAACATTCTTCATGAAGTCTTTCTGAAACCTAGGAATGAACAAATTCAACTGTTGTGCCTGCAGTTCTTGTCTTGTGACTTCTGCGTGGCTGAAATGCAAAGTTACTGTCTCTACACTTGTTGCTGAGGAAAAATCTTCAAATTTGTAATTTCTAGGGAGAAAGTGAGTGGTAGCTTCTGTCTTGTGTGAGTGCTGCATTTATCGTATATATAGATATATTCAGCTTTCAGCTGAATCTTTCTCTTCAGAGTTTTATTTTTCTTGTTTACCTACTACTATCCCTTCTTCATAGAAATTCCAATGAGGCTTAAAATCTACCACCAACATGGAGTGTGTGTTTGAATGCTGAAAATAAATTAGAAACATATAATCATATAGGACTAACTTCTTAAAAATATATCAAGCATCACATAAGCTATGACCATGAAACAGATATCTAAACTGGGAGAATGAGTTTTCCCAGCTCTCCCAGCTTTTATTAATAGTGTCAGCTAAGCTTGCTCAAATTGAAAAAACAAAAAAAAAACCTGCTACCTAATGTATCCATTCTGATCTCTCTCTAAAGATGAAAGTCTCTCTTTACTGAATCACATCTTATCCAGTCAAAGGTTGCCAAACCTAAATTATGTGCATGTCCCCTTATGTTGCTGTGATGTAATCCCAGCAATCGTTGCAGTAGCTACTTTGGAACTATGCAATTGGCAAACTAAGATACCACTTGAACCAATCCAAATATTGTCTAGGCATCATAAAGATTACAGGCAAGTGTAAGATTCATACTAAGTTGTGTTTGATGGAAAGAATAGGTGTGTTTGAGGAACAATCCACTGCATCTGCAAGTAGGCAGGTGTACCCTAGAACCCTTTTTTTCCTCCAGAACCGAAGGAGGCTAGGAATTATGGGGTGTCTGAGTTGGTTCAGCTGAATCCTCCCTGCCTTCTCATGGGAGATACATTTTATTAATACTCTCTGAGGCTCCTGGGAACCATCTGGCCACGGTTATGAAACACTGAAGGAGCTTCTAAATAGTCAGCAAGCTCTGGTATAAGTTAGCAAATCTCACCCAAACATGACAATTCAGTATTTCTGTTTTAGGTGCCATGGAAATGCATACAAAGAACTCCATGTTCTACTGATATTGTCTATCTCATGCTCTTAAATAAGAAGAAAGGAAAGGTTTTCCTATAAATTAATCGTCTGTAACCCACTTTAAGATTATACTAAATGCTATGCTTTCATTCCCTAAATTAGAGCTGAGTTAAAATAACAGACAAGTCATACTCAGGAATTCCAAGGTCACACAAGCAAATCTTCTGGCCATTTGATGCCTATTATGTTAATTCAGTAATGTTTGTTTGGTTTTGTTTTCTCTCATTATCAGCACATTGAATGTGTTCCATTCAAAATTGTTACTATAGGAACACTATGGTAACTTCTAAAATTTTGGGGTTTTTTGGATAAAAATATCAGGAAATTGACAGATAAGTTGTTTAGGTAGAACAATAAGGCATTTGATATATAATCTGCTAGCACTTAATAAGAAGTATTCCAAGTAATGGCACAGCACTATTATCATATCACTTAGTAAAATGGCAGCAAATTATTGTATTATTCACATGTCGTTGGGTCCATGCTATTATCACAGAGTTGCCTTTAAAGATGACATTTAACATACTCCTTTTACACAGTAAAGTGGTTAAAAGCACATTGTAATTTTAAAATGTTTCTGATCCCTTGACAGCTTACTGAAGCATTCTGTGAGCCCCCCTGCCTCTCCAGTTGTTAACTACAACTCTAAAACTTCTTATAATTATGAACATTGCAGTCACACTAAATTACACTGACAGATGAAACACTGATTACTAAGGACTTATTAAGGACTACTTTGCAACCAATTATTCTGACATTTGACTTGATTTGACAGTTGAATTGAGTGGAAGATTCCTCCAAAACAGTAGAGATGAATTTAATTTATATCCTCATAATTTTAAGATCATTGTTTGGGACAGATTCATTAATATACCACTACAAAATTTATTTTTATCTTGGAGCACCTATGATTCAAATGATAGACAAATAGTAAAAACATGGGGTCTTAAACATGCATGTACTCTCTCATATTTTGAGATTTGATGACTGCCACTATGGTGCTTCTGGGAAAAAAAAAAATCTGCCAGCTTCCAGGAATTTTCACTGACCATGAAATTGAGAAAAACAGAAATATATTTTCAAATTGTGAAATATTTTTCCTGTGAAGTGATCAAAATCATTAAATGAGATTATATTCAATTTCCAGTGTTGCAACTTTGCTGTACCATTACATGCAAATTTACTGTCATTACATTGTTTCCCAGTAATTTCTGAAACGTTTCTGCAATTTAGTGAATTTTATCTGGAAATTCTCTGAAACACCTACTCCATCTTTTTAAAATGTGCAAGTAAGAATTAGCAGAAAAAAGATTACCCTACTTTAAGCTCAACAGGTGCAATTTCAGCACAGAACAAAGTTTGCTTTAGCAAATAGTGACAAATATTAATTCCCAAGAAACCTTCTTCTCTGAAAGAGGTGAACAGATACACATATGGGAAATGAAGGGAGGAATTTGTGCCAAATAACTTGAGGGAAAAAAGGACAAAGCATGCCTTCACCCTCATCAAGGAATTAATGATCATTTTCAAAGCATTTTTAAGCCTACTATATGATTTAAGAAACTTCACCAATCTGTCACAAATTCACAAATTCGTAAATTAATGGCAAATACCTTAGGTAGGGTTTGCTTATTTTGTTTTTAACTTATTGCCTTTTTTTACCATGCACAGTTCCACAGAGTAAATGAATTAGGTACTATTCAAAAATATTATTTTACTTCTTGTAAGGTATCAATTTCCTTGCATGTTTCCTGGGCCAAAACAATATAAGAAGTGAACTCATAATAGTCATTAGGACAATTGTAGAAATGAACAAAAATCAGTATCGACGGAATAAACAGAAATAAAACTGTTCAGAATTTGGTGTAAATAATTAATACTCTTCAGTTTTAAATATAATAGGTTTTATAGGGGTTGTTGTTTCCTGAAGTTAGGTAAGACATAGATATCAAAATGACAGAGTTTTCTCATAGAACTGCACTTTGCTCCTTTCATTTCTTGTCTCAGGACAAATCCAATAGACAGAAATAAATCTGTTCTTCCTTAACACTAAAGTAGCAGTATCTTTTTCCAAAACTTTTGGCTGGTAGTATGTCTCTAATCAGCTCAGCTTTTTCACAGCTTCGGAACAGAGTGGTCCAAGGAGGCTGAACCACTCTCAAAATTCTAAAAAATATTGTTCTACATAATAGCAGGGCTTTTCTCTCAGATAAATACAAGACATCATCAATGTTACTGCCTGTGTTAAAAGCACAGATCCAAAATGTGAGTAAGGATTTCAGTTTCTGAATCTGTAATTCCAACACCTTTCTGAAAATGAGGCAGGAAAGTATTACTGGGTGCTGGTTGCTGTAAATTAATTATTTTGAGGGAATATTGTTTCTGGAGTAGACTGAAAAGTATTTTAACTGCCAGCATCTGGGTGAAAAAATTGTGTTTCCAGCCACAGTAAATTTCATCATTCATGCAGCAGAATTAGATATTTTTTCATTTACTTCTTATTCTAAACAGCAGTTCTCTTCTTTGGAACACAGGTTTATATGCTATCACGTCTATAAAAAATTTTCATATCTACAATTGCTGAAGTAAAAAGCTGAAGAGTGTCAGCCCCTGCCAAGATGCTAGTTTTTCTCTATGGATCCTGAATGGTATTCTACGTCAAATCTACTGTTATTTTTATATTTGTTACAACTTATCCTTTCTTTATTGGTTCCACTGTATATTGTAACATCAACTGCAGAGCGCAATTTTTTAAACTATTCTCCAAGGGGCATTTGGTATTCATAAGACAATAAAGTGGTCCATCAAATATCATTCTGTGAAATCTGATCTTTTTTCTAATCAAAGCAAAATAAAAAAATTAAACATAGGCACGCATTACGTTAGACACAAGCAAAGAAATAGTCAAAAGAATGAAAAACAAAACTAAAACAACCTTACTGATAAACCACAATTTGCCTAATTTTTATTTTGTAAGAGGGCAAAAATCTTTTTGTTAACACTGCAAAACATGGTTCTTTAATTAGATAGTGAACCAAAACATCTATTCTGCACTAGATGTTTGATACTAAATTACATGATTATAACAGAGGAATTTAAGTTTATCACATAATACTGAAATTAGGTATAGATTGTCATAAGGACTCTCAGTATACATACATATAAGGACTCTCAGCGTGTATATATATATATATATTTTTTTCTCCCTTAAGGTATTTTTGTTAAAAAGGACACAAACTATGGTTAACAAATCAGATCACACTTGAACCTACAGTAAAACAATTCTGCCTACCCAGGCACTATTGCTTAAAAAACATGTAAAATTGGGTGAAATGCAAAATCCATCTTGGATTACGTAAAAGAACATATGAAGCATCCTAGGGATTGGGTGAATATAAGACAGACGTATTATGTGAAGACATAGAGTCCAAGATAATTGATGATCATTCATCTTCTATAAGTGAAGTTATTGCTTTAAAGCTTAGCAATAACTGCTGCAGCTACACAGTGCAGCTGCCAATCTTTGTAGAATAAGCTCTGTTCTGAGCCAACAGCCATTTTGAAATTAAAGCATTGCCACATAGTTTTTAACTTTTCAAGGACTCCAAGGGCTATGCAGTATACACATGTGCAACAGTCACACTAGGATAACTGAAAGCAGCTGAATTCTCAAAATAGGAAGAAAGTGACTATTTCATCATTCAAGCAATGTGAAAGTATTAAATATTTCCAAACAACAAAGTGAAAATATACTTCTGATCATTACTCACAGCAAATAGCACCATACTCGACAGACGAATTCAAATATATAGAGCTTCTTCTCCAATATGTCGATGCTGAGTCTGAAAAAAAGATTCAGAAAGTAACACATTAATATTTATTAGTGATAAGTAGGCTTGCTAACATTTATTTAACTTACCTGAATTCATTCTTATCTTAAACAAACCCAGTCAAAACCACACAGCTTTAGATTCGCATTCTCTTTCTGTTCTACCAAATTTAATACATCTACGTCCTTCATCTTCCAAGTCTTACTAAACACAAAAATCACTCCCTTTTAATCATGGTTATTAAATTACTCCTATATATATAAGTATGCACAGGATAACTCCTAAAGCATGTTCTCTTTAAATGTCAGCACAGTTTTCTACTGTCACTCATTAGGTTGCATGTGTATGGAGAAACAAACAAACCAGTTTTTCATAAATTTATTTCAACAACTATGTTATTTTTCTGCTCACTAAGTGACCATTTGAACAGTTTAAGCCTTTCACATTTCTTGTACATCTCTTTTATATCAAATACTTTAATATTTCTTACTTCATATTAACATCTTAGAAGAGTTGCATCCTGGATGCAGAAGACTTAAGACGGTTAAAAGAATAGCGAAAAATCAAAAAAAAAAAAAAAAAGAAAGAAAGAAAAAAGAAAGAAAGAAAGAAAGAAGTGGCAAATCCGTTCCTAGCAAAGACAGCTAATCTCTAATAAATAATAGAGAACAAAACTTCTTGTTTCCCCATTTATACAATGCTATTCATATCTCTGCACAAACTGTACTGTAAAAATTGCTTACATTTTTACACCTGTCTCATCAAAATAGATGTTTTGTAATTTACAGGGATGCTGAGAATATTGATTAAAATCTGCAGAAGGCTCTGCTTGAATAAGAGATTCCAGAGATGATACAGTTTTCATCATTACTAGGTGGACTTTATACTAGCTACACTGACTCCTATTGAATTTGCCTTTTTGTTTACATATACACCAGGGAAATTATTTTTTATTCATTTATGCATTATTTGTAGGATTAGATTACTCATGTATCCGTTAAAAAACAATTAATTGTAAAGTGAAGCTTCCCTTAAGCATAGACTGAACCTGAAAGCTTTTTGAATGAATTTCACAGATATCATCTGCTGATGCTGATCTTCAAACCCTGGTGTACATATCTTGTTTTACAGATTCAAAACTCTGAAATAGTTCTGTAAATGTAGGTTCCCATTGGAGGTGCTCATAGAATCTGCTTGTGAGATAAGGCCATCACCGTAACAACAAGCTAATGGCTGAAGACGTGGTCAAAGGAAGGAGCCCTGTGGAGACAAGATGGCCTTGCCTTGTTCAAAATTCCCCTGTTCAAGTGGAGTTATTGACTGCAGAATTTTGACCGTGGAGCTGATGAAAGCAAAATTGTTGACAGTGAACCCTGTAAATCTAGCAGGCATAAAAGGATGCCTGAGGGAAGCTCAGGGGACACTTTGAGACTTCGGAACTTGTGGATGAGCACTCTCATGGACTGAGGGCCCACCCATCGGCTGGGCCAATGCTGGAACCTGGACTGGTGATTTCTTTCTCTGTTCGTCTTTTTCTCTCTCTTTCTGCAATCCTCTTTTCTTTCTTTTTCTCAAAGTTGTTAAGTAATGCAAGGTTTATTTTGATTTCTTATAAACTCACATAATTTAGCCACACAGCTTAGATAGTTATAATTGTAAGAGTGTCAGTACTTTTAGGATAATTGTAGTACAGAGATTCTCATTAAAATTGGTGATTGTTTGCACCTTGAACGTCGTTTCACATTAATCTAATCAAGGCGATTCGCAAGTCTGATTAGCTCTCCCTCCTTTCGTGGGCAGGACATGACACCCTCTGAGCAAAGAATTTCCTCCTAACATCTAATCTAAATCTCCCCTCTTTTAAAAGATTAAAACCATTCCCTCTTACTCTATTCTTGTGCTGAGAAAATTGCTTTCAGTTGACAGCATGGAAATCTAGATTTCTCAACTCTGGGTAGACAGCAGCCTGAATTTGTCCATGCTTTCTTGGTCCTAGAGGTTCATCAGCTAAAATTAAGTAACAACTGAAAGCAGACAGAGCAAAACCCTTTTGTTACAAGTTAATCTTGTCAGCCATCCTGGAGTAAGAAATGTGGAATTTCACTGATTTTCATTTGTCTACTGACAATTTTCCCTTATTTTGATTAAACATTATTTGATCTAAAAGTTAGTAAAAGTCTCTTCAATGAGGTCTTAATGTATTTCTTGTACTACTAATGGCTCTTGGACTGTTACTTAATGAGGCTGTGTCTTTACAGCCCAAAGATCTGAAAGTGTTTTTGTAAGAAATCTACAAAAATTATACTGTTTCCCATTTGATTTAAAATAAGCAAATTCTATTTTATCTTTCTCCACTTAAATGTTAGTTTATTTTGTGGTAAAAGTGGGAATAAGTGGTTTGGGGAGCAAAGAAATCCTGTGAACGAAGAAGTTCAAAATTACATATAAAAACTTTTTTGCAAATAGTTTAATGCACAGAAATAATTTCTTTTCTGATCTTTACCAGTGGGGCTTGGAAAAAAAACCTCTCTGAAACAAAATGATTTGAATTGTTAACACTGAAAAATCAGCCAGGTATTTTAGGAGTGCTTCCAGCTTCTTGGACACTTTGTCAATGAGGAGCCTATAGTTAGAGGTAAAAATCGGAGAAAATAAGCAATAATTAAAAGTGGAAATACTGTTTGCTCTTCACAGATTCTGGAAGGGAAATTTCAGGCTAAAATAGGTTTTGAAAGCATACAATGTAAAGACATATTGCAGCTCCTTTAAAAAGAGAAGAGAAAAAACAAATACCTAGTGATTTAGGGCTACAGAGATGATTAAGGAATTGGAGCATCTGACATATGAGGAGAGGCTGAGACAACTGAGGTTGTTCAGCCTAAAGAAAATAATGCTCAGGGATTAATTGTATCCATGTGTACGAAGGAGGACTGTGAAAAAGACAGAGATGGACTCTTGTCAGTTACCAGTGAAGCAGTGAAAGGGCAATGGGCTCAAGCTACAATACAGGAAATTCTACTTAAACTTTTTTTTCTTTTTTTTTTTCTTTTTGCTGAGAGGGTGGTCAAAAACGGGAACAGATTACCCAGAAAGCTTGTGGGGTCTCCATCCTTGGAGATCTTCAAAGCCTGACTGGACAAATACCTAATCAACCTGCTCTAGGTGACTCTGTTTTGATAATCCTACCAAACTCAATTTCTCACTGTCCTATTTTCACTGGATGGTAATAGGAATGGCTGTTTATCAGAGCTAAAAAAACATGCCATATGCTGAAGAGAACCTAAAGAAAAATGGGGTCGAGTGTATTTTTCAGTCAGAAAGAAATACATCAACAAAGGTATGTGAGTGCCTAGCATCCAAGCATTTAAAATACATATTAACATTCAGTCAAATTAATAGCTTTCTGTACTTCTCTGTCTTGGTAACTAAGGCACTGGATAAGTTGCATGAACAAAAGCATCCAACACCTTTGAGATACTTGGGTTTTCCAATATGCAGGCATTGTGCTACTTTCTACAGGTCTGAGACTCTCAGTTCTGTCAGCTGGAGCCTGCTTGGGATAATATGTATCATCTTATGGCATTTCATGGCCATATTCAGGCAGCCTAGGTGTACAGCTAATAACCACTGAGTACAAAAAAGTGGAGGAACCTAGCACATGGGAAGACTTGCGCTTCCAGGCATACAAATTCATATCTTAATGCATGAGTTATATCTAACATCTGTTATAGATTCCAGTGGAAAGTAAGTATCTAAATATTTTGTAGATTTGTGTTTAAGCTCCCTAATGCAAGAAACATTTTCTAAATGTCTTTAGAATGTCTCTCAGTAAGGTCTTGACTTGACTAAAACTCTTGTTTCTACTGTTGTATAAATGTTACACAACTAGAAAGAGAGCCCAATAGTTTTTTCTGTAAATTCTTAAACAATAAACAATTTTTTTATTGTTAGGTTTAACTAGACCTCAAGGAGCATAGACTGTTTTATGCCCCCTAAATAATCTTTTAATCCCACAGGAGAACAAAACTGTTGAAAGCCATGCAAGTGGTAGTCCATAGACTACCCAAAGGAAATTTATCATTAAGTGAAGAATGTCCCAATCACTTCAAAATATATTGCATCATGTGCAAATATCTATTTGCCTTGGGGAAGTCAATGTGAAAATAAAAGTGAATAAATTATGAAGAATGATCACCTTCTAGCTGGTAAGAAATGCTGAATCTTCTTTCTGTTGTCACTCAATTAGTTTGCTAGTACATCAAGTTGTAGATGAAAAATAAGCTATAACTTCAGATGAAGTGGTTACATACCAGTCTATTCGAAGAAGGCATAAAAAACAGTAAAAGCATTAACAATTATCTAAAATGAATACCCTTGAATAGTTAATATAAAGCATTAATTTCTCTTCAAATTTCATTGTAATTATCCCTCTAACAAAGGAATTATAGTCTTCATTGACATAATATCTGGAAACTTACGAATACTCCGTCCTTTTTTTCTTGGGTTTCTCCAGGCCCTGTGCTAAGATTCTACAACCAAATAGAAAGAGAAGGAGTAGAGAAATTTTCCTCTATTGAAGATCACTGTCTCTGCTGAATCAGCTAAATCACTTCTCCAAAGGTGTGGACTTCATCAGTAACTCCCCATATCAGAGACTTTTTTCTGTGTTATTGTTTGAGCTTTGAAAAGATGTAGGATTCCCTCCACTGAGAAAGACATCCCTTGGTACTAGCAGGTACTCAGCAATTGCGTGTAATGAAGGCTGCACATAATCAATATAGCCAATTAACTTCTTTCAGAAACAAATTGAAGCATTTTGACTAAGGTCAAACTGGTACAAAGCAGTTTACCAGGTGTCTTGTCACTTCTGTTGATTGTAGTTGCAAAAAAACCCACAATTTTTGTTTACGTGGAAAAATTCTTATTTGATGCTATGCACTCACAGATGTCCTTTTCCTTTACAATTTCTGATACATGGAGTTTATCACAGATCAGCAGAAGGACAGAGAATTTCACAGAAGCCTTTTGTTAAAACACTGCAGAGCAAAGCACTCAACAGGGAGAACAGTATATCTGGCATTTCCTTGACAGAGCCTGCAACACAAGTAACATAGCTAGTACAGGCTGAGTGGTAGGGAAATATCATTTTAAGCTCATCTATTATAGCCACTTTAGTCAGATTCAAAAGCCACACTGAAAACTGAAAGAGGAATTTTGCATTTGATCTACATGGCATATTCCATGTACTATCAGAAACTTCTCCATAGAGCTGTCTTAATTATTGGGTTGCTTGTTCAGTAACGGACATTAGTATATCTGTACATGTATCATGGCTTAATTCTGCATAACAAATGCATCCATCTGGTGTTTGTTGATCACATTATTGCAGTGGTTAGCAATTCTAAAGGTAAAGTGAAGTTAAATATTACATTTTTTACATAAAATTAAAGATATCTTTTCCAATGGCCTCAGTATTTACCTTTCCAGAAGCCATCTTTTTTTACTGTCATGAAAAACTTGTAATCCCCAAAACTATTTTCAAAACTAGCTGTGGTTTTGCTATTTTGAAATTAACTGTGTATAAACTCACATGATTTTGCAATAAATTATATGTAAAATCACAAAAAAAAAAAAAAAGGGAATTCTAGTTCTAGAGGAGAATGGAATGTAATAACAATACGTCTCATCTTTCAGGAGGTTTTGGTACCTCATATTGGATAGAATAATCAGAAGCAGGTCTGGGCTGTTCATACAGACATAGACACCTAATACAGTGGTAGTTGTTCCTTCCACTTTCCACATACCAGCACAAGAAGAGAGAACACTAGCTATGATGGACTTTTTTTAGGGAAGGAGCCATCTGGTGTATTTAGACTGAAAAATAAGCAAAGGATATAGCCTTACCACAGTCACATATCAAATACAGAATATTGCAACTTCTTAGCTCGAAGTCGCTGTGTACACTGGATACAGAAGCTGAAATAAATATTTTAGGATGGATAGAACTCAAGCCTCAGAAAGAAATTTATAAAAAGATGATAAGTTAAAGAAGTGATAATTTGTTATATTAATATACTTATAAATAATTTTCAGTTCTGTTAATCAATTACCAATGTACCAAAGTATAGACTTATTTTCTTTAAGGCCAAGTAACTTATGAGACATATGAGGGCTGCTCCAAAACTTTCAGCAGTGGTGACAGCGACGTGAAAGATAAGCCATGTTCCGGACGACTATGAAAATTTTTATGAGCATAGCATCCTGGCTCTAGTTCATCATAAGTGAAAATGCATAGCAAGTAGTCATGACTACATAGAAAAATAGTGTTTGCTCTATCAAATAGGTTTATTGTGCTCTTTGTATCTGTTCTAGTTTCCATGGAATTAAACATGAGGCATTACTTTCGGAGCAACCGACATGTTTAACTGTGCTAAAAGGTATGTTTGTGATTACTGCAAACACGTTCCCATAGATTGCATCTGAGCATGCATACAGTATGTTAGCAAACTACACGCTCTTGGCAAACAGAAATATAACTGAAAATGTACATGCAGTTTTACAGAACACTTGGACCCATACTAAAATAAGAAATACTCATCTAATTGAAACATGAGCTACACAAACTTTGGAGAAACAGATTGCTGTGACTCTCATGAAGCAGAACACTAACACTTTCTTTTTCTTTGTTCAATAAACTACTGAATTTTAAAAGTTATTACACAAAAATGTTAGACTGTTTAGGAGGGGAGCATACACAGGTTAGCACACAGGTAAAGAGATATATAAAATGTACATAAAATGTATTTATTATACCTCACAGAAAGATACCAATAGCTAGGGGAGTAAATTGCAAGTCTTTCAGCTCACAAGTGAGACATAGTTGATTAGCAACTAAGTGTACAGTTTGGTGATGTTCAAGTTGAAATCTGGGGAAGAACAGAAATGTTTGGAGGTGATACAGTCTGAAATATCTGGTAAATTTATTTTTAAAAAAGTTTATCATGTTAACAATAAGAGTATCAACCTCTCTATGTGAAAGTATAAATGCACCACAATGGAAAGTTATGCAATGAAGCTGAAAATTTCTTCTGAGTTTGAAAAGTTTTCATGAATTTCATCCGTAAATCAGAGGAGTACCAAGCTTGACTTTTGAAGTTTACTGCCAGACAAAAAAAAATCAGACACCAGTATTATGGACAATTTATGAACAATTTCTATTTGTGGTGGGTTGGGACAAGCAGTAAGAGAGGACAATCAAAACTGCCACAAATGTGAATTAACAGTCTCTCTGCAGCAGGATTTGGGCCATATTGTTTGTTCCCCGTTATTGCCTGGCACATTTTCAGCTGCTCATATGATTTACCCTGCTTTTCCCTCTGTGCACCACAGTGAGGAATTGCATACAGTTTTCACTCATCACCTGTGCCTCTCAAATTATAAGTGCACAAGATTCAATAGATTCTGCTCTTCTACAGTATGATGTAAACAGTGCATTAAACCATGGTAGCTGTTGTTAAACCCTTGGAGTTCTCCCTAGATCCAAAGTCTGTTGACGTGCCCCATTGCCACTGTATCTTAAGTTGCTTATAACTTTATCAATTCTTAAGCACTGAATTGGAAATTTTCCCTTAACAGTGTGTTATGGTTTGACCTAGCAGATAGCTAAGTCCCACACAGTTATTTGCTCACCCTCCTCAAATGGGATGGGGGAGAGAATTAAGAGAAAAATACAGTAGACCTTGTGGGTCTATCTATTTTATATTTATATCTATTTTATATACATATTTATATATAATTTTATTTATATATATATAAATAGATGATACGCAGAGCAAGGTCTCTCTACCGATACTCGGTCAGCAGCAACCCCTCCTCCTGGCTAACAGTCTTCCATAAAAATCACAGAATGTCACGTGGTATGGAATAGCTCTTCAGTCAGTATGGGTCAGCTGTCCTGGTCCTGTCCCCTCCCAATTCCCAGCTCCTTATGCTCCCCTAACTGCTTCACTGACAGAAGAATGAGGAACTGAATATGTCTATGGCTCTGTTCAACACTGCTATCAGTTACTGTGTTATCAGTTTTGTTTTTCTTCTGAGACCAAAACATAGCTTCATACCAGACACTATGAGAAAAGTAACTTCTGTTAGAAACTGTTTCAGCACAAAACACATATCTTCAAATTTCATAGGACTACTTCAGATATTTATTAGAATAAAAAATATATTATTTTGCCTGTGCTAAAAACCTTGCTAAACAGGATCTTTGAGTAGCTGAGGGTGATCCACATTTTGGATAACCTGTTTGCAATTCGGTAAGGCAAAACCTCTCGTGTCTCCTCGTGTCTTCTCCTGTTTTTGAAAATTGCCTTTTGCCTGAGTTCCAACACTGAGAACAGCCTAGAAGATGTGAGAGGTAAGGTAATGTAGGGCTAATACTACAGAGAGTATGAACACAGAGGTGTCTGGGGTTTCAAGAGTGGGGAAAAAAACTAGAAATCAGGAAGGTATATAGGATAAATAAGATGCTGAAGAATTTGGATATGAGAAGAAAGTAAATGAAAATTGATAGAGGATCCCATTGCTGAGATGGCATGAAAGGAAGGGGAAGAAGGCATTGATTTGATTAGGCATCCAGAGAAGGAGGGCTAGAGCTATCTAGACAAGGGAACTATGAGGAGAAGTGAGGGGTCTTAAGGCCTCAGGACCTGGCTTGCTACTCGTTTCCTATCAAGAATATACTTTGAGTTAATATTTCTGATTAGATCAAAAGTAACCTAAGTCACATTATAAGTTTGCAGGCATGCAAATTGGATGAGATGAATACCATCAAAAGTCTCCATCTAGTTCAGTAAATAAAACAGGCCTGTTGTCTGAACGTAACACATAAGGGGTTACTTGCTTCCCTACAGCTAAACTCTTCACCTCCCCATAGGATGACCTCTGTGTCTGATGATAACAGTCCTCTGCCCTCGAGACACTAGATATTTGGAGCCAAGCCCAGTGTTTGACTCAGTAGTCTGGTTATCTGGTTCTCCTTGGTTTATTACTGTGGTTATGACTATATTAATAGTATAGTCATGCAATAGCACATGACTGTTGATAAGTGGTAACAATCTCATCCAGGCCTTGAGCAAAGGGCTATGATGTTTTCCATTTCAAAAGAATAAATATGTATCTTTGAGATAGGAAGTCTTGTAGCTTTTAAGGGAAATTTGGAGTGTTGGATACAAAATTGGGGTGCACATGTTCAGGACTGACTATCCCAGATACATAGACTCTATGCTCAATTTTTCATTTGTGAGATAGAAAATAGCATTCTCTCCGCACAGATGCAGTGAAACAGACTTATTACTGGCTAGAAAGCACTACAAATCACATTGATAAGCACAACTGAGAACTCTAGAGGGGATCTTCAGTATGGTGAAATAAATGAGGGGCCAGACATTGAAGAATGACAACAATATACTGAATAGCTGCTCAGTCAGTGAGCAATGAGTGAGAAGGGGATCTTATGAAAACATAACGTGTTCCTATAATTATGGATTGCGTAATGTGCATACACAGAAAGAGTAGTAAAAATATGCAAGACAATCTTATTTCATCATTTCCTTAACTTTTGAGCCTCTCTTGTCTTCTATTCTTAAGGGGCTTCTAACACGCTTTCTATATGTAATATTCTCTGCTAATCCAACACTTTCTTGAACTTTCTTGAAGAGTTTGAGCAAGAGCTGTAAACCATCTAGAATAGCTACAAAACACATAGTGACAAGAAATCTGCACTGAAGTACATCCTATTCCATTCTAGGTCTGTACTACATCAGCTGCATGACTACAGGAAGACACGTCTTAATTAGCCAATAACATTTCATGCTGCCTCCCAAATTTGGAGTTTCTCCACGTACATCTAAACCCTATTAATATGTCAACATTCATTTACTACTAAGACTTTAATGAAAACAGCAATAGCAGTATTTTTGTGGTCACTTAAAGTCATCAGTGAAGAGTGGGTCAATCAAACGGATCAAAAGATATTCTGTGGGAAGCTTTAAAATTCGGGGTACTCCTCTGCTCCTTACACAGGGGCTCACTCATAACCAAGGTCTTCGTCTGCTTTCAAATAAAAACATTGTTGATTGTTGGTAATGTCTAACTGAGAACTGAACCTGTGATGTGACCTTCCGGTGTGTTATTTACAAGAGAGCAGCATGCAATCCAAAATTAGAAGAGATGTATGATTTCATTTTTTGCATTTATAAAACCTTATTTTTATTTTGGGCATTCATTACACCACAATACTCCAACAAAACTCCACAGGTCAAATCAGTAGTTGATTATGGCCTTTGCAACATTACAAATGTTAATCTCACAGATAAATCTGTCTCTGGGCAGGATGTTAAGGTCTTTCAATGCATTCAGAGGAGGGCAACAAAGCAGGTTAAAAGGGCTGAAAGGCATGTTCTACGAGGAGAGGCCGATGTCCCTTCTAACCCCTACAATTCTGTGATTCTATGATTCTGTGATCTTTGTAGGCCCACTCCAACTATTCTATTCTATTCTATTCTATTCTATTCTATTCTATTCTATTCTATTCTATTCTATTCTATTCTAGATATGATTATTCACTACATATAAAATGATTCATAGTTCTTAAGACTCTTAAATATATGTATAAAAGAGGGCTACCCCCTCTTTCATTGTTATATTCTTATTCTTTGACTCATGGATATTATATTGACATAGACAAATTTAAGACAGTATTCATATCTATATATCCCTTATATCCCGAAAAATCCAGAACCTCTGAGCAGTTTAGAGCTGATTGGGTAGCATATAAACCCATTTATGAACAGCTAGCTAACTTAAAATGTAAGTTTTGATCCAAGTTATTCAAACTGAACTGAGTTTATTCCTCTTACTCAAAAAGCTTTATTAGTGCAAATTAATTTTATGAACACAGCAAAAAAGCAATCTCTTTCTTAGCCAAGTCTTTTTTAACCAGAGACACTCTCTGTTCTTTGTGTCACGCAGGAAAGGCTTCACTTCACCTAATTTTAGATGATTAATTGTTAAAATCTCAGTGTGTCACCCTGGGCTAGTCCCACAGTCTATTCAAAGAAGTAGGCCCTTTGAAGACTGCATGTGACTTACATTGGAATGCAGGATATTTCACAAATATAGAGCCGGCATCTGTAATATAATGTGTAACAATATAACATAGAGCCACCACAATGGATCAGTCCAAAAGCACATCTAATCTGACATCCTGTCTGCAAAAGTCACTGAAATCAGATGCTTGAGGAGGAGTTCAAAAAAAACCCACAACTGATATTTGACCTAAGTAACCTCCAGGCCTCTAGCTATCTAGGGCTCAGCGACTTCCTGAGCTGAATGTTTTGTCTGTGTTTAATAATTTCCTTTACTCTTTTCCTAATGAACTTCACTAGGCTCCCCATGAACACTAATCGTGTGGCAAGACAAGCTTAGCTAGACACTGTGAAAAACACTTTTATATGTTTATTTGGTGCCTGCCTCCTAGCTTAATGTAATGACCCCTAGTTCTTCTTGTTTCGGAAGTGAAGGTGTTTGGTCCCTGTCCAGATGCTTCATGCCTCTCGTGATTTCAGAGACCTCTCTCACATTACACATGAATTTGTTCTAACAAATCTCCAGACTCAGAAAATGAAGGTGATTGTATTAACACATATGCTAAGCTTGAACTATGCCTGTCAGCAGCATTTATTATATTAACTTTCCAGACTGACCAAAGCAAGCTCTCAGATAATCACAAATGCATGACAGAAACACAGAAACACAAGCTTGGAAAGGACCTACAAGATCATCTAGTCCAACCATTCTCCTATCACCAGTACTACCCACTAAGCTACTAAACCATATCTTGTAGCACCTCATCCAGATGCTTCTTGAACACCGCCAGGGACAGTGACTCCACCACCTCCCTAGGCAGGCCATTCCAGTGCCTGACCACTCTTTCAGAGAAAAAGTTTTTCCTTATATCTAATCTAAATCTTCCCTGGCACAACTTATGGCCATTCCCTCTCATTCTGTCATTGGTTATCTGGGAGAAGAGGCCAACCCCCTCCTCATCACAACCTCCCTTCAGGAAGTTGTAGAGTGCAATGAGGTCTCCCCTGAGCCTCCTCTTCTCCAGATTAAACAATCCCAGCTCTCTCAGCCGCTCCTCATAAGACTTGTGCNTGTCCAGATCCCTCCGAAGGGCCTTGTCACCCTCAGGCAGATTGACACTTCCTCCCAACTTGGTGTCATCTGCAAACTTACCGAGGGTGCACTCAATCCCCTTGTCTAGGTCATCAATAGAGATATTAAATAAGGTAGACGCCAGTACCAACCCCTGGGGGACACCTCTTGTAACAGGATGCCAGCTGGACTTAACTTCATTAACAACTACCCACTGGGCACAGCCCTCTAGCCAGGTCTCTACCCAGAGAAGAGTGCACCTGTCCACGCCACGAGCTGCCAATTTTCCCAGGAGAATCCTGTGGGAGACCGTGTCAAAGGCTTTGCTGAAGTCTAGGTGGACTACATCTACAGCCTTTCCCTCATCTACCAGTCTGGTCACCCGGTCATAGAAGGAGATGAAGTTGGACAAGCACAACCTACCTTTCATGAACCCGTGCTGGCTGGGCCTGATCCCCTGCTTGCCATGCACGTGCCGTGTGATCTCCCTCAAGATGATCTGCTCCATAACTTTGTCTGGTACCAAGGTCAGGCTGACAGGCCTGTAGTTCCCTGGATCCTGCTTATGGCCCTTCTTGCAGATGGGAGTCACATCGGCAAGCCTCCAATCCTCTAGGACCTCTCCAGATAACCAGAAACGCTGATAGATGGTGGAAACAAAAAGCATACAAAAGGAAAAGCATGACAAAAGCATACTCCCAAACTTCTGGGAGATAATTAAAAATAAGGACTGGAAAACTAAAGAGGATAAGCAGTAATCTTTAAGCAAAAGAGTGCAATTTCTTCTCTTTTTTTTAGCATCAAAGTATTGTTAATACAAACAGCTTCATCTACTGGTGTATAAAAGAAGTGGTCACGCTACTCAGAAGTCTGTAGTTTAAGACAGGAGAATGATTTCTTAGCTGTATATGTCTCGTCAGTTCCTTTAAGCTACTTTGACCATACTTTTGACAAATGCCTGAAAATTCTGGACATTAGATCTAAATGAAACAAAGCCAGCACTCTGCATCCTGTGACTACAATATCTATTGTAAAAGATGCCTTGAGAGATGGCTGGGAGAGTGGAGGTTTGCTAATGGAGGCTTGTTGGGAAAGTACAAAGTCTTTAGCCTCCAGGTGATGTGATGCTTATACCATGCTACATGAATAGAAAAAAAACACATAGGGCTGCTTTTTCTCCCTTGGCAGATGTCACTATTTTCAGTTGCCTGAACAACTTTTGCAACCCAAGTGTAAACTAGGTTACCCTTGGAGTTGTTGTAACTCAGGCCAAAAAGCCAGAGTGCAAATAGAAGGAAAAAAAAGGTGGCATAAAACCACACTTGTTCTCATTCGTTTGTAATGACTATATCTCAGCTGGAGCAAAAAAAACAAGCTTACACCCTGAGGAGTAGGGGATAGGAGTGATTTCTCTACTCAGAGCTCATGCCTGCTTTTTTAAATCTTGAAGGTAAGGCAGGCAACATCAGTCGCTGTTGTTTTTTTTTTTTTTCCAGTGAGCACCTTTCCTGCCCATTCTGCACAGTCATTAAATGTCACAACAGTACTCAGTCTGGATGAAAATAAGGCATATGAAACATTGTGGAGCTGAAAGCTCTCATTTTTCCAAAAAATGTGATCCTTTTTAAAACACTGGAATGCAGTAGTGTAGCCATCCATGGCTGTTTTAATACACCTCTGGGAGAACAAGGTTTTCCTGGCAAATCTATCTTCTTTAAAAGAGCCATAGTGAGCCCCTCTTCCTTCCGTGGGAGGAGCAGGGCACATGCTTCCACTGAGCCCCAAGCATCTGACGTGGAGTACAGACAGCCTGAGACATTTCATGGTTACTTTGGTCTCACTTATCACAATGAGCCTTGTGAGTCTTATTCTACAGAGACACTTGGAGATCATTTTGCAAGCTTTCACACTCTGTCAACATGGAAAAAAACAAATAAAATACGTCTGTTTCAGGTAATAATCTTAAATTAGAGGAGTCATAGCAGACTCTAAGAAACAGTGTGAGTTCTTCATTCATGTAAAACAGTTACAGGGTGACCTGATTCACAACAAATCCCAGTTCTCTTACAGCAGAGGAATACATAATTATAAAAAAATTGGAAGTAGCAAGGATTATATTGCGTTGCCAGAGCAGCTAGTTTCTAAAGGGCTTATTACAGGCATGAACTGCAAACCTGTGATTTTTCTTTTTTCACATGAATTGATGTCATAATGAGGTTTGAATGGAGACTCGGTGTCTACTTTGCCTCCCAAAGGAGACGCGTTTCCCCTCTACCCTGGGCATACTGCCTCCTTCTACTGTGCTACTTAATGCAAATGTAAACAAAAAGGAGAGTCAAACCATGAGAGCTGAATTCATTTCCAACTGGCTGTCATGGGTTTTCACTTTGGTCTCCTCATGGTTCACAAGGATTCCTTTCAAGTCTGGTTTATACACAAGATGCTTATATGATAAAAGGGTGCAACCTAAAGTAGAAATACAGTACTGATTGTGAGGTGGAAACAAATCTGTTTATAGAAGCAATTCATGTGGAACCTTGATTGTAGAAATCTTTAACACTTCTGTTACTGGAACAACTGAGAATATAGCAGGAAATCTCAAATGAACAGCAATTTTTTTCTACCAGTCCTGAAAGCTAATGATGTTCTGTTAGAAATCTGTCCTTTCCAACACATATTGCACCCCCTCAGGGCTAGCTCCACTGTGTATGCAAATTAAGTGGTTGCCTATGGCAGCAAAATGTTAGGCACATCAAAATGTTTAGTGGATGTTTATCGTGTGGCTGTAAGCTGGGCAAAGCAGATATTTTCCAGTGTGATGAGGACTACAAAAACTCTGGAGACATCACCAGCTTCCCTAGTTCTTCTGCACACAAGTGAGAAAAAAAATATGCAGGTTTTCACAGCAAGGAAATAGTTTTTAAATTACAAGCTCAACTATAGGAAATAGCAAAAGTCTTTACCTGTTAATAAAAAAAGATGAAGAGAATGTTGAGAAATTGGATGCCATAATAGACTGTTTAGCATGTTTTGTTTAGCATGTTTTGTAACCTTCAAAAGAGCCAGAACTGTGTCATTTTTGTGTCAATCTGTTAAGAGCTACAGGGTCATCACCTTGAACTTTTAGACATGAAGCAAGCATTCAGGAAGCTGCTCAGTATTTGAGAAGGTACTTGCCAATCCCAAAGTGGAATGAATGTCAGTATGAATGTTTATTCATGCTAAGAATCTGACCCCAAGGACTTTTGCACACTACACTTCCTTTTAAAGAAAATTGAGTCAACCATTAGGGGTACACATTATAATACATTTGTAGAGCAAATTTTAAACATGGAGAAAGACAAGAACACAAAAGCAAAGCAAAGGAGGATATATTCTTTCTGTAATGGCACTTGCCCTGTCTCCAGTCCCAAACCTGTTTCTCACAATACATTCCGCCATTGTTCTTGGTTTGTTCCTGCAGCCAAGGTCTGATCTGTGTGGTCATGGGAGTGCTGAATCAGACCAAAGCACTATATCCTCCAGCACTACACACCATGCTCACCACTCCATTCATGACAGGTCTTCCTGTCCTAGAACATATCAAATATCTTGGTCATGACTTTTGTTCTGCAGTTAATTGGACAGTGACTGCATCAGCCAGAGCAGGTTTCCAGAGTGGAGCTTCAGCACCTAGAAGAGCCATGCCTTTTAAGAGGGTGATATGGGACAAGCTGCAGGGGTTAAACTACAGAAATGCACCCCAGTCTGGAGGCAATCCACATCCTTAGGAGACAGGGAATTTCTAAGCACTTTTAGGCTAAAGTGACTAAATGCCCTTTGGATTTACTGGGAAGTGGAGTTCATAAGAAGCCACTGATGTAATGAGCCATAGGCAGGCCTGCATTGTTTGAGTTAAGGCAAGTCACTAGGACAGGAACAAGGCTATTTTAAAAGAAGACAGGGAAGGGTGATTCTAAATAAGTCCGGCAATGGACAGGTTCCTTGAAAAGTTAGTATTGCGGGCTGGCTGTTTTCAAACTAATATTGGATCTCTCAGGCTTCGTGTCTTAAATGACACAGACTGACTGCAATCAAAGGAATTGAAGAGTGGATTGGTGGTGAAGGTGTTTGACATAAAGTGTAGTTTGAATTATAAGGTAAGAAAAAAAAAGCAGTAAATCCAAAAAGAGAGCTTTGAACAGGTAAAGGATAGGAGGACAGACTTGCATTTTCTGTCTGGTTCTTCTGCCTTCGAGGGCAGAAGATTTTGAGAGCCTGTTTAATTAAGCAATCAAATCTTCTAGAACTGTATCATCAATGAGATGCCCCATCAAAAAATACCTAGTAATTTCAAAGGTAACTTCTTCAGACAAAAAGACAAGCAGAACAAAACAATGACATTAGTATGCTCTCTCACAAAGAATTATTAAATCACGATTGACTGATTTGTGGGTTCTGCTTTGCTTGCAGTTCCCAGGAAGTTCTCAGGGCTGCTCAGCCTGACTGGAACCACAGGACATGGAATGAATAACCCAGTAGCATGGTGAAGGCACTGTCTTATGGTGGGACATATCCGTCTGCCCATTCTGTTACAAATTGGATGTGGAACTGCACGAGTGTTGTTCTCCACTCTGATATTTTTGAGTCAGTCTTCTGGACTATGTGGGCCTTCTGGATCTTTGCTGTGTAAAAATTTTAATGTGCAACTTTTGGAGTTAATAAATTTACCATAGTTACCACCAGTCAGGAAAGAAAGGACAGCTTTTCTGCCAGTATTTGTCAAATTAATCTGTTCACAAATAATTTCCTATCCTTTTGAACTGGTCCAACAACCAATACCTCTAATTGACTTGTTGTCTGCTCTCACCAGCCTAATTATTGCATATAAATCACTGCTTTTGCTCAGATGTGCAGGTGCTGTTCCCTGCAAGTCAGCCAGTGTTTTGTTATGGACGCCAGAAGTGTCTAGATTTCACTTAAGCTTGAAATCTCTGGCAAAATCTTGTAATATCTGCATGTATTTATTGACTACTTCAATTATATAAAAGGATTTTAGAATATTAAATCTGGTTATCAGAAATGTGTTATCTTTCTTCACACAGATCACTTCCACAATTTTTATCTTTTTTCAGCAAATATAAAGTCTAGAAGGAATGGAATTTTTAAGCCATCTGGATCTGTCCGTGGACTAAGCTGATGTTTTATATTACGTGTATGGCATAAAGTCAATGGTCTAGATGTTTGTAAGAATAGATAGTGATTGCAAACAGAATGACTTCAAGGAAGAAAAACATTAATGAATTCAGTGTCTAGATTAAAAGAAAGAAAATTATACTTTATTATCAACATATTTTGATTCTATTTTCTAACTTTTTTCCTAAATGAACTTCTGGATTATTATTTCAGATTTTTTCTATCCAGAAGTATCATATTTCTAAAGCAAGTAAGGGATGAAAAGGGTTAAATACTTACTGTGGATTTTTTAAAAAAATTATCCTAAGTTAATGTTTTCAGATCGACTAAAATTTTTTTTTTTTTTTTTGTCAAAACAACTTCTCTTTCATCCCACCTTGGCTTGAAACTAATTTTCATTACTAGTTCATTTACCGGACAAAAAATACACATTCTTCTATCTCTAATTTTGAGGAGTCACAGATACTGCTCTGGACCTATACACTCTGCTCTGAATGCACCTCTTTGTAGGTAATAGAATATTTTCTGAATGACATTAGCCTTCTCACCATAAAACTGTCCCTCACAGATGGAAATTTCAGCTATAAAAAATGCTGGGTGAAAGAAATTATAGTTTTATGGCCCAACTTTTATGTAACAAGTTCAAATTCAAGAAATTGATTTATTTTTATTTTAACCCACCCCTTTCATGGGATCCAGACCACATATGTGGGGCACTTTAATTTCTCTCCTTTCTCAGAGTTTGAAACCCCCTAGGAAAAGTTCTCTTGCACTTATTATGCATCTCCAGGGTACACAATTCAAACAAGAGCTACCTTGTACTAACAGAGTGCTGATTTGGTTGTGCTTGTGAAACCAAGGAGAGTACATTTCAGGATGGAAGCGGGGCAGGCAGGTGGGGGATACTCTAGTTTTCTAATTGAAATATTTTTTCAATGACACTGTAGAGTAGTTGAATGGTTGCAGATTTCTTTCTTCATATTTTGATATTTCTAAAAGGCCATTCACTTATGAAAATAGAAGTTTCTTTTCAACACATAACTTCCATGAAAGAGTTGTCTTAAAGGATAGTATATTATTTATGGTTGAAAAATATGACTCTTGTCTGGCTTTCCTTAAGACTTTTTTCCTTACTCGCAGAGTATTGTCATTTTTACGACTCTGTCCTTACTCTCCCCTCATGCATAAACATTAGAAGATCTATGGCCTTCTACTCCATCTCTGCAAAGACATAGTCTGCTCCTAAGCCAGTAGATATAAAGTGGCTAATGTTAAGCACATAATTTAGAGCGACTCTAAAATTCTCGAATAAGGACTGTACTTAATGATTTCTCTGAAGCATCCCTCTGAAATGCGTTGGAGTACTTTAATTCTTGCACTGGGACATTTTCAGCTTTGCAATAATTCTTTGTGTCTGTAAAGTATTTCATATTTCTGGTGTTCTTTTAAATAGTTATTATAGACCACTTCAGAGATGAACAATTTCCTTACTTCATGAAAAACTGTGTTGCCTTTATTCCATTTCTTATACTGTATTTTGTGTATTTCTTCCCTTATTCTACATTGCTGCATTACCACAATCCACAGATTTACTTTCTGGATGATAATATCATCTTTAAAGATAAAAATACTGTTTTAGTTGAACCAAATACACTGTTCACTCATCAAAAAATTTCTATATTTCCATTACCAGAGGGCCGGCAGCCACGGGGACTAAGTGAATGAATAGAGTTGCAGATCAGAGTAGCCAAGGGCTGGCAGGGCTGGGGGAATGAACAAATGTGGACCTGGATGACCAGAGATGAGCCCTGAGGGAAGGCTGTGGAAGCTCAGGAGTGTATTTATGAGTTAAATCACAAGCAGCAGTAGAGCACTTAACACAGCAATGGTCTACCAGAATATTCCTTATAATTTGATTCCTTGTTCTCAGAGGTAGATGAATAATTCTTAATAGTCAATGGCAGCTGTATTGTCTTTCTGCTTCCATCTTCCATTAATCTCCTTGGTCACAAAAATATTGTTTAGGTCTTAGCAAATAAGTAAGATCCTAGTGTGGGAGCCATGAACCCGCTTGTCTTGACTATAGAGTTACTCTACTTTCTTTCAGGCTAAAAATATATTTCAATGCCATTATACAAATATCATAAAAATAATGCTTGAAGAGATTCTGGCAACATGAAGAGATGCTGGCAAATAATTATGTGTGGAAATACGTCAGGAAATAAAGAGTGTCACCAAGGGTTAGGAATAGACTGGCCATCTTCAGGAGTTTCCATCAGCAGCAGTGTACTCACTGGAAAGGCAACATCAGTAGAGGTGAGGTCATCAAACAGTCAAACAATGGCAGTGAAGCACTTTTTGTGACCACAATGGCCTTCAGTACAGCAGAGAACTAGTCTATGTTAAATAAGAATAAAGAAGAGCAAAGAATATGCACCCAGCTGATGAGCCCAACAACTAAAGAAACCCATGAGTGATCAGTATATGTGACTTCCTGGTGCATGTGAGCCACAAGTAACATGGGCAGAGAACCTTATAAGAGGTAAATCTTGCCTCCCTCATCACAGCACAGATACCAGCATTACTGCCCTGAACTTATGTTGGCAACAGTGTCGTAGTACAAGCCCAAAGATATCATCTTCCAGTTGAAAACGATTGTCTTCTCAGTGCTAAATTGACCATCTTAGAATGGTCTGCTGCGTTGTCAGATGCACACAGCAAAGAATTCCATGAACATTGCCTTTTCATCTCAAAATCTCACCTTCAGTGGTGATCTTTCCATATTTCCAGAATGACACACTGCATAGGCATTGCTTTTCTCATGGCTGCAGGTGCTGCACGGAGTCAGAGCCACATGCTTTTCAGCCTTGATCATGAACAAAAATGTAGCAGTACATCTGGCTTTTATCTTGCTCTTTCTTCTCACCTTGTGCCCTTTGTCACTGCATGCCTTCCATGAAAAGGAGGAAAGACTTCTCCTAGCAAAGTCTGTTTGTATGGGTTTTTGTCATCTCATTTTGCTGAGAAGCAGTGGCCTTCACAGGTCTTGCTAAGCATGGATCTGTGACCTGAGGTCAAGGACGTAGAAATCTGAAGACAAGGGTGTGCTCTGGACAGCAGTGCAGTGCAGATGCAAACACATCCTCCCTGTGGTGGTTTTCCAGAGAACTCTTTGAAAAAAGGGGATGATTATGGACATAGAGGGTCTGCCCTAGTGCCAGAGAACTTGGGTCTCTGGGGCACAAGCATTTTGTTCACAAAGACCTCCTCACCACTGGCTGCCCATGAGCTTGAGATATCTGCTGCATTCGTTAGTCTCAATGCATGTGTACAGCTTCTGAGTTGCATCAGTGATGCAGCAACTGAATGAGCAGAAGTTCATAGGTAACTCAATCTGCAGTGTTGGGCAGCCCAGACTGTGCCAGTGCCCAGCACTGCGCTGTCCCAGGAGCACCATCTGCTTTCTGTCCCTAAATGGCTTCCCATGCTGACGGCCCAGGGCTGCTGTGTGTCTGGGTCCCTCTGCAAGAACTGTGGAGTGCCAGCAGCTCCTCGCAGCTCAGAATGGCCACTGGATTTCATAAGGATGCATTCACCTCCTGCATCCAGATCGTTGAGAACGTCCAGCAGGACTGGCCCCACCAGGGGGCTCGCCGGCAGCACAATGGAGAACGTCCTGTGCTGCAGTTTCTGCCCAGGGCCTCCGGGCCTGGCACGGGGCAGCACTGGAGGGAGCCTGGCCCTGTCCTCTCTGCACCTCCCTGCAGGGATTTATGGCCATGGATAGGATCCCCCTGAACCTCCTCTTCTGCAGGTGGAGCAGTCCCAGCTCTCCCAGCCTTCTCACCCCAACCATTTCCTATCCCTACAATTCCCACCCCTACCATTTCCCAATCCAACAGATTTCCCATCCTCACCATTCCAACCTCAGTGACGACTTTGGAGGGGAGGTGAATTGGGAGGGGAGTTGGAGGGGGAGCTTTGGCACTGCATGGATGACTGCAGGCAAATGTGTTTCAATTGAACAAAATCCATTTAACAATTTAACACACAAATCAATAATAAAGAGAAATGACAATACTCCCTCCAAAAATCCCACCCTCCAAAATTCCCATCCTCCAATGGTTCTAAGCTGATGGAGGGAAGGTTTAGATTGGATGTTAGGGGGAAGTTCTTCATTGAGAGAGTGGTGAGGTGCTGGCACAGGCTGCCCAGGAGACATTGTGGATGCCCCATCCCTGGAGGTGTTCAAGGGCAGGTTGGATGGGATTCTGAGCAACTTGCTCTAGTGCCAGATCTGGAGGTTGACAGCCCTGCCTGTAGCTGGGGTGTTGGAAGTTGATGATCCTTGGGGTCCCTTCCAACCCAGGCCATTCTGTGATTACCAGCCAGAATAAATACCGCATCATGCACCCTGGCTAATTCAACAGAAATACAGAACTGTAAAAATATGTGCTTATATCTTACCTAAGCTTGTGGTCACTAATGCCTAGCCTAGACTTAGCAAATGTATGACCATGACTTCAGTCATTCTTTATAGACTGCCAAGGGCAGGTGGAATGGGCTTACTGTCTTTTTTCACACACCTCCCCCCCCGACATAAACCCAGCATGGCAGGACTCAACCAAGTATGTTCACAAGGTCTCCTGCATGCAGCTACATAAAGTAGTAACATGTGCTATAGTTGGAATATACAGCATTCAGCATATGGCTTTAAATACTTATCAAAAATGCAAGGTGAATTAAAATAAGCATATAGAAAATATAAATGGATTCTTAAGAACATGGTTTACTTAAATCCCTGAAATTAATCTCAATTATCTGTCTCCAAATACTTTTTATGCTACTTCAAATTTATTAGGTTTTTTCCCTGATTATCTAAGGACTAATCAAAATTGTACCTTCACTTTGGGAGATTTTGCACTTTCCTCTGATGACTGATGACATCCCAAACAAATGTGAGTGCAGACATTTTTCAGTGTTTTTTCCTCCTTTTAGATGGATTAGTGCTGTCATCAGCAGGTGTGGGGAAAACACAGAAACCCAAGCACTGAGAATAGCAAATAAGCAGGAACTACATTTAAATTGATTTGAAATGCAAAGGTAGTGACTCACCCCCTAAGCGGGATTTTGGAATGCTGTAGCATCCTGATCTCTTACTGATAAAAGACAACTGATGCCCAGATTGGAGATCATCTCTTCTGGTCTAATTATGCAGCATTCTTTGAGAATTATTCACATTAATTGCATGAATTATATTTCTGCTGCCTAGCTAAATATAAGGCTCTGCTGTTGCTATATGTAAATACTTATAATATATAAATGTAAAACAACAGCAGAACTGTACTGTGCCACTTCCAATTGCAAAGTTACAGCGCAAACATCATATGTGCTTTAATAATATTTACTACTAGCATCTTTCTTGTCTGTTACCCTATTTCAGACTACATCCCATCCACACTAAGCATAAACAGCCTTCAAAAGCCCCTTCTTCATGTGAGCCACAGTCACGGGTCTCTCAGATGATGCTCCTTTCACTTCAAGTTGCCGTCATTCTACCTCTTGCCTGTCGTATTTGACTTTGATCCACTTATTTTAAGTGAAATTAGGGAAGGCAAATTATGTGTAACCTACTTTTTAAGCTGATGATGTCTCATCTAACTAGGGGTGCCTGGAGCAATATCACCATGTTTAATGTTGGTGCCTCTGATGAGCCAGTTCCCTGCTGCCCACCTGTCCAGGGGTGCCCTGACCACCGTCTGTGAAGCGTCCTCACTCATACCCCCACTGGCTAGCAGAGTCTGAGCTCTCCCTGGAAACATTCTGGTGCCCTCCAGGCCCCTTCCTTGGCTGTGCCTTTTCCTGGGGAGGAGCATGAGCAAACCTCAGCTCCTGCTTGGCTCGCTTGTGGAGTCCTCAGGCCCAGGTGAGGGGTACTATCCACCTCCTCCCCATCCCTCTCCATCTCCTTCTCAGATAGGTTCTTCCAACCCACACTGAGCTGACAATCACATGCACAAGCAGGATGTTTTTTCAAACATTTCAAACTCACCAAAGGACATATACCTCTGACAAGGTGCCGTGTTCTTCTTTTCACATGTATTTCTGCACGAATAAGAGTTCCAGGATACTCTGAAGCAGATTTACATCGATGCCTTTCACCACTGCCTTGGAATTCGAAAAAGACTTGAAAGTAACAGCTCACTGCTAATGTGATATAGAAGGACCATACAGAAAATGAAAATCGGGGGCTCTTACATTTTGTCTTTTTAATCAAAGCCTTGCAATTCATCATTTGAAGTATTCTTATAACTATCAAAACATATTTCAAGTGCTTTTCACCATAAATGTTGAACATTATGTAAGCACTACATTTATGAAGATTATACCTGCAGATCCAATCACTTGTATTACAGACATGTGAGAAATACACTTCTGTGGCACTCTCACAAAGAGCACAGTCATATCCCAAACATGGTATTTTCCAGCAGGAATCAGAATCTACATGCAATTTGTTCCAAGTGATAAAAAATGCTTAGACCACTGAACTGCAGTACAAACAAATAAATGTAATATCATTAGAGTTACAATTTTTTTTTTATTTGCTTTTCATGCTTATGTTATAAACCCGGAATATTTAATGACTGCAGGCCAAAGATGCAACAATTCTTTGAATCAGTAGGAAAAATGTTAAAAGATAGAGGAAATGAGGCTTCACAAAATATGAAAAAAATTTAGAGGGAATTTTCACAGAGGAGCTGGTTTCTGCTCTCCTCTTGCCCTTTTAGAATGTTTACGTTGTGGTCAAAATCCCAAGTTTTGTAAGTTTCACTATCTCTGATACTGTTCTTTATGCCATTATTACAAAGTAATTACATGAGAACTGCAGTTTTTATTTCATAAGAAAAAAGAAGTACTTTTCTAGCCCTTTGGGATAAGAATAAAATTCCTAAAAGAAATAACCACAAATAAAAAGAAATAAGATTGTGTAACTTCGAAACAAATCTGCATTTGGTGCAGATACATTTCTGTACTGACTGCTGTGCAAAACTGCTGTGATTTTTATCACTTCATTCAGCAAAAGGGTATAGTGCAAGAAAGTGTAAATTTTATTGATGTGTCCTCTTTCACAAAGTCTGTCAGACCAGCTTGCACCTAATTACCAATAAGTGGCTCACACCATTCCATAGCACCACTTGTCTACGGTTGCAGTTTCCCAAGAAAAATTTCTCCCCAGGTTGGAAGCCAATGGAGGAAGGAACGAATGCTCTGAGGAATGTATCTGTATAGGTGAAAATATAAAATTCAGGTCTCTGTTCATTAAGATTTCTAATCGCTGAGTTTCCTGTTTATTTTCCATGGATTGTAGTGAAGACTTATTGCAAAATCATAGTGCAATATAACTACTGCATCCTACTTCCATTCATAACGGGTGCTATTATGTACTGAGAAGAGCCCAGCAGAACTTGGCGTGTTCTCTAATCTCTGCTGAGATCACTTTGTATACATGAATCTATTTCCATTATTTCACTCAGTACAGAGACATAATATGAAAGGAGCAGTGCATAGATCAAGATGTTTCAAGTAACCTTCTCACATTCAGAGATTTTTCCTCAGCATGTTTTGGCCTCCAGCAAAAATGTAATAAAATCTAGTAGGATTTCACTGGGATTTGTTGGAATTTTTTTTTACCTGAATTCAGCAATGAGCAAATGCTTATTTTACTATGTACCTGTTTTTGTCATTATGCAATAGAGGCAACTTCATTCATCTTAAATAAGGAGATATCATCCCCTCTGTAGTGCATTATAAGATACCTGTCTTTAACTATGCATGTTTAATTACCTCACCTGCACTACATCTACTAATCATCCTATACTTCAAACTCCTCAGGGCACACACTCTTATTTTCTTCTCATGTTTCTCATCTCTTTCAGTTCCCTTTAGACCTATTTCTGTCTTTTCCAATGTTTACAGCACCTTCCAATTTAGCATCACCTGTGATTTTTTCGAAGTGCTTTTTACCCTCTCTTTCAGAACACAAATGAAAATATTCCACAAGGTCAGATCTCACAAATACACTAATATATAAACATACATTTCCAGAAAATCGCTAGCTCCATCTTTCTACGGCAATGCAAGTGCTGTTTACTGATGGTTTGCAAAGGGAGAGTTTTGTTTTGTTTTGTTCTGTTCTGTTTTGATAACAGCAAATTAGGCTATTCACTGTGGGAAAAAGCAAGGGAAAAAAAATATTTTAAGTTGCTATAAATTCCATTCTAAAAAGAAAGGATGAGATAAAGAATTATCTAGTATGTAAACACGTTCTGACACTTTCACTACAGACTTTGGTGTTGAATTGTTGCTGGAATGAAATAGAGGAAAAAAAGGTAGAATAAAACCTCACTGTGAGTCAGCATTTTCCTTGGTTGAATTTCAGCAGTAATTCTTAAGTAACTAGGTCAGTAATAAATGGTGACAACTGCAATCAGGTCTCTGGTGCTATAACTAACAGCTATTTGTGGAGCACAAAATGCTTTAAATCAGATATACAAACTAAGTCCTTCCCACGTAAATAAAGAGGAAGAGAGGCAGATGTAGCCGTATAAACAGATGACAAGCAGGCAAAGTAGCCATTTTAAAATGCAGAGCAAGTAATATCAATTTGTAAGTTATCTGAAATTCAAATTTTTGTTAAGAGCCTGCTGATTCCAAGAAAAGACAGTTGGCATTTTGATTATAGCCACTTCATTTATTGGCTTAATGCTGGATATAATCTTCCTAAAACAAATACACCAAATTAATAATTACACAAACTCCTGCAATGCTCCCAAAATAGGAATCACTGTAGCTCAGCATGGAATGTGTGTGTATTTTTTTTCTAAGCAATTAAACTGTATCTTTTAAGATCATTAAGGCTCAGGGTCAGACCAGGCTCTTTATTCTTTTAAACAGATGTTTGGGCGATCCTGGATGCCTTTTT
>WBMW01001473.1:52038-120367 GCA_013396635.1 Penelope pileata | reverse complement strand
AAAAAAAAAAAAAAACAGGGATCAGAAGTTAGTAAGCATTTCTGCTGCTACAGTCTGTGGAATTAAGCATGACTGATTGCTATTTTCAGACAATCTATTTTGTGCAAAGAATTAAAGAAATACAAAAATGGAATGTTTTGCCCTTTTTCATTAACTATACATGTAATTTTGTAATTAAATTTTGATTAAAATTATCTACCTGTTTTAAGAAAAAAAGATGTAGAGAGAAAAGATCACAAGTCTCACTACGTTTTCAAATTGCATTTGGAGAACTCAGATACAGAAACATTCAGAAAAAAATAAGTCTGAAATGTAGTCAGTACAGGGAAAGGGGGTCAAAATGAGTTTGTGCACTGAAACCAAAGCCTCACAGTAGCCCTATCCTTGAAGGCATGTTAGGTTAGGGAAGTGTGAAGGAGGCAGAGTGTGCATACCAGAGGGCTGAAGGTGAGTAGTTGTGTATCTTAAGCATCGGTGATGAGATGTTGGGTCTCTGTGACTCAGGTCAGGTACAAAGCAATCTTCTGCCTTTGTGCAATCAGGAAGTTCAAAGAATAAGGAATGAAGAATACAGCTTGACCGTAAGACCTGACCTGCAGTGGTGTCTGGGCATCATTATAGCAATCCTCCATAGGCTGATTTGCTTTTCTCTCAGCCTAACCCCATGCATAAAGCAAGGTGTTACTGATCATTGCAGCATGCATGCTTAGTTCCTGGTGACCTGAGAAATATCCTTCCATCAATACCACTCAACAGTTAACATAAAGAATTGCATTTTCACTGACAGATAACAGCTATCAGGCTGAGGAAGCACCAATAGAGAAAATCTGGCTAGAGTATGTGCAAATTTGTATAGCAGAATCAGATATTTTGTTTAGTTTCTTCAAAGCCAATCTATTTATTTCATTGTTGTTCTATGTTTATGAAGTACTTTATTACCTGATTCTATTACACAGTGCATTTTCTTTTTAGTTACAATGTGTAGTAATAAGATAAATAAAGGAAATTAACACAACATTTACTGACCTAATGTTGTGTAAAATTTAAGATTTAGTGTCCTTCAAAATAAATGTAGACTTTGACTTTACCTCAACAAAGTATTTTAAATCTCATATCAGTAAGTCTTGATGTTCATTGTCTAATGGAAGTCAATTTCAGCTTAATCTGGTTTACAAAGAAAACTACTTTCCTACTGTAGTTAAATAATTTTATTTCAGCATAATAAGAAAATGCAGCCTTTCTGAAGAACCCAAGAGTGCAAATTTTCACGATTATATCTTAGTCTTATGAGAATTGCTGTTTTCTCCTCCTAAAGTCATGTTATTGTGGTTATCTCTTCTCAATTTTCTGTTATTCTGTTAAAATGAATCATTCCCACTTGTGTTTTCAGAACAAAATGCTTGAAATTATTAATCCTACATGCTCTATATACAAAAGGTAAATACAAAGAGCCTGCAATTTATTTATCTTTGTAGCTTATAATTTTTAAGCCAGTAACATCATTTTTGAACACTAGGGATTGCAATTGGAAAGAACAGCTTCTATTTTAAAACTATTTTTAAAAGCAGCAATTAAGAAATGAGAGATTTTTTTAAAATGCATGATCATAAATAATTTCACAGATTAAACTATTCTGAAAACCTGCAGTCAAGATATGAATACATACAACAATTGTCCAAGCATACAACATTGTCCATAGCAATTTGTCCAAGATACTGTAATTAAAATATTTTTCTAAAAATTACAAGAGTCAGATATACTACTTTTTAGCAGTGAAAATGCAAATTTACATGACACCTCAAGGGAGGTGATTTTCCCTTTCTCCTCTGTTCACATCAGACCCCACTTGTAGTACTACGTTCAGCTCTGGGACCCTCAAAATAAGGACACAGAGCTGTTGAAGCAAGTCTGGAGTAGGCCATGAGGATGATCACAGGGCTGTAGCACATCTCCTGTGAAGAAAGGCTGAGGTAGCTGGGGTTATTTAGCCTAGAGAAGAGAAGGCTCTAAGGCGACCTAACAGCAGCTTTCCAGTACTTAGTGGTGGCCTACAAGAAAGACGGAAAGGGACTCTTTATCAGGGAGTCTAGTAGCAGGACTAGGGGGAATGGTTTTTAAACTAAAAAGGGAGATTTAAGTCAAATATTTTAAACAAATTCTTTATGGTGAGGGTGGTGAGGCACAGGAACAGGCTGCCCAGAGAAGCTGTGGATGTGCCATCCCTGGAAGTGTTCAAGGCATGGTTGGTTGATGCTCTGGGCAGCCTGATCTAGTGGGAGGTGTCCCTGACCATGGCAGGGGAGGTTGGAACTACATGATCTTTAAGGTCCTATCCAATCCAAATCATTCTATGATTCCATGATTCTAAAAACAATATTAAATATTGACCGTAAAAAGTAAGTGAACAAAATCTTGAGAATTTTATATAGATCCTATTCAGGAAATCTTCCATTAAATTTAATAGGAAAAAAAACTAAGTGTACACATGAGGTCTTTGTATTACCAATTGAAAAGAAGTAACAAATGTGATGGCCATATTCCAAAGAAAAGCTTCTAAGGTGTTTCAAATTCATTAACTGTCAGACTGTTGCATACAGATTGGGGGATGACCTGCTGGAGAGGAGCTCTGCAGAGAGGGACCTGGGGATCCTGGTGCACAACAGGTTGGCCACGAGCCAACAGCGTGCCCTCATGGCCAAGAAGGCCAGTGGGATCCTGGGGTGCATTAAAAATAGCGTGGCCAGCAGGTCGAGGGAGGCGACATTCAAGACCCATCTGGATGCCTACCTGTACAACCTGCACTAGGGAACCTGTTTTTGCAGGGGGGTTGGACTCGATGATCTCTAGAGATCCCTTCCAACCCCTACAATGCTGTGATTCTATGATTCTGTGATTATTGAATAAGTCTGTCCCCTATAAGGACAGGCTGAGAGATTTGGGACTGTTCAGCTTGGAGAAGGCTGCGGGGGAACCTTATAGTAGCCTTCCAGTACCTGAAGGGGGCCTATAGGAAAGCTGGGGAAGGACTTTTTACAAGGATAGGTAATGACAGAACAAGGGGTAACGGTTAAAAACTGAGAGTAGATTTACACTAGATATAAGGAGGAAATTCTTCACTGTGAGGGTGGTGAGACACTGGAACAGGTTGCCCAGAGAAGTTGTGGATGCCCCCTCCCTGGAAGTGTTCAAAGCCAGGCTGGATGGGGCTTTGGGCAACCTGGTCTAGTGGGAGGTGTCCTTGCCCATGGCAGGGGGGTTGGAGCAAGATGATCTCTAAGGTCCCTTCCAATCCAAACCATTCTATGAATCTGTAAGTTAGAATCCTCCAAATAATTTGATAAAACCTTTATGGTAGGGCTCTCCTGGCCCTACCATAGTGGTAAAAAAGAGTATATTCTATGTTGTTTTTTCAACATACAGTGCCCTCAGTGATTTCTACTGTCCTCACCTGAAGTGAGAGTGCCATAAGTATCCAGCTGAGATAAAAGTATGGGCACTAGTGAGTTGGATTCAGCTTCCAAAAATGTTTCCACTTTGAACCTTATTCTGTGGAGTAATGGTCAGATTCAATGGATGAACAGTGTCTCATTTAGCACATACCCTTCCCACATACATAACAGATCAAAAACCTGGGCTAGATGTTATTTTTTTCAAATCAATTGAACAAATGAGGCATCAGAAAATTCTGGCATTAGAAAATGAAATACTATAGCATGATCAGCTGACAAAGAAAAGTATAATAGTTAGTGGAAAGCAGAACACAAAAGCATAATTAAATCTGGCACACATATCATCAAGTCAAATTATCACTTGGTTATAGAAAAATGTAGGAGAGAAGCATTTATGAGGGGCATGGTGTAGCTTTCATCTTTTCAAGCACTGTATAAAATTACAGCAAGATTGCATTTTATTTAGACTGGCTGTGTTCCTAGAAAGCGCTAGTTATGATGCATGGAGCCTGAAATAGTGGCTTTTTATTTGTACTCAGAGCTCTAGAGCATTGTCTGTTCAATCACTTATAGATCAGGCTGCTCTGTATCTTTCATAAGCACTTGAACAGTGTGAATAAATTGTACTGACAATGCTGACAGCTCCATACCCAGTCTAAGAAAGTTCTGAAAGTCTTTAAACTTTTGCTTTTTCATTCATTGAAGTGTGGTCGTTGTGTACAACACATTTGCCTCCGTATTTTACAAAATTCCCCTCTTCCTCCCACATAGAAACTTTTTGCCAAAATGAAATAAGTTTCCTACCATTAGTTTCTAAAGAAAGTATTTTAAATCAATCTGTCTCAAAATATAATTTAGAGACCAAAGGAAAGCTGTTGGTGCAGGTGAGCACAATAAAGTGTTGTTCTTAATAAATTCACTACTGGCAGAAGGCCAATGCCTCTGATATTTCTAATCCTCTCCAAGCTTACTACAGGCAAAAGTAAAAATAAAATAAAATTTTCTTAAAACACTATCCAGGCTACCAGTTCCATATTCAGACTTTCTTTAAAAGAATTGTTCCTTTATTTTTTATTTGGCAAAATTCATTTTTAATCTCCCCTAAAATATTTTCCTTCTCCCAAACAAAGATCTTTTGAAGCTGAAGTTTCCACAGTTTCTGTGCCTAATATTAAAACAGGATTGACAAACTTAACCTTAAAGGCATGACATTTGCAAGTTATCACTATGAAGAAATAAAGGTAAATGTGTCAATAGCTTTGAGGCAATTATCCTTTTTCAAAAAAAAAACCTTAGCCACTGGCCTTTTATCTCTAGAGACATATACAATATGAACACATACCATACATTTATGACCAGATTACATGTCTTCTTTCTTTCCATACAAACACATTCTGGTTAGAAAAATACATTTATATATTTTTAGTGAAAGACGCTAGCTGTAGTCTGACAGGTCACAACATTTTGAAGAGCTTCCAAAGCCCCACAGTACCAGAGTACATGACGGTCACTCTCTCACATTAGATACAACAGAAATTCCCAAATTTCATGCAGAGAGGATTATACTCTCTGCTTCCTGGGGGACAAATAGGTCAATTTTATCTGCATGCAAATTGAGAAAGTCTATTATGCAAGGATCTACCTCTACATTTTCCAAGCACAGAGAACAGTTTTATCAATGTAATTCTATTACAGGAGAAATTTAGGAGCCAATGTCATCTTAGTTACTCATTTTCCTTCCTCTTTTTTACAGCGAAGGACAGTGGAAGTTCATCAAATTGTCTAATTTACTCCTCTGACCTTAACTTCTTGCTACCTAGCTGATCAGTATGCCAGCATTTCTGCCTTCCCCTGAGCAAAGCCTCTAGTAATTTGTGAAAAAACTCCATAAAATCTGCCTTTAACTTCAGAGTTTGCAAGTTTCTGGAAAGTAAATTGGTTTCCTACTTTTTCTGCTAATCAATAGATGATAAAAGAATTGTACCTCTTCGAAAGATGTCATACCTGTCTAAAAACAAAACAGCTAGATCATTTTTTCCTGCTTTGAAGTAAAAATGGGAAACAATTATGTCCCACTGTGCTTCCTCCATCTTTTCACTGTGCCCACCTCATACTTTCATTGTGAATTCCTCAGTGCAGACATTGGCTTCTTGCAGCATGTGTTTATAACTAGACATGTGCGCACAAACAGGTGTGTTTGTATGTAGTTTCCAGAACAATGTGCCACAGGTTACCATAGCTTTAATATTAAATAGAAAGGAAAAGCGGAAATGAGGCAAAACCACAACATCATGTATGCCAGAATGTATTACTGTTTACAGTTTCAAGGCTAGTACCTGAATAATTATGCTGTGATAAGATAAAATAAAAAGAAAATACCAAATATACAAAGGCAGAACTTCACATGGTCATAGAGTAGAAGTGGAAAGAATTGTCAAAGCCTGTCTGAGGCCATAATCTGTTGATTATTTTTCTATTGTGAAAAACAAACAAAAATGTAAGCTTGTACAGCATATGAAAACACACATCAACTTGCTGGCAGCCTTTCAGTTTCCAAATGTAGCAAATGTTGAAACATATTTAAATTTCCTTCTCAGTCTTTAAATCCTGTTTTATCTCCTGTCATTTATGTGACAGGAACTGAAGTTTTTGACAGCTGAAGTAGGTGCCAGTGCTCTGCACCCAGAGCCTGATCCAATGGCAGCAGAATTCAAAGGGAATCTTTCCCCTCACTTCAGTGGGATCTGGGTGACATCCTGCATCAAACAAAAACCCAATTAGGAGGGAATACAATCTGAGTAATCAGCTCACAAGTGCATTCACCTCAGATAATCCTCTAGTTCTCCAAACTCCCCCCTCAATTAACCATGAGAAATGACTCTGACTTGGGAAGCTTGGAATCCAGAACATCACAAGCCTGTGCACAAAAAAAAAAGTAGAAACGTTGCTTTTACTAAGGCTTTTTGCCTGCTGGCAAGTCACTCCTAACCTCTAAGTCATCTGATGTTGCCTCAGAAACTGTCCTTAGCTTACTTTGCAAAAATTAGCTGTAACCACGATGAACGAGCTTGTCACTGTCATGCTCACACAGGAGCGCTCTGCCTGAGATGGTTCACGGTGTGTGTCTGTCCCTGCAGCACCCCCCTTCTGAGCACATCCTGACGGCCCAGCGTTCTCCTGATGGGACTTCAGCAGCACAGGAGGATTCTACTTATTGTGTGCTACCCACACTTCCACAACTTTAGACAATTTGCCTATATTTTTGAGATAGAAAACGTCAAGTTAATAGGGGAAAAAAAGGAATCTCCACCCATTTTGAAAAATTCTGGTGTTAATGTTTTTCTCAGAGAGAATCAATGTGAAAACAGAATCAATGGTGAGAGGTGGTATGGATTTTTTATAATAGAGAGAAAAATGTAAGACATTCCTTAAATCAGAAATATCAGACGTTTTTGAGGTTTGCTCCAACAATGAAATACAGCCATAGCCTTACAGTTCCCGATGTGGTAGATTTTCACGAAATCTCCGCCACTGCACATGCACATCTCAACAGCAGCTGTCAGCAAACTTTCCTTTTAAACCCAGTAGCTCTGTGACTCCAATTAGTGTGAGCATACCCAGAGAAAATTTTCAGACAACAAGAACAACAACAACAACTAACAATATTCAAAGAGCAAAATGAGAATTGGCTACATAACATGGAATTTAAGAAGTGCAGTTTGGGAAAATTAAAAACAGGCCGCCTGGACCCTCAGCATCACAGCTGCTGAGGAGATGGAAAGCCTTGGGCTACTGGGTCCAGGTTCCCAAATGCTGGCCCCTCCTATAGATCTGGCACTATGGGTAGGGTTTACTAGAACTGTTTCATTTTCTGGAACTAGCATTGCCCAACAGAAACATTGCCAGAAATGTTTTGTTCAGTTTTAATCACATGCATAGAGGTGCTAGATGGAAAGACACAAACTTGCTTGGCAGAGCCATGGATGCATATGGAGGCAGCAGTACCTGCTCCCTTCTCAGGCACAGTCACATGGAGTATAAACACAGTGATATTTTAAAAGGTTGTTACTCATGTAGAGGGAGCTATCTAGTTCAGAGTAATTTTAAAAGCCTGTTATTTTTCCAGTAGGGTCTTCATAAGAAGGATTTTGTGGATCTATCCTTTAAAGATGTTCATGCTGCTTCAGTTGTGTCAGTAAGAAACTGTTCAACTCCATTGACACTACAAACTCCCTCACTTTCCTTATAAGGAACAAATTCACATTTTATAGTTTAATAAATTTCAGAACTCTCTATTGCCTTCATATCTTCAGATAAAACAAAAATAAGAATACATTCTCAGCATTAAAAGAAATTCAGTAAAGAAAAAATTAGCATAAGAGCTTCATATTCAACATACTGACACACTGTAAAGAAGGACAGAATCAAGGGCAGCACTGAGAACAAGCAAGTTACATACGAGGTGGCTTATAAAATGTTGAGTTGTTATCTACACACATTAGAGTAATTGCAATGGAGGAACTAACTAATTATTCACAATGTTCCCAAGCTAGTTGATTCTATGGTTTAAGATGCCAGAGTTAATTTCAACAGAATATCTGATGAACAGCTCATCACTGGGCTGTATATATGACACATACTGTACAGTGATAAAGCAGGCTAAGTTAATTAGCAACTACTGACATGACCAAATGACATGCATACTCTGCAGTCATCTTATTTCTATCCTTTCTTTCATCTTTGATATTCCACTTGTGTCTAATAATGACAAAGTTACAAAAATGTTGTGACGATCTGACTGAAGAGACTGGGACAAAGAGACAGAAAGATAGAATATGAAATAATGACACATGTTAGGTCTCCATTTCCCTTTGTCCTTTAAAATACTTTTTCTGAATACATTCAGGAGGAGTGCATATTGACTTCTTTTAACATAGAAAACAAACAATTTGTGCATGGATGCGTCATCCTTTTGTGCATCTCCTTGGCTTGTTGTCTCGTAACCCGTACATCAATTACCATACAAGTGTTATCTTTGGATGATTTACAACTTATGGTTTGACAAAAAAGATCAATTTTCTCCTTTTCTTTTTAGATTGGGTCTTGTTCTGTGGAAAATGCTGAAGAAAATGTTTCAAATTATATTCTGTTAATAGCAAATACATATATATAGCTTATTGTCTTTGTCATTAACAAAAGTGATGATTTTTAATTACATTACCCACTGTGAATTATAAGAAAGTGCATAGTCATTTCTAAATCTAGATCATCCATATTGTGTTTTCTGCTATTTGATTATCTATTCATAGAACAAAACAAAAAATGAAGTGAGTTGGCGGTAAGTTTGTGGTTTCAAAAATAGCTGTTAGTTGCAATCATTATCCACTAATATGTAATACACGGAGTACCCAACAGCATGTAACTTAATTTTGCTATCTCTCTCTATCATCTGGCTCTTTTTTAGATCTACGGTACCTATAGATTTATTTGAAACTGTCACGTAGAAGCTCCCCATATACCTTTATTTTCATTCTCTGAGATATCTGGTGAGGAAAAATCCCTACAAAATAAACTGGTTATGTCACAGACATAATAACATGATAAAATATTAATGTGAATTAGTAGACAGAATAATGTCCTGGGCCTGAACCTAACTAGCTTGTTAAGAAAATTCGTATTTTCTGTGCGATGGAAGTGTTGTTTTTATTTCTTTGACAAGAGCTTCTGCTCTGAATGCCACCATGTCTGACAAATGTCATTACAAACATAACCCATTGCCAGTGTCAAGACTTTCAACATCAACAACACTAAGATTGTGATACTGTCCTTCCAATTAAAATAGGGCTTTATCTCCTCAAGCGACTGATGTTAGAATAACCTACAATTGCCTGTATGTAGTCTACTGATCCCAGGTTTTTGAATTACATGACAGAGCTCATCATTTTAATGTTGTCATGGAATTACTTTCTAATTAAAATAGGTTGCCCACGTTTCATCTATTTTCTTTTTTTTCCCCAATATCTCCTGCTGGCACACAAAAATGAAACCTTTTCATCTGTTTCATTGCTAAAATGAAGATGTATTCTAGAACGAGGATGCACACATTCTCAAGGGGTCATTTTTTGCATATTCAACTATGCCATCTGCACAAAATGAAGTCTAAGTAACTACGGCATTTTCCTTTAATACTTCTGCATTTATCATTTCTGTATCAGCTAGTAAAAAAAAAAAAGAAAAGAAAGAAACAAACCAAGTTCTTTTTCAAAGTGAGTGTATTGCAGCCTTTGAAGAAATATTTTATTGAGTCTTTTCTTGAGACACTTTTGCAAAGATCAATGTTGCTTTTACTCTGATGAGTCATTTACGTGACTCTACCATAATGTTGAGATCAGTAATCATTTTCAGTTATGCCAAATTTGTGTCTATTACTATATCAAGTAAAACCATCTTCACATATAAACCATTTCCTGGATGGGAGGCCTCTCTAGCTATTATGAGTCTTTGGGGGTCCTGGTAGACAACAGGTTGGCCATGAGCCAGCAGTGTGCCCTGGTGGCGAAGAAGGCCAATGGGATCCTGGGGTGCATTAAAAAGAGCATTGCCAGCAGGTCGAGGGAGGTGATCCTCCCCCTCTACTCTGCCCTGGTCAGGCCTCAGCTGGAGGACTGTATCCAGTTCTGGGCTCCCCTGTATAAGAAAGACAGGGACCTCCTGGAAAGAGTCCAGCGGAGGGCCACAAAGATGATAAAGGGCGTGGAGCATCTCCCCTATGAGGAGAGGCTCAGTAAGCTGGGTCTGTTCAGCCTGGAGAAAAGAAGGCTGAGAGGGGACCTGATCCATGTTTATAGGTATNTTCATCTTTGATATTCCACTTGTGTCTAATAATGACAAAGTTACAAAAATGTTGTGACGATCTGACTGAAGAGACTGGGACAAAGAGACAGAAAGATAGAATATGAAATAATGACACATGTTAGGTCTCCATTTCCCTTTGTCCTTTAAAATACTTTTTCTGAATACATTCAGGAGGAGTGCATATTGACTTCTTTTAACATAGAAAACAAACAATTTGTGCATGGATGCGTCATCCTTTTGTGCATCTCCTTGGCTTGTTGTCTCGTAACCCGTACATCAATTACCATACAAGTGTTATCTTTGGATGATTTACAACTTATGGTTTGACAAAAAAGATCAATTTTCTCCTTTTCTTTTTAGATTGGGTCTTGTTCTGTGGAAAATGCTGAAGAAAATGTTTCAAATTATATTCTGTTAATAGCAAATACATATATATAGCTTATTGTCTTTGTCATTAACAAAAGTGATGATTTTTAATTACATTACCCACTGTGAATTATAAGAAAGTGCATAGTCATTTCTAAATCTAGATCATCCATATTGTGTTTTCTGCTATTTGATTATCTATTCATAGAACAAAACAAAAAATGAAGTGAGTTGGCGGTAAGTTTGTGGTTTCAAAAATAGCTGTTAGTTGCAATCATTATCCACTAATATGTAATACACGGAGTACCCAACAGCATGTAACTTAATTTTGCTATCTCTCTCTATCATCTGGCTCTTTTTTAGATCTACGGTACCTATAGATTTATTTGAAACTGTCACGTAGAAGCTCCCCATATACCTTTATTTTCATTCTCTGAGATATCTGGTGAGGAAAAATCCCTACAAAATAAACTGGTTATGTCACAGACATAATAACATGATAAAATATTAATGTGAATTAGTAGACAGAATAATGTCCTGGGCCTGAACCTAACTAGCTTGTTAAGAAAATTCGTATTTTCTGTGCGATGGAAGTGTTGTTTTTATTTCTTTGACAAGAGCTTCTGCTCTGAATGCCACCATGTCTGACAAATGTCATTACAAACATAACCCATTGCCAGTGTCAAGACTTTCAACATCAACAACACTAAGATTGTGATACTGTCCTTCCAATTAAAATAGGGCTTTATCTCCTCAAGCGACTGATGTTAGAATAACCTACAATTGCCTGTATGTAGTCTACTGATCCCAGGTTTTTGAATTACATGACAGAGCTCATCATTTTAATGTTGTCATGGAATTACTTTCTAATTAAAATAGGTTGCCCACGTTTCATCTATTTTCTTTTTTTTCCCCAATATCTCCTGCTGGCACACAAAAATGAAACCTTTTCATCTGTTTCATTGCTAAAATGAAGATGTATTCTAGAACGAGGATGCACACATTCTCAAGGGGTCATTTTTTGCATATTCAACTATGCCATCTGCACAAAATGAAGTCTAAGTAACTACGGCATTTTCCTTTAATACTTCTGCATTTATCATTTCTGTATCAGCTAGTAAAAAAAAAAAAGAAAAGAAAGAAACAAACCAAGTTCTTTTTCAAAGTGAGGGGATTGCAGCCTTTGAAGAAATATTTTATTGAGTCTTTTCTTGAGACACTTTTGCAAAGATCAATGTTGCTTTTACTCTGATGAGTCATTTACGTGACTCTACCATAATGTTGAGATCAGTAATCATTTTCAGTTATGCCAAATTTGTGTCTATTACTATATCAAGTAAAACCATCTTCATATATAAACCATTTCCTGGATGGGAGGCCTCTCTAGCTATTATGAGTCTTTGGGGGTCCTGGTAGACAACAGGTTGGCCATGAGCCAGCAGTGTGCCCTGGTGGCGAAGAAGGCCAATGGGATCCTGGGGTGCATTAAAAAGAGCATTGCCAGCAGGTCGAGGGAGGTGATCCTCCCCCTCTACTCTGCCCTGGTCAGGCCTCAGCTGGAGGACTGTATCAAGTTCTGGGCTCCCCTGTATAAGAAAGACAGGGACCTCCTGGAAAGAGTCCAGCGGAGGGCCACAAAGATGATAAAGGGCCTGGAGCATCTCCCCTATGAGGAGAGGCTCAGTAAGCTGGGTCTGTTCAGCCTGGAGAAAAGAAGGCTGAGAGGGGACCTGATCCATGTTTATAAGTATCTTAGGTGCGGGAGGCAAATGGAGGTGGGGAACCTCTTTTCGGTGGTCTGTGGGGACAGAACAAGGCGCAATGGTCTTAAACTGGAGCACAGGAAGTTCCGCACCAACATGCGGAAGAACTTCTTCACAGTGTGGGTGACGGAGCACTGGAACAGGCTGCCCAGGGAGGTTGTGGAGTCTCCTTCCCTGGAGATATTCAAGACCCGCCTGGACGCCTACCTGTGCAACCTGCTGTAGGGAACCTGCTCTGGCAGGGGGGTTGCACTCGATGATCCCTCAAGGTCCCTTCCAACCCCTGCAATTCTGTGATTCTGTGATTCTGTGATATGCACAGAGCTGCAATAAACAGTCGATCTGTCACATTTTTATCAGGAAGCAGAAAAATAGCCTTCAGCACAATGTAATTCCAATACTCATGTCATGAAACAAACTGTGAGGAATTAGGTTGGGATTCACTTAAATTAATAGTTTAAAATTAGGTCTTCATGCTTAGTTCAGTTGCCTACACATAGGTATTTAGGCCTATTATAAATACTTGGGTCTGGCAGATATGACACAGTAGCAATAGAAGGCCCATGCCTTTGTGGTATGGTGCCTGGAAACTAGACAAGAAACCGTTAGGCATCTCAAGTATCTGGACACTTCCGAGTACTGTGGATGAGCAACAGGATCCGGCCTTTAGTCTAAAACAGGTAACATAAGTAGGGGTCGATAGCATAAAATAAGGGTCAACAGCCTATTTTAGAAGCGAGAGATTCCTTCTGCAAGACTATAATTCCCTGTTGATAGCAAAGAGAGCTCAGGTGATAGCTGGGACTGGACATCAAGAATAAGATTCATTTTAGTTAACTGAGATTTAGTCTATGCTGTCAACTCACTCTAAAACAGAAACTGGCAGGTCAGTTGGTCAGCTGAATTGCTGTTGAGGTTCCCTGAACTGTGCTGAGTAGATCTCTAACTCTAATGGAAACCTTGACATCTCACCCACATAGAGACATCTGAATGCAGGTATTTTAATGGGCAACCTCAGCTCTATTCTTCACATTTATAGTGCAAAGTCTATTCACTATTTGTCACTGCTAGAAAAGCTTTTTATTATTTCATATTTTGTGTATGAAACTGTTCTACATTGTGAACTCCAAGCTATTATTCAAATATTCAAACTCACAGTCATATTCTTAGCTTTCTCCTAACCACTTTGGTTTTATATCTTACTTTTATACTTGTTCCTTCCAGCCAGTTATCAATTTCAACACCACGTGCTGGATCCTTCCCACAACAGCCTGGCTGTGTTCTGCAGCACACTCCTTCCATCAGCAGCAGTGTGCAACGCTCCTTCTGCTACAGGGACGTCTTCTCCATGGGGAAACTGAAAATTGTTTCTTCTTTAATCTCTACTACAGGGTCAGCTTTGGAAAAGCTAGGTGAAGACAGCTGCAAAAATCTATGGGGAAAGGAAAAGATGAAAAACACTTAGAAATAGTATAGATCTGGAAAAAAATATGGACATAATTATTTTATTTGACATTTAATAAGTTCGTCATTTAAATAACTGAACAAAAGATATGAAGAGTGGACGGTATTTTTATTTTTTTCCCACAGAGATTTGGTTTCTGTCTCTGACTTTCATATGTTTAGTGTATTGAGTCCTTAGCTAATTACTGCATTCATGAAACAAAGATGCATGACAACACTTCGATCTGGAGCTGAGCTTGTTATTGCTGCAAAGCCAAAACTACAGTACAGAACTCATTTTTTAAGAAATCTTTGAGATTTTTACATGTAGAGGCAAGATGAGTTCATTTTGAGAACAATTTAGGCTGTTCAGATATCCATGATTAGTGCCTGTAACCTCATTCTTGGAGCTGATCTTCTTCATTATGGCTACGGAGACTCTTGAAAACAGACTGATGATGAGTTGTGTGTAAGTTACTCTCACTGGGAACCAGATAAAATAATTGAAATAAGTACTGCGACCCTGAATCATTGATTTTTTCACCACCAACAAGAAACTAATTTGACCTGCTAGTCCCTACCATCTGCTGCTATTTGGTGGAAAAGTAACATGATGCTTTTTAATCCCTCTGTTCACCGTCTTCCACATGGTGCAATTTCACTGAATCTTGTGCCTATGCATATGGTTCCAACAGAGATATTTTTCTGCCATAAACACTGAAATCCTAGGTAGCCGTATTCAATATATGCAGATGCACAGGGCAGAGGAGATATGCTCTTACCAATGCCATGCCTTTACAAGACAAACTAAATGGAGATGAGCGCCTGATTCCTTCCAGCTAATGTGCCCTAGAAAGGGAGGAGAGGGGCAGATCCATCAATCCAGAACCATAGAGACATAGGAGAGAGGCGTGGACTCCTTAGGTAACAGTATGTCACAGCTGTGGTATTTTCCATGCTCAGCAACAATCAAGCAGAATTGCATTTTGTCTCTTCTTGCTGAACGTTTGCTGGGAGAAAACCAAAGCCAGGTAGGAATCAAAAAACCTTTCCAAAACTCTGTCTCAGGAACCACATGAGAAGAAACACAGTTTAAAAATTCTTATCTTGCAAAAATACGTCTGTGTTTCAAATATAGTCTAAAAACCAACAAATCTGTCTTCTCATGGAAAAATAAGACACATATGACCATTGCTGATTTCTGCCTCACTCACCTGTAGTTTCCTTCCTGAAATTCTAAAACAAGTAAGGTGCCTCTTTAAGCACACTTACCATTCAACTTAGTTTAACTTTGTCATGTCATATGATCTCTTCTTAACTGGATTTGTTGTGTAATCATCAGTGTTTACATCTACTGCATACATTCTGCTGCCCTACTTTTCCTCTGTCCTATTCCCATTGCTCAAATTAATTACATGAATGCCATGCACAAGCTCATGCAGCTAAAGGACAGAAACACTACCTTTTTATGAATATCATTCCAGCCAAAGAAGGATTCACAGAGGGACCTGAGACGCACTGTTTATCATCCTAGTCAGGTACTCAGCATCTACGCCTAATTCTTGCTGATATCAGCAATATGTAGAAAGCCAGGGTTAGATACTCCTCTGAAAATTGAATAGCAATTTCTAGTAATTCAGAGTACTGGATTCAGTGCCCCCCATCTGTCTTTCCTTTCTCTAGGGAACACATAAATTACCCAGATTACCCCGCATTGTATGATTTGCCATCTTGTGCCAGTTAGTCTCCTGTAGATTTTATCTCCTACGCCAGGCTTCACATAATTCACTCATTAACTGCTTACATCTCCAGAAGAAGAGGAAAAGATTTCTAGTGTTCTCTTCCTTAAGTGGAGAAAATATATGAAATTGCAGTAGCAATAGCATTCAGCCTATACCACAAGATGTTCCCAACAACAACATTAGCAGTGATCTCATCAAAAAAGCGGTCAAGCATTTTCTGGAAAGTAATCAAAGGTCTGCTGCAAATGAATCAAATATTTCATCTGCTACTCGGTTGCAAGCATTGAATACATGGTGATCAAAAGCATTTTTCCTCCATTGGAATGCAATAAAAGGCTCAAACGTTTTGATTAAAGCATTGATCCAGTCCACTGTCCCATCTTCACAAGTGACTGGATTGCAATCTATCTAAGTCTCTTTTTAAACTTACTGTGCAGCAGCAAATGAGATAGGCTCTTAAAAATTTATATGTATATCTATCTTTCTTGTTGCAGTTACAGTCTCTGAATTCTGACACGTGTAAAGGCCAGAAAAATCACTTGATGCACCTGATGGCTGCATGCTACCAGAAGGGGAAATGTGATGCCTGGTGATGCATGAGGTGAGGCACAGTTTGCTCCCACAAGTGTGCTGTAGCTACTTAAACTACATAGGCACTCTTTTTTAAATTCACAATGAGGGCTCCATGTTTACTACTATTCAGAGCCTGCTGCAGGACTGATCTTTTCTCTGTCTCTCATAGTTGAGGGATCTTCCATTTCCTGCCCTGTTCTCTGGGGATGTAGGCCACTACTCAAGCTCTGAAAAGACCTAGATTTAACTCACATTACAAAGTATATCACATGGCCAGGTGTGCAACACCACTCCCCAGCTCATAGCTAAATTCCCTTCCTCTTACATTGTTCCATTTGTAGCATGATGAGGTCAATAAGCCATCACACCTACTTCATAACAAGACTCAAAAGGAAGGATCATGCCACTGGCAACTTTTTGAACTTCATCTTACTGCCTTGTAGTCTCTCTATTTCATACACAATAAACAGATATCTGAAAAAATGCATGGATGAGAAATGCCCAGGTAGTTCAACTTCAGTTCTGCACTGAGTGCAAGAAGGAGGACAGGGTGCCAGCAGACTGCCTCACACTGTGCTGTAATCCAAGGCTTGCTGAGCTGTGGAGAATTACAAGATTACACAAGATTAAAGTCAGTGGCCAAGTTCTTTATTTCCAAGCAATTAAGATAGCCTAAAATACAGCCTGAGTGACACAGAGAAGGGAACAGATTCGTTTGAAGTTCTCTATGCTAATATTTTGCACTTAATGCAGCGAACAATAAAATTTATTTAAGGATAGTAGTAGAAACCATGGGAGGACAACTTCAGCCTAAAATAATAGACAATAGCAACTTGCTACTTCAAATTTCAAAAGGCGTAATGGCTTGAAGGTGACTGAATTGAGCCTTTGACATAATATTCTCTTTGTCCATTTAAACCTGTGGAAAGTCTAATAGCTCAATTTTATAGTTCAGTAGTTTTAAATTAAAAAATATTTTAGCCTTTTGTTCAATAACATTAACATAAAATCCTGGCAGCACTTCAAAATTAGCATCCTTAGTAATTGACAGCTTTAGCCAGCTACTTAGAATGCCTCTACACAATGTTATCATTTCTTCCATTTAAGATTGTATTTTCCAGATTCCTTTCATAAAAAAGGCATGGCAGTCCTACTATCAGTTAGCTTAGGCTGAGACTGCTTCAAATGTGATGCCAATACTTCTCAGAAGTGATGCTGAAACTGCCTGCCCTAATTAAACACAACAGTATGTATCCAATGGCCAAACTTGTAAATATTTATTCGTATTTTGTATGTACCTATTTCTGAAACTAAATAAAATGCAGGAGAATTCGTGGTTAAAATACCTTGTTACTATTAAACTGCTGAAACATTTTCATGCTGAGCTGGCAAGTTTCATCAAAAGTTTTAACTTTTTTGAATGGGTTGGTGTTGTTGATGAGTTGTTGTTTAGATGGATTCTGTTGTTGATCTTACAGGTGAAATTAGAAGGTCACCAAGGCTACCTGAAAACATCCAGAATAAAGGTCCCATCGCAATTTCAGGGAAGGGGGGCTGTGACTGGGTTTGGAGTTTGTTGTCTCTGATTCTTTTTATCCCAAGGGCAACAGGGAGGAAAAAGGCATCTTCAGCAAGTAACTATTGGAATACAGAGGACTGTCACAGCCATGATTGTTTCAGCCAAGATCTGCCATAAAGAACTTAGGGCCTAACAGACAAAATGTAGGTCTAATCTTGAAAAGGAAGCCATGTTTTACTTCTGTGAAAGCAAGATCCTACTCTAGGAGACAATGCATGTGAGGAGAGCATGACAGAGACCACAAGCCCAGTGACCTGATGGCAACAAAACATTGCCCAATTTCAGCCAAATTTGGCAGCTTCATTAAAGCATTGATTTCAAATATCTTTTATTTCTGGTCATAAAACTGTTCACATTTTACCATGACTTTCCAAGTCCATACTTGCACTATGGAACAGTATCTCTCATCACTAATCTTAGTTACTCTTTCTTGCTATGTACTATTTGCAAATGTGCGTTTCTTTTCTCTCTTTTGATTACATTTTGCTTTCTTTTCATGACAATGAGTATGGAATGTCTGTTGCAGCCTTCTTCCCACATATTGTTGTATGGTAGCTCTGTGCTTATTACCTATTTACGTAGAATGTAAGCTACATAAAATGGAAAATCCAGTTTAACTCCTAGGGGAAAATACAACATTCTGCCAGAAATGCCCAGGTGGCAGTGCATTACCAAAAAAGCAACACAGCATTATGCATTGCTCAGGTAAACACATGTAGGCATTCTTAAAATCAAAGGGAATCTGGTTTCATTTAATACTTATGAAGGCAAGGATAAAGAGATATAAAAGAGCACACTGTTCTTAAAGAATGTATCAAACTCAATACAAAAATTACAGATTAAATATATATACTGGAAAAGCAACATTTAAATTGTTTGTTTTTAAATATAAGGTGTATGAAGGTCTTTGATTAGCCACAGCTTATCTTGAGCAAGCTCTATATTTTTCACCACTTCCTAGTACTGAAGTTAACTCCCCTAAGACAATGGCAGAGTTTAATATAAAGAATGTCAATGTCAAGAGACCAAACTCTTCTGCTATCTGCCAAACATACCAATGTTTACCCAATACTTGGGCTTCTGGCTAAAATTTATTATGATTGGTTCTGAGTGAGTGTGTTCCATGCTTTCAAGAGTGAGGAAATCAGATTAACTCATCTCTAACTCCTGTGATTAATTGATTCCATTAGGAAAAGTAAATATATGTAGGTTGCTCCGAAAGTAATGCCTCCTGTTTTTTTATTTCTATGTAAACTACAACAGCTACAGAGCACAATAAGATTATTTGATAGAGTAAATTTTCAGCTACACTATTACTTATTAAATTTTGCTAGTGATGAACAAGATCCTTCATGCCATGCTCTATCAAATAGTCTTACTGTGCTCTCTGTAGCTTTTGTAGTTTCCAGGAAAACAAATAGGATGCATTACTTTCGGAGCGACGTACGTGAGCTAAATCAGGTGAATTATATTCTCAGAATACCCATGTCTCACCGTTTGTTGCAAAAGGAGTGTAATGCAACCTGTTAAGCGTTCTCATTTGGCTTTCAACAACTAGAGGTGACAAAGGTAAAACATACTCACAAAGCTGTATAATATTGATATTTTTCTTTGCAGAAACTCAGATCTGAGAACAAGCGTGCACCAGAAAGCATCAATCATGTGGCTGGCAGCCATGCTTCCACAGTGACTTTCTCGAGTCCTGCTCAGCTTCACACAATCATGCATTTTAACTGCTGAATGGAAAACAGTTAAACTGTTATTTATTGGAATAGACTATGCTAATGTGATCATAAAACACTCCACACAAGGAAAATTACGTTTTTGTCTTTTGAATTAAAACAAACTAAAAGAACACACAAAACTAATACTTTTGAATTTCTGCCCCCACTAGGGAAAAAGTCTCTGAATGTATATTTAAACAGACGTTTAATATTAGGTGTGTGCTTAAATCCCATTGAAATCAGTGAGATTTAAATGCATGCTTAAATTTAGTCTTGTGCATAGGGTCTTCCTGAATAGGAATTGATTCAGTGTGTGCTAAAGAGCTTTCCTGATCTGTGGCCTTGGAGATTAACTTAAATATGTTTTCAGCTGCCCAACCACAGGCATCCTGGTGGGAAAATTTAGTCATAACCTTTATCTCAGTATAGCTTAATGCACGTTGTTTACCTCCTTACTGGACTCGTACTACTCTTCTGGAGCTATATTTTGGGAATCTGTTGATGTTTGATTTTTCTTTTTAATAACTGTGGCCACTTTTACCTTCAGCCACATTATCATGGGAATTAAATTTATTCCAAGTGAGAAGCAACTCAGCCTTTTTCTCCAATGCGTCTTCCCATAGCTTTTCCATTCTGAATGGAAATATAACACTTTGCTTTTCTCATCCATGCTCCAGGGAGCAGCTTTCACCTTCTTTCTCTTAGGCAATCTGTGCTGCTGTTTTGACGTGGAGGTTATTAAGGTTTTATTTAATTAATGTAATATGGATAACAGTAGTGTTCAATCATTAGGGCAATCTGTTGCTGTTACTTCCTTACCCACTTTGCAATCAATATCTTGGCAAACTCAAAAAAAAGGAGTGTGCATTGCCATTTGAAAGCGCTTTTAGCCCTGAATCAAGAACAAGAACCCTAAATTATGAGATTATTAAAAGAGACTAAAAAATATGAAAGCAGAAATTTTGCTATTAGAGATATTCATTCACACAGAAACAATACTCTGCAGTTCACATATACTTTTTCTACTTCAGGCATAAATTCTATAAATCCAGTGGCTTTTTTCAAATGTTCAATGTCCAGAAATAGGCCAGCCTGTTCAAATTTGCTGAAAACAAGGCATAAATGCTGCTAGAGATGTTCTTATCTTAAATAAAAATAATATTAATTTTAAAAACTCCTAAGCATAATATTCTCTATTACAAAGAAAGGAAATTCTATAGCACTATTCTCTGTGTCACACTGAACTACTTTTGTGATAAGTCTATTTTTTTCCTCCCTGTTATCTCTATAAGTGATAGTGAGGTATAACCAAAAATATTTCTGATGTGTCATGACCACAACTGTTTACTAAACTTGGTTAGAGGACCGGCGAAATGAAATCTATGTCAACTTTCAGAAGGCTTCAGGATTTGTATGTAGCAGAATCTTACCACAAAGCTTTCACTGAGGATGTTGCAAAACGTCACTGAGATAACTGTGAGTTAAGGTTTGATTATGGAAGATAAGCTCACCTAGTGTTTCAGTCTCATGTAAATTACTAGGACTTGATATAAGCAAGTTTTAAGGGCACTCCTGAAATATTTCCGAGAACTCATGTCAGAACATTGGAATTTGGTTCAAATGCCCCTCTCAGCACGTCACTGAAGTTTGAATCAGATGTTAGACTGTGACTTTTAAAGATGCTAAACTCCTTAGCATATTAATAAGCATGAAGAAGCTCAATACTCAGAGAGGGTTTCAGAGAGATAAGAACTATTTCAGTAAAGTACATGAACGAGAATCCAAGTCATTATGGACCTAATGAAGTAATGCATCTAAAGACTATTTATAAGGTAATGGTTGTTTTCAAAGCATCTTAAAACCTCACTTCCCGCTATGCCTTTGAGTAGTTGGTTCATAACATTTATTGTACTAAAAACATTGTACCTTATTGTACCAACATCTTTCCTTGCTTCCCCACTATATCTCTGCTGTTTAGTGTACCCTTTATTTTTTACTTAATATTATTAAAGCATCCATGATATAAGGAGTCCTAAATATTTACTGGATGATGGTACACACAACAATATACAGTGATCTTAATTATTTAAATGGTACTGATACAGGAAAATAACATTAATGCACTAGAACTATATATGTTCCAGAATGTTTCTAGGACAGGTGTGGTTCGGTCTTTGTTGTAAGATAATTTGTGTAAATTTTGCAAACTTGATACGAAAATCACTGACATTCTACTGCAACTATTATGTGGTTAAATGACTAACACAGCAGTTATTTTCACTGGAATGTATCCAAGTGTCTTTATAAACAGATTACATCTCTTTTCCTAATCCTTTATACTGAAAATCTTTAGAGATCTGAAAGGGTGAGTGAAGTCATACAGAACATATAGTAGCAAGGTGAACCATAAGATATGTGAGTCCCATTTTTACTTGATGAATAGATAGGATTCATATAATAGAACATTTAAACTGTTCAAAAAATCCAGTAACGTAACCACTGAAGATGATGGAGTTGAAAGGCTATTTCTCCAATGGCATATAAACTAAAGCTAAGATTATACGACTGCGTATTTATCAGATTATCTTGTACATTTTATACGGGTGTCATGTGCTGTACTCACAAATGCATTGCAAAAATACAGTAACTGTAAGGAAATACAGGTATAATATTTTTCTAAAAGAATCAAAACAGAAGCAAATAAAAATATGAAAATATTTCTATACGTTAATGTGCATTGTTCTCAGCAATCATCTTAAATTTCTTCCTGCACAGTTAAAATAAATTAAAACACTATCACCCTAATGGCCTTCTGGTTCAGACAGCCAGGCTTGAGTGCATTTCTGCCTTTAATTAAGTATGGATAGATAATGTCCTTTGTTCTTTTTCTGATGTATTTGACACCTGCTGTCTTGTAATCAGGGAAATGAGTCAGGAAGTTCCAGCAGAGAGGCTTTTAGTCAGAAGCAACACCTGGGTCCCCATCTCTGTCTTTACTACACAGTGCACCGTGCTGCACCAACACAAGAAATGAAAAGCTGAACAAGGGGTGAGCTTTCAACTCCCGATATAATGCAGGCTCAATGGACTGCTGTTGAAGTCTATGGTAAAATTCGAGCCATATGCTAACCCCTTCTTTTGCTCATGATGGAAAGATGCTCCCCCCCCCCCATTTATTTCAGGACGATTTGTGTAGAAAATGCTGTTGTGTTCCAGTTAAAGCAAGAAGCTAGGGCCAAATCTGCCAGCTTTCATAGCCAGGTCTGTCACAATTCTTTACGATGTGATCCCTGCCAAAATCACCATTTCTGTGGACTGCCTTCACTTCAAAGTTATCTTGAGTTATAACTGTCCCTGCCTCAGGTTTGTTCCATGCAGTAAAGACCTCGGCTTGGTGAGCTAACACTTTTAACACAGGCTGGCTCTCCACAGAGGGCATAGGCTGAAACTGAAAAAACAACAGCTAGCTGTTTTAGAGGTTATTCCTGCTTGATTCTTGTTCAGTCAATCCCTACACTCGCTGTGCAAATTCAGATGGGATGCACAAGTCAGAGCCACAGTGCACAGTGAAATAACCTATAGAACAATTCACTGTATGGCATCTGAGAGAAGCTGTGGGATTTACCCTACAAGTCTCAGAGTCTTTCTAGACTTGTGGATGTAGCCCCACTAAAAAGGTGGGTGTTATTTCACACTGACACTGTTTTCACACAAACTCATTTCACGCAAGAGGAACCATTCAATTGTAATTAAATTCAAGCTAATTGCAGTAAATGTACATCCAACAACTACATTAAGTTCCGGCAGACATGGGCACAAGTAAAAGGAGTGATGATGAAGAGAAGATCCCTCCCAGAATCAGTAATTCCAGTTACAAGTTCATCCAACTTCATAAAATTTTACATTTCTCATTTTTTCTTTTAATCCTGTCTACCCTGCCTGTACTTATGTGAGCAAGCAAAACACTCACTGTCCACTCTCACAGACTTCTTGTGACAGGAGGTCTGCGTCCTTGGCACCATAGCAGTTCTTGTCCTTCATTCTGGGGCATCACAAGTTCAAAATCAGTCCTGTCAGTTCAGCCTCTAACTCAGTGATTCTCTTTTCTCAGAACAGTCCCACTCCTCCATGGTGATCTTTCCCCAGCATTCAGAGGCTAGCAACAGAGGTTTCCCCATCTTCCCACTAGCACTTGGTAAAGAGAGGAATGAGATGAAAGAGTTGTCCCCAAAGCCCACAGAAAATAACAGTAAGTGGACTGAACTGCTCAAAGCTACCAGACTTTTTCTAATACTTCCCTCCTACATTTTCCTCCAACGTTTTAGCTGATTTGGGGCATCCTGGATTAGCTGCTAAACTGTCATGAAGCAGACAAGTCATGCAGGCAGCTGATCAGAGTACAGGTAAGATTTTAGCTGAGCTGGAGAGAGAACATCTCTTATCAATCACCAAGCAAAATTCCACCATTCACAAAATCTCTATGAGCTGGCAACTGTGACTTCTTCACGCAGTACAGCCAATGCTTAATTATTGTTAAGAAAACATTGAGAGAAAACTGTCTTAGGAAAGAGACCTCCAGATGAGTGGTGTCGTCAGTGCCTAGCCTGCAGTTTGCAGTGCTGCTTGGTTTTGTTTAGACCCTTACGCACTCTCAGACCTGGAAAAAAAAAAAGAATGCTTTCTTATTGCATATGGCTTTTTGAGATTCACAGTTTTCAAGCCTCATCAGGATGAAAGTAAAAAAGGAAGACTGGTGGTGAGAATATTCTTCTGAGAATAAATTTAGATCAAGTCTTGTGTCTGAACCAGGCAAAGCAGGGCCTGAACACTGGCCTCTGGGTGCAAATGCAAATGCAGCCAGTGCAAGCATAGCGCTAACCACATGCAAGTACCCAGCAACTAGAAAACGTAGTTTGGAGAACGGGATAACAGTGGTTTCCCTGTAACTTTAATTTGCCAGCATCAAGCTAAAATGTTGTTAGTGCACAGCATTTTTGAACACATTTTACAGATATTAACTAATTAGTCCTTTCACTGTTGAAAGCATTGCAGCATTATCTCCTTTTCTTCAGAATTGAGGAGAATGAGGTAGAGAAGGTTAATAACTTTTGGGAAATGACAGTGAAATAACACGTTAGAATAAAGTTTAGAATTATTATGTTTCCACTTCATGCTTCTGTGCCTCAATTTGTATATCACAGTTTTCTCTGTTAGAAAATCAAAATCTGTAGGATAGGCATAATAAAATTACGTTATTTCTCTAATTTGACATTTTCAGATTTACTGCACTTTTAAATATTTGCAGTGTAATTCCCCTCTCTCCATCAGTTTTCTAATTTTATTTTTCAACTAGTAGCTCCTAATTACTGAAGATCTCCAAGAAAACTAAGGTAGCATTGTACATGTAGAGTAAATACTAGGTTATCACTGTTTGCCTGGCTCTCTCTACACTTTGGTTATTCTTTAAATACAGCATTTTATATATTGGTTTTAGTCATTAAAATAATTTTCCGCTTGTGTATTGTCTTTCAGCTCTGGATGCACCAGCATCATTTTCAGCATGAAAATTTTTTAACTATTCCCCTTCAAACTGTTGTCTCTGCTTTTGATAGCTCTCTGTGTTGCTCCGAGTGAAATTATAGCTACTTCAGAAAGCTGCTGTAATCCTACAATGCCACCAACTGGTTACAGTCAATGATCTGATCTTGCAGGTGGTAAAGGCTCGGAGCCTTTCAGAATTCAGCAAGACACCACTGACAATATAGGCTGGATATGGAACACATGCATGCACCAAATTGGTCTTGTTTATAAAGGGATTTTGATTAGTAAGAGACAGTCATATTAAAGAGCAAGTAAAGCATCTGCTTTTCCTGTCTTACTCTTTGTCACATCAGTTTTGCCTAACAGCTTCTGAATCCTGAATAAATCAGATGTATATTTGTGAATGCACATAGCATTTAAAGAGCAGTTTGCATCCTACAGATGTCCAGCCAGCCTTCCTCAGGGATCCCCAGGGAGCTGCGCTAGGGGACTGTGGAGCCAGGGCAGCCCTCCCTGCAGTAAGAGCAGGCAGAGCTAGACCCTCAGTTCACAAAATCCTGCACTGAAAGCTGACTGTTTTTACTGAGGAAATTCCAAATATTTCAACCATTGTTAAGTTCCTTTTGAAAAAATATCACGGGAAGTAATGTCATTCTTCTTGGAGCAAAATGCAGTGTTTTCATGTTTTGGAAACGTCTGAGCAAGTGGGAAAGAGAAGAAGCTAATGTGGGAGCATGAAGCAAAAGAAAACCAAGATAAATATAGAAGTATATAATGTTTGAAAATCAATCACACCCATAAGGGGTGTCTAAACCTGACTAGCTGGAATCTGATCTTACATATGTTGACTACAGGCAGCAATGCAACATTTCTGCTCCATTCTTGCACTATCATAAAATGTTGGTTGGGAGGGGAATGACAAGCAGCCACATTTCTCTCCTTGCAAAAGAGAGAAAAGACATTAAACTGGTTTGGAAATAGATAATTTGTTTCTGCACTACGGTTCTGAGTGCTGATCTTAAATCAAAACCATTTGGGGCTGCTTAAACTGATTTCTGCTGTGTGTAAGTAAAATGTGAGATGCTGTGGAATAAGCAGCAGGAACAAGTCATAAGTCACAGGGCAGACTTTTATTGCAACTCATTTTCATGAGCTAAATAAAGCAAAACAGTAATGTTAAGAACACAAAGAGAAAGAAAAGAGTTAATGGTGGTGTCTCAGAAAAATATGCTTTAAAATACATTTTGGAAGATTAAGTCATAAAACCATCTGCTCTTGATAATCATCGAGGCAGAATTATTTGCACTCCATATTTTTTGTTAGGGTATCAGTCTAGAGAGCAGAATATGAAGGATCTGGCACATAATGTATCAGGACCATGAAGCTACAGCTAACAGAGAAGTAAAAACAGGAGATGAAGGGGGTGGGGAGGAATATGATTTTTCTGTCAAACATACCAAAGGACAGAGAAGTTCAGTTTCATATCTCAAACACGTGATTATTCCTTGGTGAACTTGCTGTACTTATATGTATATTACAGCATCAGCAAAACATACATTCACATTTAAAATATTAAACAGCAGCTGGCAAGTTTTTTCTAAGACCCTTGCTGTATGAGCTCGAATTGAAGCAATTGCTAAAATTCTGTCCTTAACATAATGATAATGATAGTAGGAAATGCAACAATGACCTAGAAGGAAACATAAAGCTGTGGATAATTATGTGCTTTAACATCTAGCATAACTAAAAAGTGAGGAACTGTCATGACGTATCCTAAAAGCACAATTTATCACTGCTTTGCACCTTATGCAAACATGAAAATCTCAGCAGCAAAGATATAAAAACACAGCTCTTCGAACGCAGCACTGTTTGCATCGTGTAGACAAGAATATCTGAGCCAATCATTTATTGAAAATTAGATGTGTTGGAATCACATCTATTAGCTTATGAAAACATATTACATGTTCAGCTTTTTTATTGTTTCAGAGAACATATTATTCCCTCTCCCTCACTGCAGGACCTACTTATGTTGGCATTGTAGACCCGATGACTTGCAGGATCAGAAAACAGGCAGTAAAGCAGTTGCCCAGAGCATCTACATGGAAGCATAATTGCTTTGGGAAAGATTTTGGCTCTGAAAGAGGTCATCAAACTACTCAGGAAGTCTGCTCCCAGTGATCCATTCCTTCTGGACAATTTGAGAGTGGACTCATGAAGTGTTCTGGCAAGAGCCCACCTTGGATTTGTCATTTGGGATTGCTCCACCACATGACCAGCACCCTTCCATATACACTTCCACATCGACACAGGGAATCCTTACTCCTATAGGTGTTTTGTGTTAATGTGTGCATTTTAACAGAAAGTGAGATCAGAATCTATTAAAATATATTAAATTTTCTTGAAGAAGATTTGTTTATATGGTGATTTCCCCATTCAGCATTTCTCAATAGGCAACTCAATCACCTGACGCACACTGCACCATATAAGATACCCTGGCTGCCTTTCCATAGGGGCATGTATATCCCACAGCTGTTAATGGCATCCACAAACCCCATGTGGCTAAATCAGAGTATCTTAAATAGAAATCTATATTTAGGTGATTGAAGAAAGCCCTGAATATTTCAGAACAAAAATCCGTACTGTTCAACCACAGGTAGGTAGTATATTCAGAAGACAGAAATTCCTAATTGCTTAGGTTATTCATTTAAAAAAAAAATAATAATAATAACCACCAAAGCCAGCATTTTCATACTGTACAAAGTTTGGGGAGTTTAATTATTTTCATGCAGCTTTAATTCAGGCAAGAATCCAGTCTGCTGGAGTAGAAGATTCCTTTCACATCATTCTTGAACCAAAAGCAGTCATAAAACAGAAAGAAGCAAAATCCAGCTACTAGCAATAATTGCAAATGATTACTATTTACAGTGTATTCATCAGCACACACTTCATCAAGATAGTTACCACAGCTTTCACTTGGAATAAAAGGCTGAATTATGGTATTTCTGATGTCACAAATCTAGTTTCAAGTCCTGATCATGCTGCAAACAAATGCCTTATTTTCTGCTTTCTGGGTTTCAATGTTCTGATAAATATTTTTATAGACTACTTTTTTCCTGTATTCATTCAGTTTCATGCTATAGCTTTTCTTCTATACTTCTAGTATCTTTCTCTGCAGTTCTCTGCAGATGTCTTTGTATTACCTAACAGACACTAGTTTTTATAACACCTTTCAGGCTAATGCTGGTTTTACTGTCAAAGCATTTTCTATTCTCCTTCTATCATTAACTTCTTTGTTAAACAGCAGCCTGGCTCCTAAATTCCTAGCTAGACAACAGTCCTCATGCATATAATTACTAAAATTAAATATGTACTTTTCCATAGAGAAGCTACATTGTCCCAAGTGAAAAATACTTAGTGCTGACTACGTGCTATTCACTAGACATTCTCCCGTTATGTCATTGTCATTAATCATTACATATTTTGTTTTAAAATAGCTTGAAATAAGTAGTAATGAGAAAATTTTCAAATCTGTCTCTATTTTAAGTAATGTTGAAAGCAGTATTTTATGAGAACTTGAATGATATGCCACAACCTAAATAATGCAGCCACATTTTCACATCAAATAAGTCTATATACTTCCACCTATATTGAAATGTGCATACTAATATACTAGTAATCCTGTTGTTCTCTGTAAATAGCACAGGTAGGGCAGAAGCACCATTCTAGGGTATGCTTGCTGAACAAGTTTGCTTTGTCCCCTGGAGCAGGGACCCATGAAATCATTCATTTTGTGTCTCCCTGGAGCTGTTATATGTTGAAGTGCCAAAACAAAATGAACCAAGATGTCCAAAGGATCTGCATCTGGCTAAGTCACTCATGAAAGGCTTCACAAAAGTAGTCCAAAAGTAGAAAAGAGAAGCAACACGGGACTAAGTTACCAAGACTCTATGTGCTAATTTATAAACTATCTTCTATTCTGTCTTGGTCACTGATTTTCATCCCTCTTTCTCCCACTCAGCTCTCCAGTGAAGAGTCTTTCTACACTTCTTAATTCCACCAAGGCAGTTTTTCTCAGCTTGTAGTTCGCAGGCTGTTATTGTTCAGAAAGGCGGAACAGTAGTCCACAAATAACTGTTACCTACTTCATACACATGGAAACATGAGCAAACTCAAAGCAGAGGGAAATCAAGTAAAAAATATATTTTCAAGACTTACATAATATTTATTTGATGGGAAATGAAAACATGTATAGCAAAGGTTTTTACTTGCACAGTATAAAACACCTGAAGTTAACTGAAAAATTCTGATCCTTTATAGAAAAAATAAATAAATTGTATTCTTATTTTGACTAGAGCCACAAAAACTTATTGTTAATTCCTTCCTCCTCTATTTTAAAGCCTAGCTTTTGAAATTGCTCTATTTTATTAAAGTACATAAATACATTTGTTGAAACGTTCTAGTTCTGGACAAAGTTCCTATTTATTTGCTTATCTGTTTTTAAATTCAGCCCAAATTCTACATTTTCTTTTATGAGGTTACATCCCTGTATCAATACAGAATAACACGTACCATTAGAGGCTTATTACTCAAAGCAAAACCTCTTGTACTGTAAAGTCAAGACAATCTTTTTTTATATAAAAGGACTGTCTTGTGGAATAACATATTCCGATACCATTTAACTACAGCTAAATTTTTCTTATTCTGGGAGCATGCACTGCTACAGTAGTTAACAGAATTTCTGTCCACTACAAGACAGTAAAGATACCAGATGTGGAGTCACAAGACCCAGGGACCTCTACCAATTAAAGGTCAAAATCTGTCTCACTTCACAGAATGCAGCATTTGAGCGTGAGGTCTTGTGTATATTTGTCATCTTGTTCTGTCAGAAAGATATGACAACAAATAGCTGGTCAGAAGCTGTCAGGGTCAAACTAAGCTTGATAGAGTGCCCTAGGTCACCTCTGTGATTCCAATAGCAGAATTCACCCTGGTGTCAGTTTGTATTGTAGTCATATAGTATACAGCACACAATACAACTGTATTCCTTCACTAATTGCTTCTTTGACCTTTCTTGTTAACCAAACATTTCGATTAGGAATATGTACTATGCTATCATGTTCCATGGCAATGGACAGCTGACTTGTAATAGATTTGCAGCATTGCACATCTCCCCTCACAACCAGAGAAATCACAGTTAAGGATGTATTACAATATTTGTTTGAAGCAGTGAAAATACAAGAAAATAATAAATCGTTATATATATATGTATCATTCTATACTTCAGAGAATCTTCACATTTCAGTGTCCTCCTGTTGGAATAAGAACAGATTTCACATTTTTTACAGTTTTCAATGAGTTTTTTAGTAGTGATTTGACCTGCAGCTAGGCAAGAAAAAAGAAATGATTGGGTAAACATTTCTGCATTTTCTAGCCAAATGAGTTTCTCACTTCTAGGAAAAAAAAAAATAAGCTCCCGTGTAATTTTTAGCATGGTGATAGAAATGGATACTTAAAGAAAAAAAAGTCACTTGCTACTGTGACTTCAGAGATGTGATTTGCAAATTATTCCAGCAATCATGGCTGTGAATCATGAATGCTTATAAAGCATTCTGGGCTTGTACAAGCAGACTCAGTAAAACCCAAAGGGAGATGGCAGTGTTAAATCCTGGGCTCCAGTAGACCGGTTTCACAGAAAGTTAGAAACAATCAAAGCTTTCATGTAAATCTGTTCCACAGTTTCTTTTCAATAGATCTTTCATCGTCTCCATTTTTATACTCGTCGTTCCTTCATTTCCTTTTGTTTTTTTCCACCTAACAGTTTTTTCCTTTTTATATATATTTTTTCTTCAAAGAAGCAGTAGAATTCTCCTCATCCAAATTTACAGATTTCATCTCAGCTCTTTCCTTTTTCTATTCCACATCTAGCATTCGTATTAAGCAACTACAGTTTAATAATTTCAGAGCAACAACAATGCACAATTTTTATGGGAAAATAAGTCTTCTTCTGTGTGTGCAATACTGTGTACATATTAATGCATGGAACTTTAAGACTTTTAACACAAATTTTGTCCTTACTCATATTTTTCAAAAAAGGAGCATCCATTTTTGCATAGTTGAATTAGAAGGTAATATATAGTTTTAAATCAATCTTTCATGTACTAGCAAGCATACTGACAAAAAGTCTATTTGAGCATCCTCAATCCTCAACCCATGTTGTAGAAGCATTTAACAGCAAGCAAGAAGGACTGAAGCTCTTTGGCCCTGAAATTTCTCACATTTTTGTGTACGTTTTTCTGTTATTCCACCAATTTTTCTTTAAATGATCTTACAAGCTGCATTTTAGAAAGATAATCATATTTTGCTTGGTTATGTTGTTGGGAGCATTTCCAAATCATGCAAAGAACAGAGAGAATCTGTTCAGCAGAAAGCATGTTTTATTTTAAACATACATGTAATTGGACAATTGAGTAAAACATGTTTACAACTGGAGTGGCCGGAATAAAAAGCCTGATAGAGACTTTCCCCACTGCAGCCTGCATGCAAGTAACACATTTGGCTCTGGAGGTGAATACCCATGGAAAAAAGCACTGCTCCAGATTCCAACTGCTATAACTATGGCAGCATCCTCATGGGAAAGACTTTGAGCAGTAGACAGTTATTGTGCCCTCCTAGCCCTGGGAAGAGGTGAAAAAAGCTGCCAGACTGCTGAAAGCATTGAACTATTGTGGTCCAAGTGTGCAACTCTCTGTTTGCTACGGTGACCTCATTATTCCATGCACAGTGAAGAAAATACTTTAACAACCCTGCTTCAGAATCACTGGGGAAAATTTTATTAATTTCCTTTGAGCAAAATGTTTACCTCTGTGCCTTCACAAATTGCTTTCCTGGCCCTAGGAACCTCTGCAATTTTAATGAAGGAGCTCTATCTATCCATCTAAGTTCTAAGTGCATTGTCTTTTTACAGATCCCAAAGAAGAAAAATTAAGAAACATTAAACACTTTATTTCCCTTTACAAAAAGCTTATACTATTGGGATGCTCCTTTGGTTGCTGTTTTACAAATTGTGAACACTGTAAGTCAAGCTGTGTACAACATAGCCCATGGTATTGCTGCCTGTATATGAGCATGACCCACATTTTCATAATCCTGATACCAAATGAACTTGCAACATATGAAAAAAGCAGAATTATTTAAACAAAAAAAAAATGATAAAGCAAGATCTTGATTCTGAAAAGATTTTCAGACATATTTAACTTTATACATTTAATTAGTGTGAGAGTAAAATCACTTCAAAACCATTAATTTGCTATAATAGAAATCCAAATTACCTCAAAATTATTTTATTCTACTAAAATAAGCACAAAGTCAACAATCCGTACTTTTTTACTTCAGCCTTGTTATCAGACACAAACTATTCTACCAGTTCAGAAGTACCCAGTGTAATTAAGAAACATTTTAAGATGTATAAATTTTGTTTCAAGTGGAAAAATAAATGCAAGTTAATTAGAATGTAAGATGGCAAATGAAAGGTGGTATTGTCCAGACCTTGCTTCAGAGAGCACTAACATATGTTACATGTTCATATACTTAGCATAAAGTAATCCTTTAGGGCAATGCTGGATTACTACAACAGGAAAAAGTAATAGCACTGGGGGTAGTACAGGACAAGCAAGTTGGGGGAGCTAAAGGGAGATACTGGTTCAGAAACACATACAGGCAAGATACACTGTGATCAAGGAAGCTTTGTACCTGGAGGTACATCGAAGTGTAGCTACATTTTAGATGATGAGCCATGTGTGGCTTGCAGTGGGAAATGGTGGACTGAAGTGCTCCCTTAGTCTCCCTGCCTGCCTAAACTTGATTCAGGGTAACCACTGCATGAGGCCACATTCTGCTTTTGCGATTTATTCAGTAAACATTTAAAAGGGAATAAAAAATGAGGAAGCCACTTGGCCATAGGACAACACAAGTAACTCAGGGAGCCCAGGAAGAATCCAGACCACTTGTAGGATAATGGATTACACAGAAAGGTGACGCGTCAGTATTATTCATTCTATAGAAACTGAAATCTTCATTATGTAAGTAGATAGGCTTTAAGGAGCTTATTTTCATTCTTGTCTAGCAATGTTTAATAACCTGTAGTCACTGAAGATAAAACAGTATTATTATGGTGCCTGTAATTTAAGTACAGTCATAACATCATGTGCAGATTGCTAGTGAATTCTTACCAAGTTCCTGTATCATCTACTTACAGTTTCTTAGAGGAAAGTCACAGAAGCTGTCCTGACTCAAGGCAAAGTCTTCTTCACCATGAAAATGTGTAGAAATATGCTAGATGTAACAGGTTTTTTGTTTTTTGTTTTTTTTTTTCCCTAATATCTCTTATTTTTTGTTTCAGTTAAACAACCAGGATAACTTATTTTTAAAACTTTCAGAATCTTGCCAATAAAAATAAATTCAGAAGATGTAATGTCCTGGAGAAATCACTACATCTAAGAATTATCTTCATTACAGAACTAGAGTTGTTGTTAATACTAAAATGTATTGTGGTGGAAGCAATACACTGAAAAGCCATTGTTTTAATGATCTCTAATCCTGCCCACTTGTCAATACACTGAAGTTAGTTAGCAAACCACCTTTTTTAAAATATCACTCCAATGCAAAATGTAACATGCTGCACATAAAACGAAGACAGTTCTTTTGTAGATTAAAGAAAGTAAACATAATCTTTTGACATGCAACTTGTTAACAATTTAGAACTGTTGCCCTAATAATGAAATCACCGGTTTTGCACTATCCCTGTTCAAGGTACAGTGATTTACAAAAAGTGAAAAGAATTTATTTTAGAACAACAGAACAAGGAAGAGTCTACTACGCTGAAAGATCAAAATCAAAAAGTATTATCTAGAGAGAGCCATTGTACACCTAATGTTTTCTAAATAACAGAAAAGTGTCTTCCCTAGCACTTCGAGAACCTAAAGATCAATTCCTGTGCTCTAAAATCAGTACAAGTCTCACGTGGATGCAAGGTTATTAGCTGTCCTATGTAAAATTCTACATTGCTTAGAAAAAACTGACAAATCTGCTTGCTTTTTCACAATTCAAGAAATGGCCGTGTCACTATAATAAAGGCCAAAATAATAATTTCTGTTAAAAAAGAAAAAAAAAAAAGCAGTTGTAGCACACCAACTGTAATGGGAAACAGCAGAAGCTGGCTTATATTTGATACAATGTTTCCTTGTCAACTTCTCAGCCAGGCTGCACAGCTGAGTTGTTACCCTCCATTCGCTCTCGTTTTCTAGTGCTGGTCTCACTACACTGTTTTTCTTCAACAATTTATTCTCCCTGGATCTACTGTCTTTCCCTAACCACTCTGTACCACAGTTGTGCCTGACTCTACACCACAACTAAATCAATGCAATCATCAGTGGAATCTAGACTGGCTTCTCCATATAAGTAGCCAATGTGCACAACCAGCTGACTGCCTGTGCCCATCCACCAAGAGCAGACATCTCTCGATAACGATGTATTCTAACACCTTCATATCACTTCCAGGTCACTGACATATCTCAATCAAAATCAGACTGTAAAACAAATTCCATGGAATTTCTGGACTTTAGACAGATAAATATGAACATATTAATTACAGATAGAGGCCAGGTGTTGTAAATTTCCTATGAACTTGCAGAAAAAAATACTCTTTAATATTTAATCCAAGTATTTTCTATGAATCCAAGTATTTTTTATGACTTTTTACAGAAAATGAAATTTATTACATGTATTTTGTGCTTTAATATAGTTCACATTTACATATGCTACGAAAGAAGAAATGAAATCTATGGCAGGTAAAGTTACAACGAGTTCTTCCACCTTGAGTATGCAGTATGAGTGATGCAACAAAAGGAGTTCTGTAATGTAAGCACACCTCCTGCTTCCCCCCTAACTGGAGCTGAGATGGTGAGGGACAAAAGCATTTTATTTTTCAGGCACCCCAAAGCTGCTTCCTCCACTGACACCATCTGTCTGATTTCTACAGTTGAAGTCAGCTTGAGCTGAATTTGAAAAATTTTGAATGTTCAGAATTAACAAATCATTCATAGCTTACTAACAGACTACTGAATTATATTTTTCATATTTACGTACTTTCTCATGTTAATAATAATTCAGCCTCTCAGTGACACACATCTTGTCCATCAGTAGTTCTGTACTGTACATAAGAAGGTTTACAGGACATTTACCATAATAAAAGTAGGCTTGACTAGCTTCCAATTAATCATTTTGTCTATCAACTACACTTATCAGTGTCTAAGGTACACTAATAATCTACAAAAATGTTATTTTTTTAACAAAAAACAATGTTGTTTTAATTAAACAATGGAGCAGTTCACTGCTTTACATATTTTCTTTTGATTCCTCTTGTAAATAAATGTTAATTAGTATATGAAAGTATGAGATATCATAACATTGACCTTCAACCCATTTTCAGAAATGAACATTGATTCAGTGGCTAGATCAGTTGCAGTAGAATTTGTGTAAATCATCTAAACTGGTGAACAAAATCTGTTCATTAATCCTTCCTGACAGGTTAATTTCATCCCATTTCTAAGTTATCAAGTTAGAACATAGAACAAACAATCAAAACCCTTTAAATCAAATATTGCAAATCAAGTCTAATTGAATATGCTTCAAGTACGTCAATAACTAGATTCATTTTTCAAAATCTAATAGGAAAGCTTGTTAAACTATAGAAATACATGTACTGCTAAGTCTGGGAGTGTATAAAAAATGCTGGAAAAACAGTTTTATATTTTGTTAACTGTATTCTCTAAATGTTTGACAGAATGTTCATAGTGCAAATGCTTGTTTATCTCACACACATCCTTTTCAAATGTACGTCCTGTGTGTATACTAAATGTGTGTAAAGTGTTGAAGTAAAATGCAATTGTTTTATGAATTAAGAGCTCTTGAAATTCACATTCTGTATAATTACTCTATTCTACAGAATCACATTTTTCTGTTCAGGCCATTAATTCATCTAGAATTTGGATTCTCTTTAAAAGGAAATGGGACTGGCTTTCAAGTTACGCTGAAGACTAATGACTATTAGTAAATTGAATAGAGTATGAATTTCCAAGTATTTGATCTTAATTCTTAGATCTGATGTAAAAACTACTTCCACTTAATCACTAGTAACAAAAGAAGTTCAACAAAAAGACCTGCTTAAGACTTTTGCCAAGCATTCCTAACATTGCTTATACTATACCAGATTTACTGGTATTAGTGTTATGTCAGTACTACTGCTGGATGAGATTTGTCAGTCATCACATATATTTGAAAATGTGAATGAAGCAGTTTTAAATAAAGACTCCCAAATACAGGAATCCACAGCTGAACCATTTTCAGTTGAGATATAGGGCTTCATTCTGTTGCCAACATGCTCATGTAGCCAGGAAATATGCCTTTCTGTCCATAGGCTGCAAGGCTATATTAAGCTCCTTCTAGCCCCAAATCAGTCAAGTTACTACAGTCTGGTTGTTGTTGTCACCACACTGTCTCTGCTCACCTTGCTCAGGTGCTGCTGTACAACACCTGTCAGTCAGGGCACAGTCTGTGATGGGGCTCACCTGCAGTAGCCTCGTTATTCGCCTCTTCAAAGGATAAATCCCATATATCTTAATTTCACTGTTAACTTCATCCCCATAAATTAGATTTTTTAAATCTAACAGTTTGCATTATTAGTGGAGGGGTGTCATTTGATAAGGCTAGCATCTGATAGCTCTTATTTTATTTGGACTGCTAACAAATTCTTGCAACAATAAACATAATATGTTCATTTTTTACCCATCACAGATTTACAGGTCACAACGCATCCGAGGTACCCCATGGGACTGGCAGCTATGACATAGAACCTATAGAGGGACTTCTAGATCCTTCTGGAGGGGCAACTGGAAGCCAAGTAAGATAGCTTAGGATATCTCAAGCCATTCTAGGTATCTATTTGTGGGGAAAGCAATACAATACCAACTATTTCAGCATGAACTGAATCTCTTCCTAGGCTCCAATGATTAGTCATCCAGAGGCTGCATGAGAGCTCAGATATCCAACTCACACGTAAGTGCCATATAGTCTCCTGCTTTTTCTTGCCTTCATCTACAGCAGGATCCTACCCTTTGCATCTGTTATACGTTGACATAATCTGGGAGATACAAAAGCCAAGAATTCAGCTGTCAGTGACTTTTCTCCTTGAACTCCAGAGAACATTAGAGATACAGACCTGAACTGGTGTCAGCAGAGGTGGACACCTTGGTTCTGTTTGTCTCTGCTCTCTGCCTCCAGAGATTTATCCAAATGCGTCTCCGCCACAACATTTTAATGAGTTTAAATGAAGCTGCAGACTTTTCTTGGGCTCTATGTACAGGAGTCTTTTTCACGAGACCCAAATAATTAATCAGTGCTACTCTGCAATTAACCAGATAATCTCAGTTATTACAATAAAATTAATGAACTCATTTCAGATTGTATTTTATTTCATGGCAGACTAGACAGTTAAATTTCTGTTTCTCTAAGTACTTAAGTTTTTAAATAAAAACAAATCTTCTGAATCACTTGTCAGTTTGAGTTATTTCAGGAAGCTGACTTACTTTTTCAAAATTTCTGTTTTACTCTGCAAAATTTTCTTTACTCTTTCTTACCAAAACAATTTATTCACAAGGTCCATTTTAGGCAGCTACAAGAACTTCAAAATACATTAGTGTTCAATTTGTTCTGTGTTGTTCTTCATGTGTTCTAGATCTCACTTCATCTTATTTCTAGCTTCCCTCTTCAGAGGTACTGAACCTCACCGTAAGGTAAGCAATCTAAAGTAAATTACACAAATCCCAGGCACCCATGTTGTTATCTGAATTGCTCTCAGCTGCACTGACCACAGTGGAAGATGCTTGATTCTGTTACCTACTCAAAGGATCATACAGATTGGAAGGCGCCTTTGTGAGTCAGATCACATTGCTCAGGCCTTTATCCACTAGGGTCTTGAAACTACCGCAGGATGAAGAAAGGCTGCCCAGACCCTGGTTAGCTTCTTCTAATGCTTAACTACTGTCATGGTGAAAAAACACCTCCTTACGTATAGTCCAAATCTCTCCTTCTTTCAACATGCCTATTGTCTTTCGCCATTCCCCACTCTGAAAATCCCAACTCCGTCTTCTGGATGACCTTTTGTTAGTCACTTGGGGCTGCTATTCAGACTTTTCTACAGGCTGAACGGGCCCAGCTCCTTCAGCCTCTCCTCAGAGGCAGATCCTTCAGCCACTAACCATTGTGGTGGCACCACAATGAATTTGCTTCTGTTGTTCAGTATAGACCTACTGCCTTTGAAATGTCTTTGGAGGCACACCCAGCTGACAGATAAGAAATTGAACCTATAAGCAATCCTTCTACAGCAGTATCTGGAGATTAGGCAGATTAAGTTGTTATAAATGGTATCAGACACCCATAGACAGGAAAATTGTATTTGGATCTGTATCTCCCTTGAATGATATGGAAGTTTAGGAACTTTACTTACATATAGACACATGTAGAGTTCTGAATTCAGATGACTTATTGAGTAGACACCAATCACTTTGAAGAGAAGATGACCTGTGCCCTTGATTCCTTCAGCAGACTTCCCAAGGCTCTGAAGACCCTTTTGACGGCCCTTGAACTACATGTATCTGCTTTGCAATCCCACACATGGAAAAGCAGTAATGGGTAATGATCTGCTGGCCGTACCAGGCTAGGCAGTTTGCTGGTGACATCCTTCATCAGAGTGCCAGGGAGGCAGCAGACTTCTCTAAGAAGAGGGTCTGCTCAACATATTGGGCATTCAGTTCCCTGAAGGGAGGAGTTACCTAAAGTTAGTACCCCTCTTCTCTTCTTTGTGTATGTAGCATTGACAATGGGGGAAGGCTTTACTGGTTTTGGTTTTGTTGGTTCCTCTGGTGTAAATGGGCTATTATCACCCACAGTCAGGCATTTCACATCTAGAGCCTCATACCTGTTGCACAGAGGCACCTGGGGGAGTGGAATGGGTAAGGAGGGGTTTCACTTGCAGCCCCGAGCATGGACTTGCCTCCATCCACTCCTTTCCTTTAAATTCATACCTCCACTCTGACAAGTTCTTGCCTTAGCCTGATGGGATACAGGCAGCCTTGGATCTTGTGCTTTTTTCTGTGATAGTACCTGTCTCTGTGAGGGCTAAGTGTAGCTCCTCTGCCCCCTTGCCTCTTTCTACCTTACCTATTTCATTGTGTAGCCTCGCCACCAAGCTGAGCGAATCATCCACTTGCTAGCACCTAACAAAGCTGTTTTCACTGCTGCCGCATGAAGCCAGTTATATAATGAGTTATATCTAAATGTTTTGTATTTGGAAATAATTTTGTATCTTTGTCTTCAAGGAGTACATTACTATATTTGCACCATTATAGAAATAGCAGTTGAAAATCAGTTACTCAGTGATCTTAGGAAAATGAACAGCATAATTGTACCATACCTGAGTCATAAATTGGGGAATGCATTAATCGGGAATATGCATAGATTTTCAAGGTTTTAGATTAACTCTTCATCTTCCTGTCCATACCAGATTTCAAACTAATCAAGGTACATATGAGGTATGCAAACATTTCACATCAACTAACATCCACCTGTGGGCTTACATACTACGTTGCTCAAACTTAAGGAAACTTGAAGAAAGTTAAAAAGGTGAAGAAATGTTTTTTAAATAACCTCAATTCAACTAAAATGATGTAATAAGTCTCTAGGTAATAAATGTTACAGAGCTTGTATTCCTTTCCCAATCACTTCCACCCAGTGATGACTGTTGCTGGTGGGAATATCCACGCAATCACAGAATCACAGAATCACAGAATTGCAGGGGTTGGAAGGGACCTCAAGAGATCATCGAGTCCAACCCCCCTGCCAGAGCAGGTTCCCTACAGCAGGTTGCACAGGTAGGCGTCCAGGCGGGTCTTGAATATCTCCAGGGAAGGAGACTCCACAACCTCCCTGGGCAGCCTGTTCCAGTGCTCCGTCACCCGCACTGTGAAGAAGTTCTTCCGCATGTTGGTGCGGAACTTCCTGTGCTCCAGCTTAAGGCCATTGCCCCTTGTCCTGTCCCCACTGACCACCGAAAAGAGGTTCCCCACCTCCATTTGCCTCCCGCAACTTATAAACATGGATCAGGTCCCCTCTCAGCCTTCTTTTCTCCAGGCTGAACAGACCCAGCTTACTAAGCCTCTCCTCATAGGGGAGATGCTCCAGGCCCTTTATCATCTTTGTGGCCCTCCGCTGGACTCTTTCCAGGAGGTCCCTGTCTTTCTTATACAGGGGAGCCCAGAACTGGATACAGTCCTCCAGCTGAGGCCTGACCAGGGCAGAGTAGAGGGGGAGGATCACCTCCCTTGACCTGCTGGCAATACTCTTTTTAATGCACCCAAGGATCCCATTGGTCTTCTTAGCCACCAGGGCACACTGCTGGCTCATGGCCAACCTGTCATCTACCAGGACCCCCAGGTCCCTCTCTGCAGAGCTCCTCTCCAGCAGGTCATCCCCCAGCCTGTACTGGTACATGCGGTTATTCACATGGGTCAATATGTAGAGCTTCTGGGTAGTTATAGTGTATTCTCTATGACACGGTGTTGGCTGAGTGCTGGTATAGTGCACCACCATAGCACAGCAGGGAACTAAGGTTCAGGGTGTTTTAGGGGTATATAAAGGTCTGGTGGGGACAAATCCTGCTGGCTCCAGTGCCATAACTATGCCTATTTCCATCTTTCGGTTATCTGGATTTCTTTCTCTGAATTTCTTGTAATAACAAGATTTCTTCCTGAAATCATTACAGACTTCTTACAATGCTTATATCTCAAAATTTCCAATATATATATTCTAATATTTAAGTCAAGATTTATAACCTCTAACTGGAAATTAATTATACATGGATAAGCGGATGCACATGCGTATGAAAAACTTACACAGAAGTAAGCATAAGAATATACATTTAATAATGGCAGATAATGGAAACTTTGTGGCATATTAGAAAGTCAAAGTTATGGGATATTTTGACATTTATGTCTGTAAATGCTATTTTTGTTTTGTAATCCTTTTTCCTCAAACCTGAAGTTCCTAGTCTAAAAAGAAAGCAAACAAAACATTCTAAGAACTTTCAGTTGTTTTGCCATAAAAAGGGATGAAAAGAGGATGAAAAGACAAATATGATCTGGTTTGTTTGGATAATCATCTATAAATAGCTATATGTGAAATATGGATGTATAGAAGTATAACTATATTGGCATGCTTATGAAGAGACGACCTTACAAGGCATCCATCCAACACAAGAGGTACAAATACGAGCACAAAGAAACCAGTTCCCTTCTCATTTTACTTTTCTCTGGCTGAATTCAGAATTCAGCAGAATTATAGTTTTTCCCATAGTGTTTAAATGCCCATACTCTCCACAGCAGTCCATGCATTTCTGTATCTGTAATGTTAGATGAGTTCCGCAAGCATTCTCTACAGTGAAGCCTAGTGACTTCAATTTATTTTTTTCAGTAAAGCAAAAACAATGCTATCTGTCCTTGAAACCCTGAAGACAATATTGTATGATATATCATTATACCTGTGAGCTCTGTCTAAGGATGAGTGAATGATAACAGTACATGATGCTGCTGAAGCCCAGCTTCAGAACTACCTCATTAGTCTTTGAAGAAGTGTAGTTTTACTTCCAGTATTTATATGAAAAAAAAAGAATCCAGAGACACACAACAATCCATATTCAGAGAATAAGACAGGCTTTTCTCGTCAATGATAAACCCTTAGATATGGAGGAGCAAAGATTCATGGCACATACCCAAAAGGAGCAGAAGCAAACATCTTGACAGATTCTTAAAATACTATTTCATCTCCCTATGCTAAGGCAAGGCTTCCACTAAGAAGAACTTTTAATAAATCACATTGTGATTACTAGAGTGAAGTCAGATATTTTGTACGAAAAGTATTTAATTTCTAAACATTTTCTAGTGTTTTCCTGAGTAAGTGGCAGAACAGAAAAGCATCTTCCCACAATATGCTCTATTATTTGTCTAAATCAGTTCTGGTTTAAGGTTCATGGGAACTATTTTCAGCAAATTATTTACTCAGATAATGTAGCATATTTTTGTCCATGAAGAAGATGATTTTTGCAAAACTATTTCACGTAGGTATTTATGAAGCCTCCATTACAATAGCATCAGAGCATGTCACAGTCTTTTACGCATTTATCCTCATAACACATTAATCTACAAAGCACTACATTTCAAACAGTTCTAATACTTTATCAGCATAAACAGCATGAGGTATCCTCAGTGATGGACAACAACTACATTCTACTAGATGCCATATAAATAAAGTAACAGTCCAAGGTATCTATTTTAGGGTGAACCGAGCCATTCCTATTTTCCTCTTGTACTGTACTGACTAGGTGCGAAATTCAGTTACCCAGACATAGGAGTATAATTCCATCTACATAACACAAATTATTCTGCCTGTCCTCAAGCTACTCCAGAAAAGGGCATTTTCTCATGAGTAAAATCTGCACAGCTTCGATGATCTCCATTGGAAGTCTTAACACCTTGCTTACACATAGACTCCCACTGGTATGCACGTAATAATTTTAACTTCTCTCTCCCAAGCAGACATGGGGCACATTTTCATATACAGATGGCTAGCAAACCACTGTTCTTGGTCAAGTGTCATTACCTTACAGTTGTTTGTTTAAGAAACTGCTGAGTTTCCAGTTTGTCTGGAAATTAAGCCATGAGGACATCTGAAATCAGACCTTTGATCTTTAATTATGTTATCTCCTACTCACGTTGAGCAACTGGTTATCTAAATCTCATTATTTCCATTTAAGATAGACTAGTATAGAGGCCTTATACAAATGAGATAAAGGCTTGTGTAATTTTTTTCTTTCCCAATCAGTTAAAATATTTTTAGACATTATTAAATTTGATACAGCTGCATTTCAGATGTATTTGAAATATCATTGTCTAAATTTTGATCTAATTCAAAGTAATTAAGTAAATGAGTAAAAAATATATATTTTGGAATGTTTAACCAAGAGTTTTTGGATTTTTTTCCAAATCTGGATCAAGCCTGCCTGAGTGCTAGTAATCATAAGACAACATTTGTCAAATTACAATACTTGACAGCCACAGTGAAAGAAATCCAGGCTCCTGGACAAATTGCAAGAGGGAAGAAGTGATTTGGGAAAGTTTAGGAGAGCAAGTCTTATGGAAATACCCAACCTGAAATCTATTGAGTTTTTTCTGAATGTCTTCTCATGGTTGCAGTCAATGGACACAGACTCTTATGTACAGCATATGCAAAAGAAGAAATAAATTTGATGATGGAAAAGAATTCATGTTAGAAAAACATATAGCCTGAGATTTTTAGTAACAAATGATAATGATGGACAAAAGAAAATGTATACTTTTTCATCCAAAAGAATCCTGTACAAAGTATAAGCTCACAGGAACCTTAGTCTTGTGATTTCCTATGGGACTTAGGCTTTACCTGAAATAGAATTTTGTCCCTTGTGAAAAGGGAGGATCTGTCCTTCCCCATCTCATTTTCAGCCGTAGTCACCTTGTCATTGAGATAAATCAAATGTTCCACTGGCACTGCAGGACTGCACCCTGCAGTCCAGAGAAGGTCTTCCAAAAAACAAAAAAAAAATTCTACATAAGAAAGCAGATTTCGAGAAGAACTGAGAACTGTGTGCTGGTCTTAAACTTCATTCAGTTTAGCTTCACTTCAGAATGCATGTTTCTCAAATTGACAACAATACAAACTAGTGTAAGAAATATAACTGCTTTATTTGTAGCTGACTAGTGGATTCTGATAGTGGATTCTACCATAAATAGCTGAGGGTTAATAGTGTGCCCCGTTTGACGTTGTAACTAGTGAAAAGAAAATAAGGACATTACTAAGAGATAAAATAGTAGGAAAATGTAATATCTTTTGTACAAAGATTCCACTGACAACTGTTAGCACTTTTATTTGTGCCAACCAGGAAATGACTATCATTTTAGATAGTTTGACAACTCTGATTTATTCCCTACAAACTCTCCTTCATTCTCACCAATTAACATAGCAGATCCATAACCAGCCTCAGACATGCCACATCTATTCACAAGGGATTATCTATAAGCCATTTATTCCACATGTCTGTCCATCTATAGTAGCTGCATTTTCTGCAAGACAACAGCCTCTCAACATTATTCTAAAACCACTCATCAATGAGTAAAGCCATTCTCCTCTGCTGAAAAGCCTGTAGAAAAGAGGACAACATTTGTTTAGTAAATGTACTTTTCACCAACTGCAAACGTATTTTCTATACAGCAAATAGATCTCTTAAGAGAAGCCATCTACCTCTGCCTCTCTCTGTTTTTCTCCCATCTTCTAAAACACACACGCAGACACCATTATAAGAGCAATACCAAATTTGTGGACAATAACAGAAAATTTTAAATCACCACAATTAATGGTACTGATTTGCATTTATAACATCTTTCATCCAGAACAGGTCTATCATACTTAAAAAGCTTTTTTTCTATAATAAATTTTCTCACCTAAGAAGACTTGCTTTAATCTGATTCTTGGCAGATATTTAACAGGACTCAGAGACAGAGTTCAATTTTGTAGTATTGAAAGTAGAGAAAATTATATTCCCTCTGTTCAAAACTTTAGGTAGATAGATTTTACTTAGCTTCATTGGCATTCCAGGAAGTCATTTATAGGACCAGAAGATTTTCGTTGCCCACCATCCTTTGCCGCTGCATAATGACCCCAGCACACACACATGCACATAGAATAGAGAGCCCATATGATACAGCACTATTAAAACAAATGGGACCATCCTTCTGCTCGGACAAAATGCTTCTTTTGAAGGACAAGATAGAGAGTGATGACCTCAATAACTTATCCACAGAGGAAGAGTGNATCTCTCATCAAAGCAGGGTATAGTTTTGGCTAATTCTTAAGAACAAGGACTGAGAGTCAGCACTTCTGAAGGGCACCAGGACAGGTACCAGCTAACTGATTCTGTGGCCTGAATCTGAATTAGCTCAAAGGTTACTTAAAAAAGGGCAATGCTTATACTTACCATAAAAGAGAGGCATGCAGCAAAGAGGGGAGGGGAATCAGGAAGATTTAGCCAAGTAGTAACCAGGTGTGGAACATTCAGCAGTATTGGATAGGTTGTAGGCTGTAAGCCCTGAAGTACTCAACCAATGAGGAACCAGGGCAGAGAGCATCATGGTCAGGTATAGAAAATAAAAGCTGCTGTACATTTTTGCTCAGTGTGCCTACTGGCAAGGTAATCCACTTTGCAAAGTGTCAGTAAGGGGCAATTCACCTAATACTCCGCCTGAGCCTAAGTCATTGGCCATCAACTGCTGATTACATCCATCAGCGAAAAAGCTACGAGTCTAATGAGAAGACAGGACAGACTGCAGGACACGGGACTAGTGTATTGACCAGACACCTGTTTACATGCAACTGGCTCTTTTTATCCCTTTATCCCATTATCATTCTATTTTGCCATGCTTGTTCTTCCCCTGATTCCCCACCTGACTTTTGGTTCATTTCTCCAAATATTTCTTTATTTGTCCTGTACAATATCCAAGTGCTCTTCCCCTGAATCCTACAATGAGCCCTGTATGCCTGCAGGCAGTAAATCCCCTTGGTCTACATGGTTTTCCCCAAGAAAACCTACAGAGTTGACTCAAATAGGTGGGTGTCAACCTTGGACCATGGAAATGATCTCAGGTTAGCCAGGGAATGAGCCAGGTTGGAGGCTCAAGGGATGAGGCATCCACAACTTCTCTGGGCAACCTGTTCCAGTACCTTACCACCCTCAGAGTAAAAAATTTCTTCCTAACATCTAACCTGAATCTCCGCTCTTTTGGGTTAAAGCCATTCTCCCTTCTCCCGTTACTGTGAGCGTGTAAAAAGTCTGTCTCCCTCCTGTTTATATGTTACTTTCAAGTATTGGAAGGCTGCAATAAGGTCTCCTTGGAGCCTTCTCTTCTCCAAGATAAACAATCCCAACTCCCTTAGCCTTTCATCATAGGAAAGGTGCGAGAGGAGATCACAAACTCAGCCAGGGCATGGTTGCTACAGCACAGACTGCCTCCAATCTTGACCTCTTTATGATCTCCTCCACAATTTGACTGAAATTTGTACTTAATCAATCAATCATAATAGTACCTTGACTATTGGGATAATTGGGACTGGAGTACTCTATTTCTTTTTACCTGCAAAAATATTTTCCTGTTTCTTGCTGCAATATTATTCAAATTGATCTCTTTCTAGGAGTTTGTGTTCTTTTGACTACATTAAAATAATTATAGTAGTTTCCTGTCTGATTTAGAAGCGTTACATAACTACCTATAACTCACTATTCCACCATTCCATGTGTCAATTACTTTGGAGAAGTCCTTTTAAGACTCTGTGGAAAAAAAAAAAACTGATTTCTGGTGAGCTTCAGAGAAACTGAGGGCTTAAACAAATCGAAGATCCATTTCTCATGATTTCTGAGGCAACTCAAAGTTTCCTTGCCTTTTATGTAGTGAAAATAGCACATCAAGGACTAACATATGCTAGTGTTTTTATTGACTAATTATACCTGTTTCAGGTAAACATGCATGTCTCCTCTTCTTGAATGATCCAGTACTAGAGGGAAAACAAAAAGTACTTTATAACGATCACAGGTACATAGGAGAATATAGATAGCATTGTGCTGATGACTTCTCATTGCAGTAATATGACAATGTTTGAAATGAAATTGTCTTGTGACAATTTAAATTGATTAAAGAGAGTTCTTTAAACCAAATTTCCCAGAGAATAAAAGGATATTATGAAGCCCAAGTCATCAGCTGAACAAAAAAAAAAAGTTGATATAGGCATTTAACCAAATTAGATGATGGCTATCACTGTATTTGTGTGTCATGAAGTTTCTTCAGTGAAGCTCTTTCCCTTTACATTTCTCCAAGATGTCATGTAAACCTAGACAAGGGTAGAAGTTTTAATTTCAGCAGATTGGTGTGACAGGGATTTAATGCTCATATAGAAGGAAAGAATTTGAAAGAAAAAAAATAATTTCAGATAATTTGAATTACTTCTATGAAATAATTCTTAAAAGTACTGTATTCATAAATGATAAAATTCTGTAAGTATTAACGTTACTTTTGAATATGCTATAAAACATTAAGAATGTCAGAGCCAAGTCTACAGCAACTGCAGCCTCGAGCCACAGTTTGGTTATAATTCTAATTATTATATTGAGATAAAGTTACATGGTAGAAGAAGTACAGTGGTAGCCTAGACAATGACAGAGAGATCATTTAAATGCCCTAGAATATTCCAAATGCAGAAGTGCTCCAAGAACTGTGACAGTTCTATTCACTTCTACGCTTCAATACTTTATTAGAGAGCAATGATAAGCATGAAAAGCATGAGCATTTCCCTGAGACAAGCAAGGCAGAACAATTTAATTACTCACAGAAATTCAGAAACTGTAGTAGAAAAAAATCTATATAGTGTCCTTTTGATCATATTGTCTCTCTGTGTTTGCTGTATTTGTTATACTACTGTGGCATAATTATACAAACCCAGACTAGTTTGTTGTGACACTACTGACCACTGTGCTAATAACTGATAGCAAACAATCTGTTTACTCTCAAATTTATTCTGAGTAAGTTACAGTAAATCTGTGATATAAGTCATATTGCAGTGTTCTGAATGCATAAAGATCATGCACTTGAGAATACAGCTTATACTTTACCTAAGTTACAGCTGATTGTCTCTAATTATAAAATGGAAATATACATCATGCAGGGCTGTATGTACATTAGTGAGTCTTTTTCTAAGGGAAATATTCTGAAACACAATAGTAGAAATAAAGAAAATTGGCAGAACTCTTTACCACATACGCTTTTTGATAAGAAAGAAGAGAGTTAAATTCTGGCTGAAGAGTATGCTTGCGGTTGTTCCCTTCCACAAAGAGAGCTGTTCTCTTCAAACAACCTTCTCCTAAAGGTTGCACTTATCAGAAGAAGGAGACAGCCTAGCAGAACTATTATTTTAAACTATTTAAGCTAGCACAGTTAATTTTTCTTGCAAAAGGTTAGGGAGAGCTTACATGAGCAGTCTGCAGACAGATCTATGAAGGCAATCATCTCTTGACAGCAAAACAAGGAGCTGGGGGACAGTAACCTTTTCTACCAGCAAAGCCAGATGGTATGTCCATACCACAAGGCACAGAAATCTCTAGTGCTCCAGGAATGCAAACCTTCAGTGAGGACTAACTCCGAGCAGAAAAAAATACCAAGATACCACTACTGCTACTGACAAGTAGTAGTCATAATTCACCCTAGCATGAAAAAGACAGATGGTTCATCTAACGAGAAAAATCAATAGTATTTGTCTTACTTAATGTTGACATTTTTAAATCTTCTCTGTATTTGCAGGGCAAAGGGCAGCTAAGCTATGCATATTTCATCTACTGGAAGATCTGATGACCTTACCATCTTGCCCTTTTTCAACCCTGACCTTTTAAGATTACAGTGAAGAGGTAATCATCATTAAAGAAGGAATGGATATTCATATGAGCCGTAAAATCATTTGTTCTCCTATCTGTTACATAATTCTTCAGTATAAGTATTAATAAGATTTTGGCTCAGTCTCCATCACCTAAAAAGCAACTTTGCATTTGCTTGTCTTTTTTTATGAATTTGCCAACCTGTCAATCCAAGTTGTATTTCTTCAAAGACCAAGGTTATTCCTGAAAAGCAGCAGTTTGTATGTCTCCATTGCCAAGTTAATTACTTAATTTTGGTGCAAGCGATCATAAAACAATATTCTCTGACAGCTGCTAATTGCCCCATGCTGAGTTAATTAATTCAGAACAGGGTTATATGGAGCTGATGTGATCTGCAGTTTTAGCAGTGAGGCCAGTCCCTTACTATGGCTGGAGATAAATTTTCACCTTTCACTTCAGTATCTGGTTCTCCATTTTTTATTTGCAGAACGTGATATGAGCTACCAATTAACTCACTCAATTTCCCTCTATTCTTGCAACCACCTGAATCTCATTTAACCAATCACTTCAGCTTTCCTTAATTTTTTCTCTCTGGGTTTCTTTGCCCACTAATTTTGTTCAGTCACTTAATCTACTCCTCCCCTTTGATGTGTTTTGAATAGGAGGAGAAAGAATAAAAATGGTCTCGAGTTCTCTTTCTCTTTTTATCTCCAGCAGCACCTTCCTATGATCTACTGGGAATTCTTTATTTCATTTTAGAAACATGCAGCACAAAGCAAGGTTTTGTCATAACTGCTACCACATCACTTTCGGTAGCTGGGGACTGGTTCTACTAGATGTACAGTACTGTTTGCTCACATTAATCTCAGAGTGATCTGAAACTCTCAATATTCAAAGGCTCAGGTACTGAAATGATGGCTGCCTCTGAAAAAAAAGTAAAAACAAGATCCTGATCCCTACTGAAGTCAGTAGTCGAGTTTTGCTCATTTCTTCACCAAAAGCCCACTCAAAATCTTTATTTGCTGAGAAAGACTTATCTGATATTTAAATAGCAACATGAAGGCAGAGTATGACTTGTCTTAAACTGCTGTTGACTTTTACATGACTGTAGCTATTAACTACAGAATTCAGTGAAGAGATGCCCGTAGAAAAGGAGCATAGAAAATGGAGGCATTTTTAAAAGCATTCCAAAAATGAACATAATGCCTATTTGTGCTAGCATGAATGACTTTGTCTTACTGATTGGATTCAAAATAGATCTAATTTATCTTTTTTGGTTTTGGTGCTGGTTTTTTGGATGTTTTGTGTTTTTTTTTTTTTTAAATGTGTGAACATGTTCTGAAAAACAAATGCATATGTTTTCTTTCTTCTTTAAAAATTTATATTGTCAAATTTATGTCATTCTATTAGGAAGTAATTAGTCCTATAACAATTAATGAAACAAAAATGTAATTGGCCATGACTTAAAGTCATTTATAATACATTTCCTGCATGGACCATACATAAATCCAGTTCCTTAACTTTGCTTGTCTGATGTCTGTTCTTTCCATTTGCCACAGAAAGCTGCTTTAAAATAAGATATTGACCGTGAAAATTTCATGTATCAATTGATCTATTCACAATGATTTCCTTCTTACAAACAAGGACTCACACAAGTGAATAACGTTATAGCTAATGTGAGCTAGTTACTCCATGCTTAGGCTACTCAGGAACACATAATAAGTGACTCTGTCTTTCTGTATGTGAATTTCTTGCAGTATTGCTTTATTCAGTGTTTTACAGTGCACAGTAATAATAAAATGCATTAGCTATGATTAATTTCCAGTACTGTTATCTACATTTTAATAAGTCTTAAAATTATGGAGAAGAAAAATGACAAAGACTTATGATAGTTAATATAAATTTCAATCTATACACTTCATTTTAAACAATATTCCAGGCTGTTAACTAAGAGTAAAAAGGGTTCATAAAAACAAGATCAGTGAAAAGGAAGAAGGCAAAGAAAGACTGGTGCCATGTGAAACATGTAGGTAAAACTGACAAAAAAGCACTCTAAATTCAATGAAAATGGCAATGAAAACCGAAGGGCGTGAGGAGAACATGTCCATGCACAGTCAGAAAGCTCTCAAAAAAATTAAAAAAGAGAAAATTTTAAAAAATTCTTTATTAGGATTACCTGACTGATAACAAAGGTGGGACTCTCTCAGTGCCACTCGAAAGGTTTCAGAGAGCGTCTGGCCTCACCATGAAGTGCTTGAAGCCTTCCTAGGTTGGACATCTAAGCCCAGTAGGGTGAATCACATTAGGGATATAATTCATCTCCACTGACTACTGTAGGAGACAATAAGCTTAGGTGAGATGGCTAACTGTCAGAGAGCACGTTAGGAGAAATCACAAAGGTTTATCTGCATTGCAGATGATGTTATGTTGGAATACAGGAAGACATGTCTGCTCCAAGTTCAAGTTTACTAACATAATAGTAATGAAATTTGCCAGCACATGCTTCCACAAAGAGATATCCTTGCTGGTTGCTGGCCTATATTCAAGGCATGGTAACACGATACCACACTGTGCTGATGAGATTAGAGTTACAGCAGGGTTTTTTTTACCTGTCATATAATATCTTTATTTGTTCCACAGATTTGCCTGAAGCACACAAGTGACCTTTTCACCTCAGATTAGCACACACACAAATTTCTTCACATATGCAAGTACAGTGGCAATTGTTTCTACATCTCAGACATGAAAAATGTCAGCCTATAGGAAATCCTGTAGTTTACCATCTAGTACCACCCCATACAGGGATAAAAGTATCAGAACTAATCAACATTACCCAGTAGGTAATGGTGGGATATGGAAACTGTAGAACATTGTTTTACCTGCTCTGATAGGCAAATAAAATCATTAAATTGCCAAATTCCTGCTTATAATTAACATAAGGCATGAAACTGGGGAAACAAAGCTGTATACAACAGGTACTGAAGTAAGTTCTTATTTAAATTTAGCTGCTGAAACAATACAGATACAATACAGCTATGTAATATCCTCAACATATTTAATTGCAGATCAGGGGTAGATGGAATTATTTAAGTCTTCTGTAATGCACCTGTAGACATCACTTAGATGGTACTGTAGATGGTGCCATAGTGTATGACATCATCGTTGGTTCCTCTAGGAGAGAAACTGATGGATGCTTGAGTATCTACCACAAAACACAAAATACAGACAATGTAGTTATTTAAAATACTGATCTATGATGTGTAAAGACAGAACTCCCTGCATTTTTTAAAGTAATGGCAAGAATCCAATAGGATTGTAATAGAACATTATTATATTCTCTATTAATTCCTCTAATTGCTATTACAACAGAAATTATCAGATCATAGAATCATAAAATGGCTTGGGTTGGAAGGGATCTTAAACATTTGGTTCCAACCCCCTGCCTTGGGCAGCCAGCAGATCAGACTGCCAAGGAACCCATCCAGCCTGGCCCTGAATGCCTCCAGGGATGGGGCATCCACAACTTCTCTGGGCAACCTGTTCCAGTGCCTCACCACCCTCAGAGTAAAATTTTCTTCCCAACATCTAACCTAAATCTCCGCTTTTTTGGTTTAAAGCCATTCCGCCTTGTCCTGTCACTATCTGCCTTTGTAAAAAGTCAGTTCACCTCCTGCTTGTAAGCTCCTTTCAATTATTGGAAGGCCACAATGAGGTTTCCCCAGAGCCTTCTCTTCTCCAAGATAAACAATCCCAACTCTCTCTCTCTTTCATCACAGGAGAGGTGCTCTAGTCCTCTGATCATCTTCATGGCCCTCCTCTGGACCCACTCCAACAGCTCCACATCCTTTTTGTGTTGGGGGCCACAGGCCTGAGCACAGTACTCCAGATGTAGCCTCACAAGAGCAGAGGAGAGGGGGACAATCACCTCCCTCACTCTGCTGGCCACCCCTCTACTGATGAAGCACGGGCAGTGTTGGCCTTCTAGGCTGCAAGACTATACTACTGGCTCATGTCCAGCTTTTTGTTCATCAGGACCCCCAGGTCCTTCTCAGCAGGGCTACTCTCAAGGAATTCTTCTCCCAGTCTGTATATATATCTGGGTTTGCCCCAATCCAAGTGCAACACCTCGTACTTAGCCTTGTCGAACCTCATTGCATTCTCATGGGCCCACTTTTCTGGTCCAGGCTCTCTAGATGGGATCCCTTCCTTCTGTTGTACCAACTGCACCACTCAGCTTAGTGTCATCAGCAAACTTGCTGAGGGTGCACTCAATCCCACACTCTATGCCATTGATAAAGACGTTGAAGAGCACTGGTCCCAAGACAGTCCTCTAGGGGACACCACTCGTGACTGGCCTACACCTGGACATAAAGCCATCGACATCAACCCTCTGGCTGTGACCATCCAGCCAATTCTTTATCCACCAGACAGTCTACCCTTCAAAACCTTATCTCTCCAATTTAGATAAGGATATGGTGTGGGACCATGTCAGAGGCCTTGCACAAGTCCAGCTATGTGGTATCAACTGCCCTTCCTTGGTCCACTGATGCCATCACTCCATTATAGAAGGCCACCAGATTGGTCAGGCACAATCTGCCCTTGGTGAAGCCGTGCTGGCTGTCTGGGATCACCTCTTCATCTCACAAGTACCTTAGCATCTCTTCTAGGAGGATCCGCTCCATGACCTTCCCAGGCACAGAGGTGGGGCTCCCTGACCTGTAGTCCCTCGGGCCCTCCTTCCTCCCTTTCTTAAAAATGGGAGTCCCTTTTTCCAGTCACCGGGGACTTCACCGAACAGCCATGACTTTTTGAATATGATGGAGAGCAGCTCAGCAACCACATCAGCCAGTTTCTTTGGGACCCTGATGCATGTCATAAACCTGTACACGTTCAGCCTCATGAAATACTCTCAGACTTGCTCTGCTCCTGCACTGGGAGAGATTTTGCTCCCCCGACCCCTGCTTAGAAGTCCAGGGACATGAGAGGCTTTGGAAGCCTGACCGGCAGTGAAGACTAAGGCAAAGAAATCATTAAGTACCACAGCCTTCTCCACATCTGAAGAGGCCAGTTTTCCCTTTCCATTTATCAGAGGATTTATACTCTTTATCTGTCTCTTGCAACCAATATACCTAAACAAATCCTTGTTTTTTATATCCCTCACCACACTTAATTCCATCTGTGCCTTGGCTTTCTTGATCCCATCCCTGCACATCTGAACAGCATCCCTGTATTCCTCCCAGGCCACACATCTCCACTTCCACTGCTTATATTTTTCCCTCTTTTCCCTTAGCCTGACCAGCAGGTCCTTGCCAAGCCATGCTGGTTTCCTGCCTCCTCTGCCTGTTTCCTAATTCTGAGGAATGGAGAACTCTTGTGCTCTCAGAAAGACATCTTTAAAGTGCTGCAAGCTCTGTTCCTTTCCTTTGTCTCTAACAACAGTTTCCCAGGAGACCTCATCCAACAATTTGTTAGATACTCTTTGCCAGAACCACATTCCTCAAGATCATGAACTCAGCCAGGGCACGGTCACTGCAGCCCAGGCTGTCGACGATCTTAATGCTTTTAATGATCTCCTCCACATTGGTGAGCACCAGACCCAGCAATACTTCACCTCTGGTTGGACTGTCCAATACCCAAACCAGAAGTCATTGTTGATGGACTCCAGGAATCTCCTGGATCTCTTGCAGCTTGCTGTGTGGCTTTCACAGTAGCTATCTGGGTGGTTGAAATTCCTCATCAGGATGAGAGCCTGTAAGCATGATGCCTCTTGCAGCTGAAGAAGGCCTCATCAACAGGCTCCCCTTGATCAGGTGGCCTGCAGTAGACCCCAACCACCAACTGTCCTTTATTCCCATCCCTGATTTTAATTCACATATTCTCAACCTTGTCCTGAGTTTCTCAGAAGGATCTCCTCGCAATCTATCCACTTTTTAACATAGAAGGTAACTCCCCCACCCCTCGTACCTTGTCTATCCCTTCTAAAAAGCTTATAGCCCTCATTGGTGGTATTCCAGTTATGCGAATCATCCTATGAATAAGATCATAGGTTTCCAATTGCACCAGTTTCCAAGTCCTCCTCTTGTTTTCCATGCTGCATACATTGGTACAGAGGCACTTCAGCTGGGGTTTTAGACACATTACCTTCCTAGAGGAGCTTTCCCAAAATCCTCTGACACAAATCTGAGGTTTTCCCCTGCTGCTTCCTAGAATGACAGCTTTCCCTGGCTCTTCTCTGTCACTCAACAGTATACCCTCTTCCCCTAGCAGCTCTAGTTTAAAGCCCTGGTGATGAGTCCAGACAGCTTGCTGCCTAGTATATTCTTGCCTCTCCTGGTCATTTGTGTCCCTTCCCATGTCAACATTCCCTGTTTGTTGAAGGTGCACCCTAGATCATCGAACCCATAGCCATCAGCATGACACCACCCACGCAGCCAGTCACTCAGCTGGTCTGTTCTCCTGCCCAGATTCCAGCCTCCAACCCGGAGGACTGAGGAGAACATTACCTGCGCTCCCCATCCCTTTAATATCTTCCCAAGGAATGTAAGGTTTTTTTTGATATTTTTTAGTTTCCTGGTCACAGCCTCATGCAACCCAGCTTAGAAGACCAAGAAGAGAATGTAGTCCTCTAGTTTTATCATACCATATTATGTGGAGGACTCCACACCAGAGTGGATGGACATTTCCTGAGGAATTGAATCCCATGGAAGATCTATGCTGGAGAAGGTTTATCCAATGACTGCAGCCCAAGGAGAGGACCCATGCTGGACCAGGAAGGACCATGTGAGGAGGAGGAAGCAGCAGTTACAGACTGACCACAGGCCCTGCTCCCTATCACCCCTTTGCCATTCAAGGTGGGAGGAGGCAGAGTCAAGAACAAAAGAGTTAAGTTGAACCTGGGAAAAAAATAGGGGGTTGGAGGGTTTTAATTTTGTCTTTGATTCTCACCATTCAAATCTACTTCAAATTAAAATAAATTAAACTAGTGTTCCCCAAGACAAGTGTGTTTTGCTGTAACTTTTACTACTGAATGATCTGCATGCCTTTATCTCAACATGTCTTTATCTCCATTTTCTTTCTCTGTCCTTTTGAGGAGAGAGAGTAAGAAAGTAGCTGGGTGAGTGTCTGGCAGCTGGCCAAGGTCAAACCACCACAACCAGACAGTCTCTTAAATTGAAAGAATATCTAGAAAAGCCCTCTAACTATATAATTCAAAGTATTCTTCGGTCTTACATATGCATTCTTGTATGATAATGTCAATTTGATTTTATTAGAGGCTTCTATTGTTTCAAATACCTTTTTCCATGAACGGAGATCAATGGCTTCTTAGAATTAGCTTAAAATAAAGACAAGAAAAACTGCAGTCATGTTTTTAAGAAGTGTTTTCTAAGGTGTGCACTGTAATACCTTGACCTTCTGTCTCTCTTTATGTACAGCTTAAAACCAAAATTAGACAACAACTACTTCAAATAACCTTTAGTAATCCTCTAATGTATTTTTATAGTTCTAAAAGCTTTTTCAATAACACAATTACACTTTCATTGAATTACTGAATTCTGAAAAACAGGTAGGTGCTTTCAGAGTACACTTCTTACACCCTAGATAGATTCAACTTCTTAGAAAACACGTTTTTCTTTCAAAACAGGACTGCTAATGCATTGATTCTACTTCAGTTATAGGCAACAGTCTTTGGAGCAAGACCCGGGACCTACTGCTTTTCTACCATAGAGGACTTTTTTGGCAGCTCGATTCAGAGCTAGGTGCTCTTTTGCACAAGCACTCACTTTCTTCCTCTGCCATTCATCTCACTTTCTTTTCTTCAAACACTAATTCCAAGAGAGGTGCAGACTGCAAGCTCCAAGAACAAATTGTTAGCAAGTTTAGAGCTGACTCCTGAAAGACAGGAGTAGAATTTGAATGCTTAAGGGAAAAAAGATCAAATATGAATTTCCTACTATTTGTATGAGTATTTTGAGGACAAACCATTGTATAAAACACAGTATCTGACACACAGTTCACTGGCAATTATGCTATAAAATTAAAAATTCTGGGTTTTGAACTGCATTATTTTAAAATAAATCCTTGTTTACTTGGTTGGGATTTATATTCCAAGTAATTATACTTCCTGTATTTCTATTTCTGGTAAATTACAATGGAGTACCATTTGGGTTTCAAAAAATGATAAGCAGAAGTACAGAAAAAACTCTCTCAGAATCGCAGAACTGTAGGGGTTAGAAAAGACCTCTGGAGATCATCTAGTCCAATGTCCCTGATAAAGCAGGTTCCATACGTTAGGTTGCACAAGAAAGTGTACGGCTGTGTTTTGAATATCTCCAGAGAAGGAGACTCCACAACCTCCCTAGGCAGCCTGTTCCAGTGCTCTGTCACCCTCAAAGTAAAGAAGCTTTTCTTCATGTTCACATGGAACTTCGGGTGTTCCATTCTGTGCCCGTTGCCCCTTGTTCCATCACCAGACACCATTGAAAAGAGCCTGGCCTCACCCACTTGACTACCGACCTTTAGATATTTGCAAGCATTGATAAGATCCCCTCTCAGTCTTCTCCAGGCTGAACAGACCCAGGTCACTCAGCCTTTCCTCATAAGGGAGATGCTCCAGGCCCTTTATCATCTTTGTCACCCTCTGCTGGATTCTCTCTAGGAGATCCTTGTCTTTTTTGAACTGGGGAGGCCAGAACTGGACACAATATTCCAGGCGATGCCTGATCAGGGCAGAGGAGAGGGGCAGGATCACCGCTCTCGAGCTGCTGTCCACACACTTTTCAATGCACCCCAGGATACCATTGGCTTTGGCCACCAGGGCACACTGCTGGCTCATGGCCAACCTGTCATTCACCAGGACCCCAGGTCCTTCTCTGCAGAGCTCCTTTTCAGCAGGTCATCCCCTAACCTGTACTGATGCATAGGGTTATTCCTTCCCAGGGAGGAATAATCTCATAGAATCCATTCTGTGCAAGGGCCATATAAATGTATAATTCCACTGCTTGTAGATTTATGCTGTGTCATTATAGAGCTTTAAACTCTTTACAGATGCTTCAGACTATATTTTTCTGCAGAATTACATATATGCTAAGATGCCAGACATATCAAATGTTCCAAAAGCTGCTTTGATCTCTACTGATAGAGTACTTACTGCTCCGTTCAACATACCATACAGAAGTGGAAAATAAGTAAAGCCACACTAATAGCATATAACACTGTAAGCAAAGTGAATTTATAAGAAATAACAAGTAACATAGCAATGCTGTCTTTAGACTGCTGCTACTAAAGGCTATTATATATCATTATATCAATATACCATTAGCATAATTCCACTTTTGAATGCTATAATTTCATCACGGAATCAAGGAAGTTCCAAAATTAATCTGCTCCTTCTTGAAGACATCAACTTGATGGCTTTCCAGATTCTGTTCCACAATGTCCACATTGTTAATCTCCATGTAAGAGAGCAGATATATATTGGGCTACTACTTAAATACCCTGCAGAGGGAGAACTGAATAAATGTGCTCTTGGAAGTTAAATTATTACTGTCATGATGCTTTTAAATATTGAAACTTTGAATGAGCATTTTGACAGACAAAGCAGGTGAACAGTTCACAGAGTAAACAATTTCCAGAGAAACGTCCCCAACATTCCAGTTTATCCCACAGTTTCAAAGAAGTGTTTAGACATTCAGCTGATTGCTTTCTATTAAATGCCATACAAACAAACGACAATATGGGATTTGGGGGGCATATATGAGCAGTCAAACTAACTTTAAAAAACCATCAGTGGTTCACTAGGAATTTATATTTAATTTGTACAGCTTCATACTCTGTTTTCAGAGGGAAAATAGAGCAAATATTACGTTGTTGATTACATTGTACATACAGTTTGCATAATATCAAAAGGCTTGATGGATTTTATTATTTACATGCATTAACATGCCTAATTATTCTGCTATATTTATCTGTATGTATATATCGGCATCTGTATACCAAGACAATGATACTTGTTTGAATGTGACCTACACTAAAAATAATAAAGGTACTTTTTGTCTCTCACACCAGTAACATATACATTGACTGGAAATATTTTAAAGGAAGTTGTGAAGCTATGAAAAAGCCCCAGTTACTTACAGAAGTATAACAACTCTTAAAAAATTATAGTAATCTGAAAATGGACTAATAGTTAAATCTACCTTCAACTAGAATTGCATATACTTTTTCCTATAGTAAAATGAAAACTTAGATCCCTGCTAGCTGATACACACATTCAATTCTCCCAAGTCCCAAATTATCATTTCTATGAGATCTTCTGAATCTATAACCATATGTGCAAACACTGAAAAAAACAGCAAAGTTCCTGCCCCAAAATCTATGATATGCACAAAAAGGTCTGAGATGATAAGTGTTAATATTCTTAATTATAGTTAATTGCAGTTATATGTAGTTTAAGTGACATGTTAATCCCGAGAGCACAGTTGTGGTAACATATACCGATCTTATTAAAACAACTGTGAATTTGACAAATCAACATTCACAAGCTCAGAAAGATTGAGTTGAATAAAACTGATTACTGGCCTGTCATTGTGACATTTTTTACAATCAGAAAGCAAATAATAAAGGGACATTTAGGCTATCTGAGGAAAATTTGGTCAGTCACCACCACCAAAATATTAAGTAAAGGGTAAATGCACTAAAATTTGTTAAACTTGTACAAAGATTCTTCACACTGAGCAGTAGTTTATAATCTGAATTTCAACTTTCCATACATTTGTATATCCAAGTACTTAATTTGTGTGGTTGGATGAAAGGGGCCATCTAAAACAGGGTCTGAAAGGGGTCTAGTACAAAAATGCTGATAATATTTCACAGTTATACAGTAGTATACGTTAAGTGTATACTGTGTTTTTCACACAACGTGTAGAAAGAGTAGTCACATAAGCAGAGTACAAGCCAGAAGTTTTACCAGGTTCATCTTCAGTCTACCAGCAACCCAGCATGCCAACTAAACATCACTGTACCTCTAGAGCATTTTTTCCTGAAGCCTACATTGAGAGGAACTGTTTGCCAGACGGCTCACAGAAATGAACAAGAAAAACAGTAGGAAAAAGATGCAGGAGTACATATATTTGTTCTCCCATCCAATACAAGGTATAAGGAAAAGAACTTGCATAACTCTTCCTTCACTTCTGTGTAGTCTTGCAAAAGGCAATGAGTAGGGAACTTCATTTACTTCTATGAATCCAAGATCAACTTTCAGCTAGACTACTACAGCAGAATATCCATAAGAATCTGCAGCAAATTTGTTCTCCTTCAGAAAAATTAATATTTTGCACACAGCTCAAGGTAGACCCTCTTTCATAACCTGAATTTTACCCTTTCTGCCTCATCAGAAACTGGATGCAGTAAGTAAATGCAGAAGATGTATTCAAATATCTTCAGCAATTTTCCATTGTGTCCTCTAAGTCGAAATGGCTTGTATCACTTTGCCAGAAAAAAGAAAAGACCCCTCCTGATTTCTCTCCATTTGTCAGAGGGGTAGTCTCTATGTAAATCTCACTCTCCTGCATGTGCCAGCTATTCCAAATTATTCTATACTGGGAATTATTCACATGGTGACAGCTGTCTTTGGAGCGCCTCACTCAGTGCAACAGTTCGAAACAACTCAAATTCAAGCTGCTGTTTGAGTCTGCTCCTCAAAAGAAGATGCAATCCTAGACAGATCCCACAATAATACAGAATATTCAATATGCATCCATTAAATCTGAAAGTAAGGGAAACAATCATCCCAAAACCCTGACTGCACCACATCACATGTATATTTTGAAGAATAAATAATATAAAACATATCAACCTCTTAAAAATATAAGATTGAGAAGGAAGTGGAATTTACCAGGCATCTTTTCACTTCTTAATTTTACTCTGGTCTCAATCCACTATACTGAGGAAAATATGTAGGTATGGGAGAACATACTGCTGAGTTCTTTTTCCCCCCTTACTTTTCATTTTGATGATAAAATTCAAAAGCTAATAAAATCAGACAGATTATAGCAGCATTGATGAATTGCCATGTCTGGTTTTTCTGTCTGGAGACCAGAGCAGGCAGTGTCTGAAACAGAAGACAAGGCAGTCAGTGCATAGAGAGAGAAAAGGAATATCCAGCAGATGGATTATGTCTGGCTGCTCCCATTATTAATACTGATCTGTATCAGGCAGTGATGAATACATAGAAGCACTCAGAAATACTAATGGCTTCACCCTTTAAGTACTAATTTCTACCCTTCTAGCCTTTTAAGCATTAAAAATGCTCTCTGATCTTGTCATTGATGGAAATGGTTATAATGAAGAAGCAGGGCTTTTGTGAAGAAAGAATATACTAGATTTAATGAAAAATGCTAAAATCAGCTTTAGAGAAGTGGTAAACTACAAATGCAATTTTCAATTGTTAAGACTCTAAATACATTCTGAGTTAAATAAAACAACTGAGGAAGACAAAACATGTTAGGTAACGTGTAGACAGTAATATGATCAATTAAACAACATTAATGCAGCACTGAAGTTAAGAATAGTGTTACAAAACCTCTAAATTTCCATTCCCTCAGATCTCTAATTTCCAGTAATGTCCCTGATTAATTCAAAGTAGAAGTTGAAATTAAAACATCTGGCACCAAATTCTAGCATTGCATATTTACTACCAGGTTTGTTTGTTTTTATAAATCCATATTGTTTTATGATACATGGATATCAGTCACATCTAAAATTGACAAAGAACATCCTTTTCACTTCCAAATATCAATAAGATAAAAAATTGCTCTATTAATGAAGGTCAAAAAAATCTTACCCTGAGGCCTCAAAATACCTAAATATTCACTAAAGCAAAACAATGATGGAGACAGCTCACTGACCTGGAATTGACAGGTGAAAGAGACCAAGCAGGCTGTAGCTACTACCAGTAGCACTCACCCAGGATGAAGTACAGGTCATCTGGGATGGAGTCCAGGTGCTAACTCAGATTTTGCAGCTCTGCCATGAGTGATTTGAGGCATTAATATGACTGAGGGCAACAAGGCAGGCCAGCTAGCCTGGCCTAGCTGAAAGCATTTTCTTAGTTGTGGCCTAAGTGATTAGATAAAGGCGTAGAGCAGGGATCCTAGCTTTATAAACTCCGTTTGTTGAAGTTTTCCTTCTTTCTAGCCAACAGATAATTCTGTTGAGCTTTGATTCTTCTTGTTTAGAAAAAAACAGGTACAGTCTTAGAAATTTATATTTCAAAAGCTAGTCTTTTAGACTATTTTCATTCACAAATAAATTTATGGACTATTTTATTTAGAGCAACCTTCAGGAACTGAAGGTTCATTTTGAACAATTTTGAATCATTTTGAACACAATGCCACAAATTCACTCCCTCAAGAGCCTTCTAAGAAAGCTCCTCCAACCACAAAATACAGCTTTTGAATGCACATTTTCCCTTAAAAGTGAGTCTTCATTCTCCTGAAATATAAATAGCATATATTTATTCTTCTTTTTGCCTGTCATTTGCCATTTTTAACTTCAGACTTCAATCGCACTGTAAAACCTGTGGTTCTATGCCTAAAACCAAGGACAAGAAATGAATAGTTACACTCTGCCAATGAGTTTGTATGTAACACAAGGAAAATCAGTGTGTGTTCTGTTACTCTCTCCTTTTTCTTTAGAGATACTAGCACACTTATTTTTAGGTGTTTAGTTGCAAGCTTATGTTATATCAGCTTTTGCAAAGGGCTCTGACATTTCTGGGAAAAAGATTGGTCTGTGAGCACCTTCAGATACACAGATATTCAACTGAATCCTTCTGTGCCTTCTTTCTTTTTTCCCTAAAAATAACAGTTTTATTCTTGTGTTTCTTTTAGCAAAGTATCATTTTGCAGTGAATTCTTTTTTACTATAAACATGAGCTCCTAAAGTTAAGAAAAAGACTACTATTTTAAGAAACTTCTTCATCTTTTCAATAAACTACATAAAAACTTTTTTAATTCCCATTTTTGAGGGAAAAAAAGCAAGAATATTGTAGAAACTTTCAGCAGGCTTTCATGATACCCATAACTCTTTGCAGTTTCCTGAAGAAGGAATTAAACATTACAAGCCTTTCTTTCATGTGAACACTCTTTAGTCACGTAAAATGTTTTATGCAATCATTGGAGAAAATTCTGATGTTAAGTAGTACTTAACCAATAGGTTTCAATGGAAGGGAATGTATTCTTTAACAGAATATTCTGATCCAGTAAAATTATTAGTATCAAAACTTTTAATGTAATCTCTCTAGGACAATTTATCTGAAAATGTTTTTAAATCTAGACATAAAATCAAAAAGATGTTCATTAGTAGTTCCAGAGAAAAATAATCATAAGCACTCCTTCTTACATCTGTTTTACTGTATTTTGGATACAGTTACAATATCATTGAATAAACAGGTCTTATCTTTAGCACTTCATCCTGCTTTTATAAGCATTATATTTAATGTATTGATAAATTTAGAATCATCACATCAGAAAAGTGCGGGCTTCTTTACAAGTCTGAGCATGCAATTAAGTTATTTCAATAACTTGGATAACTAGCGAAGGAAAATGGTATTTTTCAAAACATAGCAGAAGCCATTAGCTAACACAAATATTTTAAAAGCAGCCCTACCAATGTGGATGGAATTCATTTTAATAACCTTGAAAAACTCATAATTTATGATCTCTGCCATAAGCCATTATGTATTTTTACAGTTCCTATTCAGATCAATATATTTCTAGTTTCATAATGTAGCATGGAAATTAACTGCTTGGATTTCTCCACTCTGCATTTCTATTTGCAGTCCAACATATTCTTTTAGAAACATGAAGTTCCATATGTCTCTCTTCATTAAGTCAACAATAAAGCAGAACTGTTCGTCTAAAGCCTTTACAGTCGTCTATTTCTAGATGTTATTGTACTATTGGGTATTTATATAATCTCTGAAGAATGAGGTCTCTAAGCAGTAATTTCATCTGTGTATGTTGTTAAAGCCAATAATAGAATTAAATATTTAGAAAGGTCATGGCAATAGCTAAACGAACTTAAGCAGGATATAGGAGTTTCTGTTATAAATCAACATCAAATACTTGAAGGCATTTCTTATCTGCAGCTTACCCTAATGCATCAATAATACCTCTTTTGTCGTAGCTGGAAAATAGGGTTGAAGTTCCAGTTTTTCTTGTCGGCAGGAAGCCTCCCATCAGCTTTGCACAGAACTATGATTAGCAAAACCCACTACTTCCAGCATTTCGGAGAGATGCGATGTTCAAACATCTCTAGAGTTAGAAAACATGATGCAGCTGCCGATACATACTTAAGCTGGGAAGAGTAATGGACTGTTTAATCAGCAGGAGGACATTTATGAAGGCATTTGGCAGCTTCTTACAGAAAGTTCATTTTTAGAGGATATTTGCTCACTTATCGTTTTCATGCTTACAAACAGACTCACAGGTAGTCTCTACAATATGGAGCTTCTTACAGTGTTAACATACTCTGTGTTTCAATTCATTGTACCAAATCAAGTTTTGAAGAGTATGTTCTTTGGAAATTCCTCCTGTGTTATCCAGTTTCTCTCAGTTCCTTCAGTGCGGTTTCATCCGCTCCAAGTAGATATATAACTCATGGGATTTGGAGGACCCCAGTGTTTATTTCACTGTTACTGAGTATCTCAATACATCAGTATTTGCTACAGGAAAGACATGACCGGTGATCGTTCTCACATACCCTGAGAATGCTAAAAGGAACAAATCCACCATAAGAAAGCAAATAAAGCAGATATTTTAAAACTACAGTTTCTCAAATTTTCTTTAAAATTCTGTAAAGTATATTTTAATTTTTAGGTCTTTTCTATAAAAGCAATGCTTTGTCCAAGTCTGGAATGCACCTGTGATACTCTCCTCCAGCAGGCAACCACTCGTGTACTATGTCAAGCACTTCGCTTTGGCTCTGACAAGGTCAAGGAAGGACAAGAATCCAGCTGGAATGAAAGCTTAAGTCAGACTTGGTTGAGGTTGCCCACTGTGAAGAATGTTGTGGTTGAAAACAGACTGCCCCCACAAGATGGAAATCACAACACAACATTTGCTAAACACAATAGTTACACAGAATGACAGTGCTGCTGCCATTTCACAATGGCAAATCCAATTACTTCTATGGAGCTCCCATTTGGAATCAGGATAGTAGAAGCAAATGTATGCTTTCATCACACTTTTAAAGAACATAAAGTGTAGTTTAAGCCAGTTTACCAACCTGAATAATTTGGATCTTCACTGTAGTCAGCAATGTGCTTACCTTTTTCTACATGATCTGTTTCACTGTGTCAGCCATAAACGCACCCTTTTTTCTTTTCTCCTCCTTTTCCAGTTGTAGGGAAACAGTTGATCACAGCATGAACTGATGACTGAGCACATGGTGGAGGGGTGTGGCTGGCCTGGGGAATACTGGTAGACCACTTGCACCTGTGACCAGAAGGGGTGGACCTGGGGCGGAGTTGCCCCAGGCTTAGATAAAGGCCAGCCAGGGAGAGAAGAGAGCAGCTGGAGGAAGAAGCTTGAGAGAAAGGATTGCGGAACAGTTTTGAGAAGCTGGAGAACGAAAGAGAAGAGAAAACAGTGTATTTGTAAGAGTTTTGGGACCTTTTCCGTTATACCAGTAAATCGCTTTATCTACTTGTTGCTATGCCAATCGCTTCATTTCTAAAATATCTCCCCAGAAATGACCTTCTCACCCTATGTCAACAAAACTTGAGGGTATCCACTTAATTAAGAACACTGATCTAAAGTGTGTCAAGAGCAGCAGTGGTACCCAAAACAACAAATAAGAATCAAACAGAAAACAGGAGGACCCTCATAGCACTATTTGTGCCTTCAACTCACTCTTTCCTCAGCACTGCTGATTCACAGAAGCCACCACCTTCAGTTGCACAGAGTTTCCAGCCTTTATCCACTGATGAGAGGGATGGATTTCACAGTTCTGCTTGTTTGTTACTTTTGATTTTAAAGGTAAGCTCATATATCACAGAAGTGACAGATGATAAAGTCTGTGATCCTAAATCAAGGAAATGCCAACACAGTGCTTTGTGAGGACAGTTGGAGGCAAGCACAAAGTCGTGAAGGAAATGGTGGGGAAGAGTTGGACTTCTGCATCATTGTAATTCCCTATCACCTCTGTAGAATAACAAATGCTGTCTCCACAGAGATCCAACATGCCCAGAATAGCGAAAACACCACAAGGGAAAACAGGTTTATCAGAAGGTCAGTTCAATCAACAGTAAGAATTCAAGACAAAAAGTTTCCTGCCTTTCACCACCTACAAGGGTAGAGACATAATTCTGGGGCACTGTAGTCTTCCCTCCACTCCACAGGTATTTGAAGGACTCTTCATCTTTTCTGCAAAGATATGGATATCTGAGTACAGGGCAGTCTTGTCCCTGAAGATAAGAGGCAATAAGAAGCAGCTAAACCACAAATAATATTCTCCATTCAAGATACGTATAGAAAATCCCTACTCTAATGAGAAAGAGCTAAGGCAACAAGGAAGAAGCAGTCTCACCTGTGAAGCCTGTTTATTACATAACAGGGTTTTTTTCTCCATACAGACCAGTGGTAAGGGAAAGTGACTTTGCCAGAGGACACATGGAGGAGGTAGCACAATGGGGTAAATGAACAACAGACTTGAAAATAAAAGAATGTTCTCTAAATGCAAAAAATAAAAATAAAAGTAATGTAAAAAAGTCGTGCTAATTATATAATTCTGGAAAGGGATCCATGTTAAAATATTTTTTGATTGTTTTTCCAGTTTAGAGTTGCTAAGGTTTTCAGTTAGTCAGCAGGGTTGAAACTGGAAAAATGAGCTACATAAAACTTTAAGAATGATATGAGAATTATAACAAAAAATGTTCCTACCCTTGCTTTGTCTTGCACATCTACGAGTAAATAAAGTGTATGCATATAAATAGCTGCACCTGCAAGGTTTTACGTTTCCTTTATGTTGCCTCTGTTCACTAGGTTCTTGCTTACAAGATAGAATTGGACAGATTTATTCTGTTAGAATTTTATAGGCAATATAAATTTTAAGTCTTGCCTGTACTGTGACCCTGTCTTGAAAATGCAATCTACATTAACAGGATTTTGTAGGAAGAAATACCTAAATCAATAAGACGCACCCAAAACACTCCATGTTTTGCACATTCATTTTTAGATGAGTACCTGGAGAGCATGGCAAAGCCTTTTTGTATGCCAGTCTCTTTTATCTTCAAACAGATCCACAAATGGATTATATATAGATGTGAAAGCAGCCCTCTGAGTAAAGCATAAAGAGCAGAGATTACAAAAGATTGATTTCCACAGCTTATTACTGCCATAAACCTATAACCCAAGCAGATTCACAGGGGAGAATTCTCTTCTTTTGGTCAGCCGTTTGTTTCTGGCACGTGCTTACAAATCTCTCAGGATCACTCAACGGACATCCACGTACTACAGCTTGAAATGGCCAGTGAAAAAGCCTTGTTGCTGTAATTTCCACCACTGTTTGTCTCCATTTTGTGAATTCTTGTGATTAGCCCCAGATGAGATCCATTTCTACCTGTCACATAGATTATATGCTGTATGGAAAATTACAGATCACAGCCTGAACAGGGGACTAGCCTGTGAGAAAGGGCTTATGTTAGCTTGGGAACACAAGCACACTGCCTCGGCCTGTGCACCTGCATGTAGCTAGATGAAAACTTGTTTGTGAGAAAAGTGCTCTGTAGCTGTCCCTGTAGCTGTAAGCAAGTACCCTTGTTTTGTGCGAATGACCTTGTTTACCCAGATCTGTGCTCGCCCCCCACTACTGTACAAATGGCCATACCACGGGGGGGTCTCTCTCTCTCTCTCTCCTGCTCTGGCTGAACCCTGCTGCTGAGCTCTTGCCGGCTTGCTGCCGCGGGCATCCCTATAGACGAACCCCTTGACGGCCTGCACCCACTGGCACCCCTATTGGCACAGACTACCTGGCAGCCGCCCCGGTATCGTGAGTACCCCACTATTAAACTGACGAATCTGAGCTCGCCGTCGTGTGCTTTCCTTGGTATTATGGTTTGACTTAGCAGATAGCTAAGTTCCACACAGTTAGTCACTCACCCTCCCCCTCCCCAAATGGGACGGGGGAGAGAAGTAGAGAGATATGCAGTAAAATGCATGGGTTGAGATAAATGCTATTTACTAAAACAGTAAAGAGAACAAAAGAAATAACAGTACATATATATATATATATATATACACAAAGAGGATACGCAGAGCAAGGGCTCACAGCCACTGGTGACCCTTCCTCCCGGCTAGCCCCTTGTGTAACGAAGAGGAACCGGAAACCCCCCGAACCAATCACATGATGTTATATGGGATGGAATAGCTCTTTGGTCAATTTTGGGTCAGCTGCCCTGGTCCTGTCCCCTCCCAGTTCCCAGCTCCTTATGCCCCCCTTAACTATCTCACTGGCAGAGGAATGCGGAAGTGAGTTATGTCCTCGGCTCGGTTCAACACTGCCGCGATGTTATCAGTATCTCTGAGGCACAAGATAAATTCATACTAGACACTATGAGAAGCGTAACTTCTGTTAGAAACTACGACACTTGGAAATGGTGAACCTTAAAGCAGAAACGCTGTC
>WBMW01001473.1:21325-51598 GCA_013396635.1 Penelope pileata | reverse complement strand
AACCTGCTCTGGCAGGGGGGTTGGACTCGATGATCTCTCGAGGTCCCTTCCAACCCCTGCAATTCTGTGATTCTGTGATTCTTCATGGTGAGGGCGAGAGAGCACTGGAACAGGCTGCCCAGGGAGGTTGTGGAGTCTCCTTCTCTGGAGAAATTCAAGACCCATCTGGACATCAACCTGTGTGACCTGCTGTAGGGAGCCTGCTTTGGCAGGGGTGTTGGACTCGGTGATCTCTAGAGGTTCCTTCCAACCCTTACAATTCTGTGATTCTGTGATACTTAAATGTGAAAACACCACTGTAAGCCTTGTATTCAGTGTCTTCTCTGTAGAATTCACGTTCTATCAAAATCAGCAGAATGAACCTACAGAGAGAATTGAGGTTATTACCCAATACAACCTGGTGAGTAAAATGTAAAAAGGAGGTTTTCATATCTCATTTACCCAAACAGGTAAGCTGGGCTTGAACGTCAATTGTTCACATCATATAAGTGTTTTTATGAACTGAAAGCAGTGAGGTATAGAGTCTAGGATCAGTCAAATGACAGTCAAGAGTTCCGTGTTCTACTCTAACTCTATGTCTAGTTGAACACCTTCATGATTGTACTAGTTCAAGTCCTCAATTTTTTTCTCATCTTTCCCATTTAAAGAATACCTTTGATAAATGTATATCCATTCTACAAATCTTAATTCATTCAACTTTTTAAAAAGGCTTTATTCTTCCCTTTTCCTATTTTTTTTACTTACCAGAAAAGTAATCAGAAGCAAATTACGCTCCTGGTAGTTCATAAGATTAATTCTGCAGAACCGAAACTAATATCACTAAGCGTTCTGGCACTTGCAAGAGGTGACAAAAAGATATTTCCTTTTTAAACTGAAGCCTTAACAGGCTGTTCTTGCACTTATTACAGTTTCCTCCAGTCAACTCAGTTAAGGAATAGATCCCAGATGCATAAGGTAGGGTTTTCATTTATTGTATTCCAAGCACAGGGAGAAATCAATGCATTCAGCTTTCCTCTTTGAGCTAAAGAAGCAGTGCCTAATTGGTGCAAGCAGTCTTCTGTAAGTCTGCTGCAGAACCATCACTCTGCAATGCTACAAACACCTCAAACACAACCTACTCAGCAACATAAGCAATTATATTAAAAGTTAGTAGATATTCTTCTGTATTCTGCTGTCTCAGCTTGGAATACAAATTACAGCTTCTAACTTAGCAAGTGCCTCTTGAGACAAAAAAAATAAGTAAATAAAAACAGAAAGAAAAAGAAAAAGAAAAAAAAGTCCGTAATGACAGCTGCTTTTGCTTTTGTGGCCAAAACTCTGCAGCTCACATTTTATGGAGAGCATCAATCCAATATCAGCAGGATTCTACTTCACACAGAGGCCCATTCTTACTTATAAGTGTTTTCAGAACAAAAACAGTCAGAGTGCTTTGCTAAAAATAATGATCTAGGCCCTGCTGCATTTTGGTCTGTATTTCTTGTGCTAAGACAGCTCCTCATTGTTACTTCTTCTTTTAACCAAACATAAAGCTTGTAGATCAGGAGGAGAGCAGAGAGAGGGAGAGGGAGAAGAGGAAGGAACTGTCATATCACCCCAATGTGCTTGTATGTGACAGCTGTAAATTTAGCTCTCCTCTTAATCTAGAGAATAAGCATTTGGGATTTGTGGACAGTGAGCCCTTCACAGTCACTTTCTTGAACTTTCTTGATGTTATGACAGGTGCTAGGTACCTTAAGCAAGGTACCTTCAGTAGGTATACTTAATATCGTGTTTAGGTGGCTTTGATCACAGATATTTGTATTTCATGTGAGTAAATTTAGTGTGAACGAAAGCATCACCATTTACTATGGAATACATATTAACTGTATGAAATTAACTTCTGGTCCTTCCTAAAATTCAGTGACCAGCTAGTATTAATGTGTGGATTTGTGCTTGTGACCTACTTGTTTACAGGCTGGCTAATAAACTTCTCATTTCCCTGCTTCTCTCCCCTTCTGCCTCACCTGCATCTAGAGACACAGCTAATAAAGTCACCTTGAAAGGACAAAAGGAAGAAGTGCACCATTCACTCAGGGCAATGGGTTGCTGCTTCATTCCTAAATAATGCGTAAGTCCAGAAGTCTAAAATATGCAGAGCAGGAGAGAACCATTGGTTTATAACAAAGCTGGAAACATCTCACACCAAACAAAGAAATTCTGAGGCACTGTTCTCAATTTGTACATCAATACATCCTTTTCTGGCAAATTCTTTAAAGATACATTTAAAAAAATAACTTTCACAGTTGAGAATTCATTGAACTGAACTGATAAGAAATGCTTAGACTTGCCTTTAAAAATACATTAGATTGTAGTATTGCTGCTACAGTTGGAAATTAAAGGTAAAACTAATGGAAACATTTCTAAAATTACTATATGCACAAAAATAAGGTAAGTCAAATCTCTCAAGTAATTTCTCTATGTCAGTCTTTCTAAATAAGCTCTTGTACAAAGAGATAATGAATTTTAATTGCATATAGAAAATGTTTGAATTCTAACCTCAGGTATAACATGCTGTGCCAGCTATTTCAGAGCTGCTTTTTTTGTCCTTGCATTTCATTTTGATCACCCTGTTAAGAATAAGCTCATATGCACAAAGAGAATCATTTTTCTTTTAAATTATTAATTAAAAGATTAATGCACACCTTCAGATCTCCCATAAGAGCAATGTTCCCATATCTGTACAGCTTTTAACGAGGGGAGCAAGAGAGATCCAAAAACTATTATTTTCTGAGGTCATATTTTTGATGTTAATAAGACAATTTAACATCCAGTGAAGCATAATCCTCAAAACCTGCTTCAAAGTATCGCAGGCACTAGGCTGAGGCATGGAAATAGCCAGTAACAGAAATGCAGAGAAATGGCTAGAAATGAGAACTGCTCTGCTGGACATCCCTGGTCTCTCAGAATTAGTCTTTTATCAAGTATTCAAATTAGGAAGAGATTGCTATACCACACCATTCTGATATTATACCACGAGCTCATTGTTTCTGCATGGAAAACTAAACAAATTCACATTATTTTGACTGATCAGATATGCAAAATCCTTTTTGTTCCAAGAGTAAAATCTTCCAGATCAAGAATCCCAGTTTGTGGTGTGCATAATGTTGTATGTGCACCTTTAAAATGTCTAAGCAGCACAGTTCCCCTAGTCCTGCAATGCCAACTCAAAGGCCAATGCTAAACATGTATTTCTTTTCTGTTATTTTGTTTTCGGTTTCCCTTTTGAAACACATACTCATTTCACAACTACCCCAAGGCCATCTGGTATTAGATTGCCTTTATGAGAATATCTGTCCATCCCCATAGTATTATCTGGCTTGAGCTCAAAGGTAGGAAAGCTGACAGGTAGAAAAAGGCAAATCATATGTTAGTCAGTAGGGAAAGACATAAATAAGCTTGTAGATATAGTATGTTACAATTCTTAGATTCCTTTTCTCCTCATTTCTCTGCCAAACGGTTTTTGCATTTTAAAGGACAAATTTTAAACTGCCCCATAAACTAGTCATTGAACACTCATTTTTTCCTTTATTACAATTACAGGAAAAAATACAGTACAGATTTGTGTCAAACTTCAGTGAGAATCCACAGAGTATTAAATAACCTTATTTTCAATATGCATTGTTTTGAATTGTGTAAGCAACAGATGTGAACAGTCATTTTATCCATTCTAGTATGTGTGTGTTTTTAAGTGTTTACTTGCAGATGTAGAGCCTCTAAAACAGAGGCTTTATGTAAGAAATTACATAAACAGCAGATAGTTAAATTCACCACAGGAAATAAAGACAAGAAGAAATAAATATGATAATAGCATGATTTAAATCAGCATGGTCTCTTGACTGCAGTCTAAATTTTAATATTACTGTGTTTACTGTCCTTGCTCAGAGAGAGGAAGAGAGGATTCAGGATGACACACTGCAGCAAGCCCTCCTGGTGCTCAGCACCCAGGGAGAAGGACTGCTATTAATGAGCTGTGGGCAGAATATGGTTTGCCCATTCCTGCCTTACAGAAAGCAAAAGGACGTAATTAATGACCAATTATCATCTATCTGATAATGCACAGGGCTCCTTGCCATTGTATGAAAAATACTCTGCTGCTGTTAAGTTGCTCTTATTGTTTTGAAAGGTGAGAGTTGTTAAATATTAACCAAAAAAAAAATCTTGTTTTTAAGCTTATTCCATTGTAGAAATAAACGTTTTTAAAAAGCTTCATCAGGTAGGTTTTTGGCTGAATTCAGATCTTCATTTACTTTAAGATAAAGAAGATCCCTTCTTTATGTTCTGCTACATAAAATTCCTATTCTGCCATTGAAGCAGTCTGTTAAACCACTAATCAGAGCTATTAGCTTTAAATGTCTTTTGAATTTTGTACATTCAGTCAGCACCCATCCCAAACTGTGTTTTGATCTTTGATGCAAATGTAAGAAGCATCCTAACTTCCTCCCTTGAGGAACATAGTCCCGTCACTTTAACTTTATGGTTAATGCTGCCAAGGGGTTAATATGCTATTGCTCCCAGAAGAATTAAAGGAATAGACCATGTTTTGCTAAGAAAGAGAATTAGAATCACAGTTCCTACAAATTCTTGAATTCTAAATATTTTATTTCGTATTTCAAATATTTTCTTTCACAATGTATTATTAAAAGGAAATTATTTGAATATTTGTATTGTCCACAGGTAAAATGGAAAGCTTTCATCCTCTTCCATTAAGAATAGCTGGATGGATGACTTGTTTTGAAAAGATCCCTCAGAGAACATTTTGTTAGACAACAATTATAAATTAAAGAACGGTTATAATTTATATTGAGTTCTGGATTTTTATGGCCTGACACTGCATTAGAGATACTCCCCATAGAGCCTCTTTTTGTAATCAAAATGACAACTCATATCATCAGTGGTAAATATTGCTTGAAATCTAATACAATACTTCTCTGACAGAGGCAGAGTCAAATTTAAATGTACAGCCTGTGCCAACAATATAAAAATCAGTGGAAAAGCTCATCAAATTCAGAGTACTTCTGATTAGGACAAAAGTGATGTAAATGAGCAGGCAAATGCTTCAAGTGACATTTTTATACTGATATGAAAATCAACCCATTCCTTTGTGGATTTGCTTTTCTAATGCACTCCTTCCAATCAGTCTTTAACACTAAACCTATAGGCAGCCCCAGTAGCATCTCTTCTCCTTCAGTAAAATCGACACGAGTGTCTGTACTTCTGATTCTGCTTGTTCTTCTGTGATGTCTCCAGCCCAAAATTCCAGCGCTTCCTTCTGCACAGAGGAACTAACATTGTCACAGATGAAATTATCCACCTTTGCAGCTCAGGCATGCTTGTACCACAATGGTTATAACATTCTTCTGTGAAGAAGGTGTTCAGGATTCAAGTTCCTACAACAAAAGCAATGAATTCAATCCTAGGTCTTTCACTTCCTGAGTAAGGATTATCATTGCTACGTTACTCATCAGAGATGGTCAGTGCTTCTTTACTCTGAACTGAACTCAGCATCCTTGGTGAGTAATTCAGACAGTACATCAAACCCTTTCAATGATCTACGCATAGTTTACACACTTCTCTTGCTGCCTCTGAGATCCAAAAAAGCTTGGATGAGGACTTCACAGTTCTGAACAGAGATGTGAGAGCAAGCGTACAGTCCACGTGGCAACTTTAACCTTCAGTCACCTGTGGGTTCAAGTGGACTCCATGTGCTTGCTCTCATCTCATCCCTAACACATTTTAGTGCTGACTGTCTGTCCGCTTATCCACTTTTATTTAGTGCTCTCAGTCCTTCTGCATAAGTGATTCTGTGTATAAGAAAGATAGGGACCTCCTGGAAAGAGTCCAGCGGAGGGCCACAAAGATGATAAAGGGCCTGGAGCATCTCCCTTATGAGGAAAGGCTCAGTAATCTGGGTCTGTTCAGCCTGGAGAAAAGAAGGCTGAGAGGGGACCTGATCCATGTTTATAAGTATCTTAGGTGCGGGAGGCAAATGGAGGTGGGGAACCTCTTTTCAGTGGTCAGTGGGGACAGGACAAGGGGCAATGGCCTTAAACTGGAGCACAGGAACTTCCGCACCAACATGCGGAAGAACTTCTTCACAGTGTGGGTGACGGAGCACTGGAACAGGCTGCCCAGGGAGGTTGTGGAGTCTCCTTCCCTGGAGATATTCAAGACCCGCCTGGATGCCTACCTGTGCAACCTGCAGTAGGGAACCTGCTCTGGCAGGGGGGTTGGACTCGATGATCTCTCGAGGTCCTTTCCAACCCCTGCAATTCTGTGATTCTGTTATTCTGTGATTCTGTGTGTGAGACACAAGTAAAAAGTGAATAGTCCAAATATATTTTACATGATTTTTAATGCAAATGTATGTGATTAGAAAGACGTTTTCAATTCCTCTGTCTATAGCTATACAGCTAGATCACGTGCATCTGCAAGAATGTCAGTTCTTCCCCAGTGAATTGAAGAAAGCAGTTTCATAGCTCAGTAAAACACATTAAAGTGTGCATTCAAAGTGAAAAAGAAAGTCAAAAGTAACAAAGTGAAAAAGACAACTGTTATCAAATTTGTAGAGGATTTCCTTTTTTCTGCTTTTGGAAGTCAGTTCTCAACCCTCACTGTTCACAATTATCTTGTTCCTCACAAGTGAGGAGTTGCAGCAAACTGAATTGTATTTTTCCTGATGATAATTGTTCAGTTCTTAGAGAAATAATTTCATATATTTATATTTGGAGAGTAATTTAAACTATGGGAACTTCTTTGGCAAAAAAATACAAAAATTTAATACAAATGATAAAATGACAGTATTCATATATATCATGTAAAAAAAAAAGAATTAACTGAAAAGCTTTTATACATTTTGTCTCATGATTACATAATTCTTATACTAACCCTGTTGCCTACATCTTCACATTTTCAAGAGGTGTGAATTTGACAGATCAGATGTCAGTACGGGAAAAGTACACTAAAACTCGCAAAAGGTTGGATGCCATTCTGGCTACACCGATTAAAACTGACACATATTTGGAACATGCCACATCAAGATTGAAGATGACAACAAAGGAAAGCATGGTGAGATGGAAGTTGTGATTGATAGGTGGTGCATTATTCTAAACTAATACTTAAACTGGGAGCTGACATAGTGGTGCAAAACAAAAAACGTATTTTATTTGATGTGCTGTCCCTCACAATGGCCAATAATGAAAGTTCAGTGAATACTTTGCCATGTTATTTATAACAAACACATAAAATAAATTCTAAACTCTCTATAAATATCTTCTTTATGACACAAATCATTCAAACAAATATCATCTCAATTTTTATAGTTAATTCTGTATTTCTGTTTACCCTGTCAGACCCAACTTTCTGAATCTGTAACCACAGCACAGTTATCTGCAACTCAGAGGCTGCTGTATTTCATGGTCAAGGGTGCCGAAACCTAAATGCCTTCTTCTCCACTCTTCCCCTTTCATTTCAACACAGTGTCTTTAACTTCCCTCCTAACACTATTTCCTCACCTTTATTCCCAAACACTCATTCCCTTGCCCACATTCCGTATATTCCTATATTACCTGTTTCTCTTTTTCTTCCCCACTGTTTTCAGACATCACCAGGCTCCCTAACCCATGCTGGACACACACCTTCTTCTGATGTGGGTTTGGGGCAATATGGGAGGACTAATGTGCTGGCAAGGTGACTTCACATGCCAGTGACTAGCTGGGCAATATGACCATTTTTCTGTATTAGGTACTTTTCCCAGCATCCTATCCTTTCCTCATGGCCAAGAGAATTGTCCAGCATGTTACAAATTGGGGAACCTTTCTCTTGCATTTGTAACTGCTGTGTAAAACAACCTCATGGGGCAGATCCACACTATATATCTGTGCAAAAAAAAAAGCTTGATGAATATCCTTGTAAGCACCATTATAAGCCTGTAACAGCTCTCCTTTACATCTTACCGCATTCACAGAAATTGTAGATATCTTTCAGATCTTTAGTTCAACTCCTTAGCTTTTTGTTACTGTCTGTCTCTAGTGTCAGTTTTGATCTTGCTAAAATAGGATAAGTATCTCTAAAACAGTATAAAGTCTCTGAGTCAAGTAGAAGAAAAACAAAAGACTTAATATAGAGTTCAGTATGGAATATAATCCCTACATTATATTTCCTATCTGATAAATGCTTTCTTTATTTCATATTTTGTATTATGAAAGTAAACATTAGAAGCAGAAATCAGTTTCAAATATTAGAAACTAAAAGTATAGACTCTAAACTCAGTAGTCTTGATCTGTAAAAAATGTTTATATCCCTTTCTCTTGTTAAAGTATCTTTCCTTCATTTTATTCATTCATTGTCTTCCTGTTCCCCAGTTTAATGTCTTTTAAAATTATAAAGAAAGGAATAGATATAAAAAATGCATCTGCTTTGCCTTGCTTGCATAAATGTTAATCAACAAGTAATATGTGAAATGTTTTGTATGTGTTTCTGTACTAGTGTATCACAACACGGTCTGTGCAAAGTCTACATATTTTCCAGGGGAATACTGAACATTAAAAAATCAGAACAGCTTATTCTTTTTGAAATGAAAAATTCCAAAATCTGCAAATAGTACAGTCATTTCCCTTAAGAAAAGGAAATGAGCATTAACGTGATGAGGCATACATCCACAGACAGAACATCTGATAGTCGATTTATCTATTTTGCTTAGATCTGTTTTAATATTCTACAATTGTTACTTAGTTTAGGAATTTTATGAAGGCAGTAGTAAAGTAGCTGTTAAGATTCACTTACACTGCAGTGAGCTGCAATGTAAATGCCTCCAGTTTCTCATGTGATATTTTGAATAGCAACTTAAGTCTAATGACAATCTAGGAGAGAATTGGGTAAGCCATTCATTTCTCTGAAAGGTACATTAGACTTCTCTGAATTAAAAAATTACAAGGTGAAGTGGCTTCCAAAAATGCAGTTCTATCCTTTACCCACTGTAAAAGTATGTTTCCTCCCCTCTTTGCACCAATACTTGTACCTGTGTATCCCTCAAGCCTCCAGATGCAGCTATGAAGTCTTTAGTTTTTTTCCTGTTGTGCTACAACAGGCACAAGACGTTTCTTGTACCCAAGCTCACTGAATATTTACTTCAACACCCTCTCATACAAGAGACTGTGTAACAGAAGAGTCGTGATCACAACTGTAAGTACGCATTTCTGTATTTTGAGCACTGGAAAATGAAAGGGCTTCCTCTACTTGCAAACTCTTTCTCCAACAAGGGGACAGAATTAAATAAGCTCTTAAGCAGTATAACTGCTACTATTACAGCTCCTATTTGTTCTTCACAATCATATTTTCAGTAAAACCCTTATATGTAAGACAAAGGCTCTTACAACTCTTCTTTTAATCATCTCCTACAATCTGAATCTTCCAAGACTGTCTTTTTTTCATTCTGTAAGTGACATTTACTGCAATTCTTCATAAACCCTTGAGAATTGGATTCCTTGCCCCTGGAATCGAATAAAATATGTGCACAGCCTGTCAGCAGGTCACATGTATCCTGCCAACCTACATCTAATAGATTTTTCACTTTTCATCAGTGGATTTCAAGACAGTATGTAGTCTGCCAAATTTACTAAAAAGCTTGCTACAGTATCGCACTTTCAAAATGTGCAATCTGTCAAAGCCACAGCTCAAAATGTCTGCTACGATGAGAGCCTTTGAAAAATCTGCTACGGTGTTGGCATTCATTCAGAAAATAATGAGTATATCAACAGAGAAGGAGGGAAGAGGAAAAAAGTTGTTGGAGGGAGGGCAGAAAAATTAAAGAGGAAAGAAGAATCCCAAAAGTAATTTGGTACAATCCAAAGAAACTACAAGAATTCTTTATGCAAGTATAATCCAGTTTCATATGATTTCCTCCAGGATGGCAGCATATTAATAGATAAAGAGTCTATAAGCAATGATGAAAAGATAATTTATCATAGGTTTGACCACAATCGTACCTAGCAAACCTCAATATTGATTCAAACACAGAATACATTTAACAGACACTGTAAGAGAGAAAATTGTCTTGCACTGTTACTGAGCATTGTGGGATTCTATATAGAGAGCATATCATAACAGATGGATGAAGGGAATATTTTTTGCTTAATTAACTGAAATATGAAGGAAGCAAGCAATTTCAAGAAATACATTAATGAGGACAATCTTCAATATCAAAATTGAGAACACTAACAACAAAATATCCAAGGACTGTGAAATGCAGCTCTCACTTTCCTTGTCTGTTTTTCTATATTTTGTATTTTAGAAAACATACATGTGTATTCAAAGAATATAAAAGAGGCAAAAAGAGGAGGAAAGACCATTCCAAAACAAAGAAAACATTTGAATATCAGAAACAAGTTTTTATGTACCTAATTGAATTGCTGACAACACAGGTAAATTTTCCCAAGTGTAATGCTAAACTAGTGAAAGGACTGCCGTAGAATTTTGAATTCAAGGCACTGCAGAAGAGCTGCTTTATGCCTTACCATGTATCTCTGAAAACAGAAGGTTACAGGAACTCCCTCGAATGTAGCAAGAAAATGCATCTTAGCATCATAGCATTCACATTAAATCCAATCACTTCTAGAAGCAAAAATACTGATAATAATAATAATATTGAACAATTAACAAAAAAAAAAAAAAAAAACCCTGAAGCTTGGAGGAAGCACCCTGTGCAAAGTTTGCTGCAATGCAGAAGGCTACAGAACTAGCAGAAATCAATCAAGCGGGGATAGAATGAGCAGAAGACAACTAGAACAAAAATAAACAGAGTTTGTAAACTATCTTGTACCATCATTTTGAGGATTTTTTTCTTATTTAAAAGTTAAATATTCATTTTGTATTCTAATAAAATCTGGATTTGTTTATTTTAAGAACCTTCGGTTTTCTTTTTGAACTCAACTGAAAATCTCACCTGGGATATACCAAACCAACTCTTGAAAGTGATCTTTACTGAATTCATGATCATATCAAAATTGCTGCTAATTTAGGATGAAAACACTTCAGTCTCTTTTTCACACTAAAGGAAAAAATTGCTTGAATCATGGAGATTACATTTTTATTTTTATTACTGATGTCCCTAAACGCACTACAGGTGGCTTTGGCAATGGAAACCACTTTCTTTTGTTGTCTGTAAGCAACAATTTCAAAAGTGACTTACCATTTTATAAAAAATGCTATCATCTTTTTTTGAACATTTTTTGGAAACATCTTTATTCCCTCTTACCTTCTTGCTTCTATTCAAATGTCTAGAATGGAAGTAGGGAGGTGTAAAATCCATGACTTTTTTTTGCATAAGCAAATCTTGTTGAAGAATAGTCCAGCAGAGATAATGAAGTTGAGCAAGTAAGACAGAATTTAGACTAACGGCCATAAACTGAGGTCCTCATCTGTAAGTTTCAGAATAGAAAATTCGTTCCAAATTAAGTATGGCAACCGAAAGTAGAATTGGTCTAGTAGCCTGTTAAACAAATGCAGACAATATACATAAAAGAATATATCATTTTAGTGTGGTTAGAGTAAAGGAGCAACGTCATAGCCAGGTCTCATGAAGCTCCTGTAGTGATTCATTTTCATATGAAGAAGATCTATTTTCCCCCTGCAAAGGAATTCAGGAAATGTGTGGGCTTCAGCTCTTCATTCAAGTACATTGTAATTTTGTCCTTGGAAATCAAATTTAAATGATTACAGGTTCCTGTCCTGAGGGATCATGAGAAGTCATCTCTGAATTTTCTTAAACTGGGCCCTCAGCGTAGGTATTGCACAACTGTTACAATATGTGTAGAGAGAGTGGTCACCCATCAGCTTAACAAGATTTAGAATTTCATTTCTTGTTTTCCGCAGAAGACCTTCAAAAAGCAGCCTTCATGGTCCAATCTACTTCCAGGTTTATCCATTGCTTTACATTGCAGTTTTCTGTTTGCTTCCTGCTGCAGCACATAGTGACTTTGCAATTCAGATGTCGTGGATGTCATGCAATTAAAATGTCCTTCATGCAGGTGTCAAAAGGTTAGAATAGTTCACTAATGAGTGAAAGCTGCAAAGACTCAAGCACCTTTTTTATGTGAAAAATGTCAGCAGTCTTCGCTGCATTCATTAAGAGTCAGGAGTGTTCAAAAGGCTGCAAACTCACACTCAGCAGATGAAACTTTAAACCATACATTTACATAAGTGTTTTAGGCTTGTCCAGCATGGATATTTCAAAGGAAATTTCCTAATTGTTCCCATTTATCAGTATTTGATTCACAACACAGAGTGAGCTCTGCTTCCACAAAAAATGGGTTTTGTGTGGAATTATTTTTAAGATCTCATGAGCTTTCATACTGATGTGAGCAACTGTGATCTGTCACAGCCTTTTCCACTCTTAAATGGTTTGTTCTCTCTTGAGTTCCTCTACTTATCTAAACAGAAACTTGTCAATACACTAGAAGATGGCCAACACGCCTGTAGATGTGCTTTGAAAGGCAAACCTGGACTCTGGAAAATAAGGTACACTTTGAGAATCTAACCTTTTCTTGGAGTGTGGATGATCAAAAAAACAGCAAACTATATAATGAGAACAATCAAAAACTAAGAAAAACAGACTCCAGGTGTTTTCTTTGGAAAACAAAGCCTACATCAAGCCTCAAGCAGTTTTGGGCTTCCGGAAGACTGCAGGCTGGATCTGTTCCTTTCCTTTATCCCAGAAGAGGAATCTCATCCAAATTAGCTTTTGATAACATATAAAATCAAGGGAGAAAATTATGTATATGATACTTAAGATTATAAAATTGCCTCTCCAAAGTGATCTTTTATTCCTTTGGATAACTAATCTCCTGCTTTAAGTAAAACTACAAGGTTGCATACTCTGAAAGGAGAATCACAGAATCACAGAATCACAGAATTGTAGGGGTTGGAAGGGACCTCGAGAGGTCATCGAGCCCAACCCCCCTGCCAGAGCAGGTTCCCTACAGCAGGTTGCACAGGTGGGCGTCTTGAATTTGAATATATGAATTTGAATATTGGGTCTTGAATATCTCCAGGGAAGGAGACTCCACAACCTCCCTGGGCAGCCTGTTCCAGTGCTCCGTCACCCGCACTGTGAAGAAGTTCTTCCACATGTTGGTGCGGAACTTCCTGTGCTCCAGCTTAAGGCCATTGCCCCTTGTCCTGTCCTCACAGAGAAAAATGTAGCTGAGCTGGCTCAGTTCCATGATGAGTTAACAGAGAGGGATTGTACCTGGGTCCTAGTCTGGGAGGGACATAAGTGCTTTTGTTTTGCTGTAGTGGAATCCTGTAGAAACGTAAAGTAGCAGAAAACCCAGAAACAGAGAAGTGGTAATACGACGTAGGCCACAACCTGTGCAATACACAGAGATATATATTCAAACCATGGAGATGTGCAATTTTAGGCGCCTAATCAAACTGGCTATTCTCACTTACAGCCAATAGGAAAAGAAAAGAAGGGAAATCTAAAGGGAAATCTAGAGTGCAAAGCTGAGATTTCTGCTCTAAACTGCTCCTGGAGCTCTCTTGCTCGCTTATTACAAAGTCTATACAAGAAGAACTCAGAGAACAGCCAACTAACTTAGGCAGCAAAAAAATTGCTGATGTAAATACCCACTGGTATGCCTTTCCTAGCCTTATAGATACTCAAGATTTCCAAGACAAGGGATCTGATTTATGTACTGTCTGAAGTAATCATTTCTTTTCTGGCTTATGAGGTAATTCAGTCCAACAAAGTTTTATGGAGCTGATGGTTGTTTTGAAAGTTAGCAGCATCCCAACATTACTTTTTCTCCTTTATTAAAAAAAAAGAAAAGAAATCTTGATAGAAAGTACTTTAAAGTAAGAGAAGATTTTGAATTCTTTGATTGCAACTGACTCAATCATAGATGGCACACAGTTTTAAGAGAATGGTAATTAGAGAAGAATGATTAATTCATACTTAGATTAAGATAAGTTGACTGATTTGTAAGTACCTATGAATAAACTGATGTTCTTCATGGGGTTTTTTTTGGAGAATTTGAAGGGAATATTTACAGAAAGCGATTACGAGAAGTGATATAATTAGTGTGAAATTGAAATTATTCAAATATTTGTGGAAGTTCTTTTGTAGTATTTGTTAAGGTTTTTTTGGAGAATTTGAAGGGAATATTTACAGAAAGCGATTACGAGAAGTGATATAATTAGTGTGAAATTGAAATTATTCAAATATTTGTGGAAGTTCTTTTGTAGTATTTGTTAAGGTCTAATGGAAAACTCATTTTCAAACTTTGCTAAAGTTGCATGTTACTGAAAATTCTGTGCAATTACATATATTACTGGTGCACACTAATGCATATTATCAACTTGGGCATACTAGGAAGTCCCAGTAATCTGAAGATAAACTACTCCACAACGAAGACTTGTAAGAGCTCAAATAATCATTTCACAATGAGGACCCTAAATATATACGTAGGCTAACAACCACACCATCTCCAGGAAGACAATACATTTTAGAGGCAATTAAAAATCTGACAAGTGGGGTCTGTATAACCAATAAAATGTCTACTAGCTATCTGTCACATGGCAACAAAATTTGACAATATTGGTGGAAAGGTACAACCTCTATTGCCGTACCACCAGCATCTGCCTCTGATGTCATGGGCCAGAATAACAAAATAGGAGGAATTGCTTTTTGAAGCAGCCACCGTATTTATTTATCTTAGATTGGAATAAATTCTTTCTAGCCAAACAAGCCTCATACATTATGAAAAGTAGAAATGTAGAATATGCTTCACATTGGAAGATCGCTGGTGCACTTTATTGTTATCTATATCAGATAAGTCATCATCCTGTTGCTTCAGCCCAAGATGTGCAGTAGGCAGTGATGGGATAGGTACAAATATGGAGAAAGCCCACTCCTAATTACCAGAACCCGATTCTCTGAAAAAAAAAAATAAATCATTTTAACTAAATATTTTATTTCTTCAGAGCAGGGGGATTTCACAGAAGTTTATCAGTTATGAAGATGGAGGTACTACAAAACAGGCTGCAGCAAACTTGGATTGCCAGCTGAGGAGCCAAGACTCTATCAAACTGAAAAGCCACCACACACACAGATATATGCATACATGATGTTATGTACTTAATGTCATAGTACACATTAGTCTCAAGTGATAACCTCATTATTATTAAATAGATACACAATAGATAACACATTAGTGTATTTGCCTGTGTTTCCCAAGTGCAAGTACATGGAAATCATCTTTGAAACCTTATTTTGGAAATTCATGAGGAAAGTTAAAAGTGTGTTTTCCTAACTGACTGATGCCTAAAAGCAATCATTGAAGTAAAATTTTATTCTTCAGAGTAAAATTTTTAAAATGCTTCCTTTCACATTCGTGCATACAATCATGAAGTTCATCACGTATTGCTACGTTTTGAAACTCACAAGACACGGGCATCCTGGTGTGCGTATTCTCCTTTTCCGTTAATAGGTCATTTCACATATTATGCTATTTATTGGCACGGGTTTCCATGTGAGGGTTCTATTGGACACCCTTGGCTCCCTGCTCATATCTAGGCTCAGTGCCACCTCTGGCAGTCACTGCAAACTCTCCCTTGGCAGTAAGTGACTGTGTGGCTGTTCCCGGCCACACTTCCCCAGGGCTAGCCCCACGGGATGGCAAGCAGCACCTCTCCTCAGCTCCCAGTGTATGCTAGAGGAAACAACTTCCTTCCCAGCCTATAAGCCTCATTTCTAGCACTACCAGCCAGATTTACAATATTTTCCCTTGAGGGGACTTTTATCATCAGATGTGCCAGGAACTTCATTAAAAGGCAACATTGACTTAACAGCTCAAGTCTCTGGTAGTTTTCCCTGGGAAAAGCTGGCAGGATTGATTCCAGGCTGTTCTTCCCGTTACACAATGCTCTGTGCTTCCTACACACACCACCGACTTACGAGGATGCCTTACACTTCCCACTTGAACAAGATGTCAGTTTTAATGCCTGCTAATAATAGAGCAGCATTTTAGTGATTCAGAGTGTGGCAGCTGATTCACAGTCCAGTTTATACTGCTGAATTCAGTGCAGATTGTGAGAGAGGACAAAAGATCTGTGCACATGATCTTTGAATTGGAAGAAAAGGTTTCCTTCTGTGAAAAGTCAGAAAAAAGTCTCCTTTTTTTTTCTAAATGAATGAATGAATGAATGTATTGTTAGTAAACATTCCCATGGTCAAGGCAATGCAAAGACTGGCAGGTCCCTGTGGAGCAGGGAATGGCAGGGGCAGCCTACGTGGTCTATCAGGGCCTGGCAACTAGGGTCCATCCTTACCACTGGCCTCAGCTAGGAGCAGGGCAGCTGCAGGGAGCAACAGAGGCGGCCCCGCCCCAGGCATCACGCACCTTCCTGAGGATCAAGATGGACTAAGGCTCACGGATGGGCTTGGCTGGGCAAAGCTCATGACCAGGCAGGGCAGGACTGTAGGAAACTGGAGATAGGCCCTGCTGCGGCCTCTCTGAGGCAGGAGCTGAAAAGAAAGCTCACCCAAAAGTTGCTCCCAATCCCGTGTACCTGGCTGCCCAGAGTCTTCACGGCATAAATTTCAGACAACAGCCACTATGGACTTTCAGATAGACAAACTGCAAGTTTGAGATTGGAAGCACTGTGTAAGAACCCAAATTTTGTATGGAAGAACAACATGTCCAGATTTGTAGTAATATATATTATATGTACACCTATAATTGATTCAACAGATCCTGTTTCTAATTGGACATAAATCTTCCATTCAGTGTTGACATTTGCTCTCCTAGAGTGCTTCAGAAACCATGCAGTTTCCCTAAAAGAAAAAATGTCACACTGATGGAGAGTTGAGTGCTTTTTTCTGCTTTTAAACTAAATAATAAGTAGTGCAGAGCAAGGATTTGTAGAATGCAATAAATAGTATTTCATTATTACCTACTCAAAATGACATTAATCAGAAACTTCTCAGCTTACAGGTTAAACCTGTGACAGAATGCAAGCTTTTCTTGTTTCATTACAATTCTGGCTTTTCCCTGCCCATCACCAAGGCCATTACTATCTCACGCAACTTAAAATGGGAAACAAGTGGCTGTCTTCTGCTCCCCAAAATTTCCTTTCCAAGCCCCACACCTGCCTTCAGGCCCACCTGTCCACTCCTTCTTCTTCCCACAGTAGTGGCTGTGCAGCTTGAGAATGGGCCTACCCCATGTATCTTCACTAGCCCTAGAGCAGGTACGCTTGATACTGCTGCTGATCCTTGGCCCTTCCTGCTTCTGCTTGGGGAGAGCTTTATGTCCAAGAGAGTTCTCCCTTTTCACTTTTCTGATAAGTGTAAATGATAGAAAGGGGAAGTAGGAAACAAGGAGATAAAAACAGCTTAATTGCAACTTGTTTTTCATGAGAATATGGGAGGAAATTTTTCCAGGTTCTGGACTCTTTCTGCTTGCTTCACCATTCTCTTCAAAAAAATAAGCAAATTTCTACGTTGTTTAAACATTCCATCTTCTAAGGGGTGGGAGAGATTGAGCAAGTTGGGGTTGTTCATCCTGAAAATGAGAAGGCTCTAGGGAGACTGTATTGTGCCCTTAGAAAGATGGAGGAAGATTTTTTAGCAAGACCTGCAGTGATGGGGCAAGTGCCAAAGTTTTTAAACTGAAAGAGGGTAGACTTAGGCTAGATATAAGGAAGAAATTTTTCATAATGAGGATGGTGAGACACTCGAAGAGTCGCCCAAAGGAGTTGTAAATGCCCCATCATTGAAAGTGTTCAAGGTCAGGTTGGACAGGGTTTTAAGAAATGTAATCCAGTGAAAGATGGATCCCCTATGGCAGCAGAGTTGGACTGGATGATCTCTAAACATGCCTTCTAACCTAAACCATTCTATGATGATTCCGTGATTCTACTGTTCTTACTGAGATATTTTACCCCTGGAGGCAAGAAAGTGCAGAAAGCAGCCAGTTCTCTTCAGCTTTCTCTCCAAAATGATGTCAGCTTTCAGTATCCTTACAAACTTGAATAAAGGAAGAGTCAAAAGCTCATTGCAATAAAAATGTGGAAAGTAGTAGCATTGTTAATCCTCTATAAAGTGTGCAGCGCAGTCAGAATCAGAGTCTCTGAGTACACAGAAATAAAATTAAAGTCTTAACAATTGCACAGGTAAAAGTTTAAGTGACTAAACTTTCAGTCCAAGCATTGTCTAAGCTTTTCATGCTTAGCTGTTACACTGTTGAATAATGGCAGTATGCAGCCTATCAAAGCTTCATTTGCAAGGTCATTACCCATCTATGAAATGTTTCATAGATTTCCAGAAATATTTCAGTCTCGAAGCCTCAGAATAACAAAAAAATAAGGAAAAGGGGGGATAGGGAGATGGGTGCAGAGTTTTAACAGCAATACACTAGCAACTTTATAACGTACACATTTGTAGCAAGATTGTCACTGTTTCCAATTACTAAAAATTTTAAAGGAAGTTATCTAGTATTAATTTTTTCTAATACACTAGAAAGCCTGCTGTGATGGAAGACAACATTTCCTTGTCTAAGACACGTTTTGCAGCCTCTCAATTCTGAGTCCTCATTGTCCTTAACAAACCCAATGTGAAGACAGGAAAACTGAACACTGTCATCAATTAAAATTAAGAATAGACAAGTTAAGGGCCCTGCTAAATACTATTAATATGAAGAAAATCTTAAAAATAACTACTAGCACTCAAAGGCAAAACATAAATATCAATCCAGATATTTAGAGCATGGAAGTTAGTCTACATAAAAGTCCAGAGATCAATTTTAAGAAAAATTGAATGTCTTCTTTCAGGAAGAGCTTTAAAATCATTTATAAATTAATAAAAAACATGTTGTAAAATATAATTATTTTGTTTTCTTTCCCAAAAACAGAGCTGTAGGAAAGAGGAAGCCATTAATGTCTACACAAAATATAATGCAGCAACTGTAAACTAAGAAACAGAAAAAAATTGCACAAAAAAAATAGCAAGCAGAGACTACGCACTGCTAGGTCAGATACAATACTTGATTTAGAAAAATGGACACAGAATTAGGAGGGAAACAAGTTCTGATTTCAGTACACCCTGTTGAGAAGTTAGTCATAATAGTTACATTTAGGATCCACAGTTATCTCTCTTCTACAAAAACCTGGAGCTGAAAACTTGATTCTATTTTACCATAGATCACAAACATGAAAAAAAGAAAAAAAAAAAAAGAAAAAAAGAGTACATGGGAAGGGGAAGAAATAGATTTTGAAATTCCTTCTTCTCCAACAACATCTTTGAAACAAATAGTAGGTTTGTTCATACCACTTTTTACTGGAGAATTTCTCAGCCAGGAATAAGTCGGTTATGTAGAGATTTCACAAGCTTAATCAGTCATTCTAAGAATTCAAAGCTAAATGTTAAGCGGGGAAAGCCCTTGTTATTTCTGCCATCACTACAGAAAAAAAATGTTTCAAAATAGTGACGTCATCCACAAACCCTGTAATTCTCAACCGTAGCAAATCTTTGGCCAGATAAATCTCAAGGTGTTTTCAGATCAGCTAGGCTCTATGTCCCAAGAACAAATATACTGATAAAAATAATATGAACAAAATACAGAAAATTTTGATTTACAAGTATACATTTCAACTGTTGAAATGCAAAAAAGAAAAGCATATATTATAAATATAAATAGTTATACACACAGAGACTATTTGATTTTATTAAGTAATTTTCTCTTTGCTCAATGATGCAAAACAGTCACCCTTTTTAGTCAATATATAATTTCTAGTCTAAAAAGTTCTAACAAACACAAATGTTTCTGATATAAACAAGCACATAAGTTCTCTTTTAGGAACATCCAAAACTGAAACTGTGTAGATTAAACCTGCAGTTCATCTCATGGCATTGTGACAAATTATTGCCAAGATACTCCACATAACTATCTCATTTATTTTTATTCATATTTCTAAGCCCAATGCAAGTGAAATAACTCATAATCTTACATTCCTAATGACCACCGGAATGACTGCATAAAATGTCATCACTGTAAAGCGTATGGAACAAAAGAGTAATCGTAAATCAATGCTATCTTAAAAGAGAAGAGAAAAGAGTACTTTCAAACATTTCTGCTTTGACACTCTGGCCTACAAGACATTTAGCTTATAAATAAATGGACTTGCTCTTTCATAGACTCTATTCTCTCCTTCAAAAATGGACTGACTCATCATTGTTATTGTCAAAAAAAAATTGTTTTATAATTATTATTGTCATGTTAATTAGCTGTAGGTATCTTTCTAAATGTATGCATCAAAATAAAAAAAAAATACGCTGGACAAGTAGACAATATCCCATATCAGATGTAAAATTTTTAGTTAAGTGTTCTTTTTTTGTTTGCTTGTAAGAGATCTTGTAAACTTAGAAATGGTATACCCTTGTGTTCATGCTTTAAATTTTCCTAGAAGGAAATGCGCAAAGCCCATCGCTAAAAGGTAATTTATACATCAGGAGGATTCCATTTATCAATACCATTTTTCTTAATAATGCAAATAAGGCATACTTAAATCTGACAAACTTGCATATGGTGTTCTTTCTGTTCCTGTGTGAGCATTCCTGGGACCCACCTGGTGCAAACTTTGTGATAGTCCAGCATTTCCAATGCATTGAAGCCAATATTCAGATCCGTACACAGTTCCCTGGTCGTAATCTGCCAATTTGCATGAACGAGCTGACTGACACTCTTTATCTCATAGTGTGACAGCTATGCATGGCTGTCCTGAATGTGACTTGTCTTTCACATCACTATCGCCATGGCTGAAACACACCAGCCAACATCTCACTGTGCTCACACATTCACTGCTTGGTGTCCAGAAACATTCAGTAAGTATTGATGAATGTCACTGGGTGCTATTTTTCCTGCATGGAGGAATTCAGTGACGCACCTTTGCTTCAGACACACTTCCGTGTCAGACGCCGTTTTGTCAGACTGCCCCACTGCTGCCATCTGTCACACAGTAACAAAATGTAATGGAATATCTGTGGGAAGGTTCAACCTCTACTGCTATACCACCAACATCCTCCTCTGACATCATGGACCAGCATAATTAAATAGGAGGCACTACTTTCAAAACAGCCCTCTTATAAAACACTGTTATTTCAGCTGGGAAATCAAATATTTGTAAAGGAAACCACTTTTGCTGCCTGCTACTTGTAGCAGAATTTTTTGTTGTTGTTTGTTTGGGGGGGGATGGGGGTAGGGAGAGAGTTGTTTTTGTTTGGGTTTTTTTTTTGGTTTTGGGGTTTTTGGCTTTGTTTAACAAATCAGCTCTTGTTCTGGCTACAGGAGTAGAGGTACAGCAGCTGGGGCAGAATGTGATCCAGGCCTTTTAAATCATCTGCACACACAGGTGATTTATACAGGTGTCTGTATAAAAGTTTTCAATTGCCAAGTTTATGAAAGGAGATTTTTACAGGGATCTAAGCTTTGGTTTAATTTTAATGATTACTTATTAAATATTATTAAGATATGAAATAGCCACTCTGCCAGCAATTTTGTCTTCCTTTTACTAAGAACTGAGATATAGGAAAAAGCTCTGGTTTCAGAGAGGCATGGCACTAATAACTGAGAAGACACACAGATAAATGATAGTAAAGAAGAGCTGAAAGTTAGCCTTTTGCGTGGATATAAGAAAATGTTTGTGGCAATAAAAAGTACTGTATGCAACACCCATATATTTCAGCAGACGACAGCTGTTTATTAGTGATATTAGTGATCCACAGAAATGCAGTTTCAACATTGAATTTGCATCTAATTTGTCCTTTCAAGCATGACACGAATTCCTCTGTGCAAAGAAGCAGACTCCTCTGCTGTGATAAAAGGGATGCCACTGTACCCTTCTTTCTGTATAAATACCTTGTGTACGCAGCCGTTCAGATGATTGAGGGTTTCACTGTGAGATTTACAGTAGGAAGTTAGGCCATAGGCAGCAAGATATAACAAAACAGCTGGAGCAAGGATGCATTTAATAGTATTTTCTTATCCAAACCTATCCCCTTGGAATTTCAGAACAGAAGATGTATACATTCATCCTGGCTCTTGACTAATGGAAGGTTTTCAGGAAATAAAGTTCTTGCTCCCTGTGAAGCTTTGTACAAGTGTTGGGCTGACCAGATAACTCAGAGCAAATGCAGTAAATTCACTTAGAGTGATAGCTGTGTGTGTCGGTTACCCATTCGGGAAGAAACAAAAAGTCAAACCACAAGTCAGCCTCAAAGGATGTTGAAAAAGGGGGCTCCTGCAGACTTGTTTTACATTTTTATCCCTTAAATAAAGTTTTTTGAAAACAAGGAAGTATGACAAACATCTTGAGGCAAAAGGAAAGATATGAATTAACAATTAGCTGGAAAGCAGATGAACTTCCTAAGGCACTGCAAAAATCATGTAATTTTTAGCATTTACAGAGATGAGCTAGCTTGCTTAAAAACATGCACAGTTTAAGGTTGCTTTGCAGACGACTACTTCTCAATTCCTTTGTGTAACCATGCCAATGAAATACTCAGCTAGCTGGATTAAAGCCTCTGAAAATTGCAGTTTGAGATTGAAAGCCAGATTGTGCCCTGTTCTGAACCAGTACTCAGATTTCCAAGCCTTTTCCATGCTTTCTCAGTTCTAGCATGACTGTTAGCAGGCATTGAGCACAAGTGTGGAAATTAACACCACCTAGTGAGAATTAGGAAAACTTTCTAGACACAAATGATAATGTAAGGGAAAGGGGAATAAAGACAAGAATAGAAGGAAATAGACATTACAGCATTCAGTTTTCCCATATTGCAGAAGGAAATGTGATTGCCTGGATTCCAGCAGCTCCAAAAGTTACAGATGAAATACATATGGCATCAGCTATGGTTAAAAGTTCCATTTTATCCTTCATAGTTAGACAGATGTTGCAAAATGACTTTCCTCTTTTGTTAAACATATGGAGCAACAAGTTCCTGTCTGAGGTACAGAGAAATAGTCAAAGATCTAGATGGTAATAACACCACAAATGCGGGAACAAAACTGTGAGCAGAAAGAACATTCACTACTTCCACAATCCACAGTGCTCTCCTGGAAGATAGGAGATTTTTGACCCTTGCTCTTGAATGTTTTTACAGGTGGGCTAACACAAGTTCTACATCAAAAGAACAACAAGGACAAAAGTAGAGAAAAATTAAATATAAACAAAAGATATAGTTCTTCAAAGTTTGTTCCCATCCTTTTCTGTAACAGAACAGGGAAATACAGGGAACACTTTCAGGCCCCTCCTGCCTTTTCAGTTGATGAAACACAAGTCTTTATCTTTCATGATGTCTGCATTTTTGAACTGAAATTGAGGTTTAAATATTTTAACAGCTACATAACATTGATATGAGCTGATGTGGGGAAATATTAATATTTAGGAACTGCATCATTGTGTCAATAATTGTTTCAAACACTGGAGAACTTGTATTGCAAGACATAAATCTTTAATCAACATGTGAACAGTTTGTTATACATTAATTCATATTGAAAATGGCATTCCTATGTCAGAACCACACAAAGACAGACCTATGACCACATGGAAACCATCTGCACATAATCCAGTTACCATTGTTTAGCAACAGTCTGATAAACTAGAGGTCCGCTTAAATGTATATAAAAGCTATTTCTTTTCATCACATTCTAGTTCTGTCAGACTGACTTTATGACATGAAAAAATGTAACAAGATTATGCAGCACAGCTGGACTGCTCTTCCAGGCTTTCAAACAAAACACTGTGTAAAAGTTATTGTCAAACACACCTGTCCATTTCATTTGCTTATATGTCAGCGCAGAATCAGTGTCTACAAAGCTCCTACTTTGTAGAGCACGTTGAGACACAAGGCTATATTAGAAAGTCAGCTTGTATTTCACACAAAGTTGATAAGATGATAAGATGATAAAAGTAAAAGCATCTTTCCTTTAAGGAGGTTATTAGCTATTACAGCAGTGAACAAAGACAGTGCTTCGTCTGAATTTGCACAAGATCACATACTGAGAAGCAAAGAACTGCAAGCCACATTCATGTGCAAATGTGCACATTAGCCTTTGTAGTTTTGCACATTGCTCCTGCTTTCTTTTACAGTTCCCCACTATAATTATTTATCATTCAAAACAGTAAGTATTCCTGCCAATTTTGCTTTATCTCTCATCAGTCTCTGATGTGGAGGTGCTACTGATATGCCTGCAAGATCTGCTAAGGCTGAGCAGAAATATTTTAAAACAGCATGTTCACTCCTGTTTGGTTGCTACCAGAAGGTTGTGATGCACACTTGTGTTTATTCCCTAAAGGCTTTCATGAGTAAAGTCTTATATCCTTCACAATGTGATCTTACATCTTTTGCTCTCATTCCTTCACAGATGAACGTCCTACAAGGAAACATCAATCAAAGCATCTGGGCTTTTGTACTTGCAATACAAAAAGACGTACATTTGAGGAAATAAATAATGAGCACCTTCTCCCCATATCACACACAGTAACAGTGCAGAGTAAGAGTATTCAAAAGATATAGGATATTTGGAGTTACAATTATTTGGAGATTACAGGACCCCTGAGCTTCCTAGGAATCATCAAATTCATCTCCTATATACCAGGGAGAGTTTTAATCATTCTAAGGGATTTTCAAGTGTTAGTCTGTCCTGTTAGAGTAGGACTACTTTACATGAAATAAATAGCCACCAAGATAAAACGAGAAAAAATAGGTAAGACAACTAAGTTCCTATCCCTTCTCCACCAAAAGGTTTAGTATTCTTTGCAGTCCTGAACAAAATTAACAATGGTATATGAGATAAATCCACTGTAGAGTAACATACAACAGTAGTTAGTAACATGCTAAGAGATGTGGACTCACATCTTGCTGAGCTACAAGGGAATTGTGTCTGGGTTTCTCACATGTTCAACAAGCATTCCATTCTGGAATGGCTGGGCAGGGAGAAGCAAGTACACAGAGACCATGAGATAGTGGAGTTCAGGATCTTGCGTGGAAGAAGAAGCAGACAATAAGTAGGATTCCAACCCTGGACTTCAGAAGATCTAACTTTGCAATCTTCAAGGACCTTCTTGGAGGCATCCATGGGCTAAAGCCTTGGAAGGGAGCTCAAGAGAATTGGTTGACATCTCAGCATCATTTCTTCCAAGCTTAAGACCAGTGCATCCCGAAGAGTAAGATATCAGGAAAAAGTGGCAGAAGACTTGAATGGATCAGCAAGGAGCTCATGGAAACGCTCAAAGGAAAGAAGTCTATGAAATGTGGAAAAAAAGCCTGACCACTTGGGAGGAGTATAGGAACACTGTCAGGGCCCGCAGAGATGCAACAAGAAAGGCTAAGGCCCACTGGGAATTCAACCTGGTGAAGGAGGTCAAGGACAGCAAGAAAGGCTTCTTTAAGTATATCAATAGCAAAAGAAAGACTAGGGAAAATGTGGGTCCTCTGATGAATGAGGTGGGACCTCTGGTAAGGGGGGACACTGAGAAGATAGAGATACTGAACACCTTCTTTACTTCAGTCTTTATTGCTAAGACTGCCCCTCAGAAATGCCAGACCCTGGAGGTAAGAGAGAAAGTCTGGAGAACGGAAGACTTTCCCTCATTTGAGGAGGATCTGGTCAGAGATCATCTAGGCAAAATCAGTGCACACAAATCCATGGGCCCTGATGGGATGCACCCATGAGGTTGCTGAGAGAGCTGGCAGAAGTGATTGCCAAGCTGCTCTCTATCATCTTTCAAAGGTCTTTGAGAATGGAAGAGGAGTCTGAGGACTGAAGAATAGCCAGTGTCACTCCAGTCTTCAAAAGAAGGAGGATCTGGGCAACTACAGGCCAGTCAACCTCACGTCTGTCCCTTGGAACGGTAGTGGAACGGTAGTGGAACTTCTTCTGGATGCCATCTCCAGGCAAGTGGAAGAAAATAAGGTTATCAGAGTAGTCGACAAGGGTTCACTAAAGGGCAGTCATGCTTGACCAAACTGGTAGCCTTCTATGATGTCATGACCAGCTGGGTAGATGAGGGGAGAGCAGTGGATGTTGTGTACTTTGACTTCTGCAAGGCTTTTGACATGACATCCTTGTAATGAAGCTTAGTAAGTGTGGGATAGATGAGCAAACAGTGAGGTGGATTGAGAACTGGCTGACTGACAGAGCTCAGACGGTTGTGATCATACTCCAACACCCACATGTTCATTTATCCTGACCCCAATCTGCTTTACTTCTGTGCCAGAGCTGAAAGAGAAAGATTCCAGCCCATCACAGCATTTAACTGTTGAAGATGCAGAAGTGAAGGCTCATTCGTTCACCCCAAATCACAGTTCTGCTATAGGACTGAGGCAGAAACAGCCTCGGAGTGAGTTTAAAAAGTGGCAGGCAGGCTCCAGAGATTCCCATAATTTGACCTTCTGTAATTAGAGGATGCCCCACCTATTACCCAAATCTAATCACACTTTATATGAAACAAGTGGTTACTGTCAATATGAATATCTGAAGAACAGATGTAGGAAAGAAGACTTCCAGAATGCACTTTATTAATATGTGAAGATTTCATTAATTTAATTATCACAACTTGTTTTTTCCTTTGCAGAGTGCTCCTCGCAAGGCAGTAAAGAGAAGGCTCCTCATGGCAGGTTGAAATTCAGCATTAGCATGGTGGGGGACAACAGTTTGTCATCATGATCATAGAATCATAGAAAATCCTGAGTTGAAAGGGACCCATGAGGGTCGTCAAGTCCAGCTCTTAATGATGATCCAGCATCCAGCAGATTACTTTCCAGCATCCCTTTGCCCTCCCTGGAAGTGAAGGCCAGGAAGGCCAGGACCTCACAGGCAAGACCCGTACCACCTCCATGTGTTGAAATATTGGCCAGCTGGCAAGGAATATACAATAACTGGCAAGTTACTGCTGCCTATCAAATCAGGGGAAAATCAAACACTCAGCTTCAGAAACCCTTGTGCCCTCTTACAGCTGCTCCTGCAATGTCAGCAGTGCAGGGACCATCCCCACAGCCTCACTTAATGTACTACAGCCAAGAGATACAGGGATGTAGCCAATTTATTTATCAACTTGTCTTAGTTTCTAACAGAAGTTACTTCTCTCACAGTGTCTGGTATGAAGTTATGTTTTGTTTTCAGAAGAGAAACANGAACGGCTGTGTGGGGTTTCCCAGCCTGCCAGCTGAAACCAGAACACAACTATTTAGGGTCAGTGAAGACAGGCATTGAACTAAGAATAAAAAATACCACTCTTCTTACACTTGTCTTTCCCAACTGTTCACAACCAGACTGTTGAGGAGGAAACCACTATATTTAAATATTTTGCATCTTTGGTAGTATTTTAACTTGTTTTCTATGTGTAATTTTCTAGGATTTTTAACAAACACAAAGAAAAACTCCAATATTTAACTCCATATTAAGCGCCCATATCAGATCTCAGAAGCATTGCTCTGTGGATTTTTAGGTATACATCACCGCGAAATTAGTTGACTGCTAGTCATCTTTTGGATCTGTATAAGGATCAGAAATATCTGCAGCTTTTATAGTCCTAAATGCAAATCTGTTTCTAAAATATTTTTTTCATCTTATATTTCTTTTGTTTAGAACAGTGAAAAATAGACTGCAAGAAGGTTTAGTATTTAACATGAGTACTACATACATTACGTGAAAGAAACAGGTTCAACCTAGATCTGTGACCTTCGTGATTTTATTCCACTGTTCTCATCTTTTCAATGTCCCCAAAACAAAATAATTTGATTTAATATCATTAAATGACTACCAGTTTTGCTATATTAATATCAACTATGAATGTCTGAGGAAAAAAATAAGGCCAGACAAATATAAACACCAGAGGATGATTCATTCTTGATGTAATTTCAGTGTCAATGGAAAATACACCAGGGATAAATCTGGCTCTGTGACGCAGAGCTTCCAGGAAATATGAAGGTATTGTAACTAGAGATCTCTGCTGACGTATGAATTGAAAAGCATAATAGAAATGAGGCAAATTTAGCATTGACAGCAAGAAGGAGTTAAGCCAGCTCTCTTCATTACCCATCTGAAAGAAAATAAAAGCCTGGATCAAAATAACCTAACATACAGAAAGAAAAATATGAAAACATGAGGCAAGAACAGCACGATGATAGATCTGAGAAGCAGCACACAATAAATAGGATGACTAAAATGGAAAAGGGAAGTGTTTTCCATGACATTCAGCACAGAACACAAAACTGAATTCTGAGAAATTCAGTTCAGACATTGTTCAATGAACTATATCTTTCAATAAACATCCATTATTTCCATTAATAACCAAAGTAATAACGCATTTGCTAACACCACATTCATGCATAAAATTGTAAAGAGATAACTTCTGGTCTGCTGAAATTAGGGTAAAGGTGATCCTCCTGCTTATAAGCTCCACTCAAGTACTGGAAGGCCGCAATGAGTTCTCCCCAGAGCCTTCACTTCTCCAAGCTGAACAAACTCAGCTCCCTCAATCTTTCTTCATAAGAGAGGTCTCTGATCATCAGGCCTTTGATCATCTTCATGGCCCTCCTCTGGAACTTCTCCCAGGCCTGGATGCAGTACTCCAGATGGAACCTTACAAGGGCAGAGGAGAGGGGCACAATAACCTCCCCTGCCCTGCTGGTCACCCTTCTGACGCAGCCCAGCATAACATTGGCCTCCTGGGCTGCAAGCTCATACTGCTGTTTGATGTCCAACTTTTTGTCCACCAGGACCCCCAAGTCCTTCTCAGCAGGACTGCTTTCAATGTGCTTTTCTTCCATCTGTACGCATATTTAGGATTGCCTTGACCTAATTGCAACATCTTGCACTTGGCCTTGTTGAACTTGTCATTAGGTTCACATGGGCTAACTTTTCAAGTCGGTCCACATGCCTCTGGATGGTATCCCTTCCTTCTCTTGAATCAACAGCACCACTCTGGTGTCACCAGCAAACTTGCTGAGGGTGCACTCAATCCCACTGCCTATGTCATCAATAAAGATGTTAAACAGCCCAAGTGCCAAGGACCCCTCGGAAACACCACTCGTGACCAGCCTACACCTGGACATAGAGCCACTGACCACAACCCTCTGGGTGCGACCATCCAGCCAATTCTTTATCCACCAGACAGTCTACCCTTCAAATCCATATCTTTCCAATTTAGAGATAAGGATATGGTGTGGGATCTTGTCAGAGGCCCTGCACAAATCCAAGTAAATGACATTGGTTGCCCTTCCTTTGTCCACCAATGCTGTCACTCCATCACAGAAGGCCATCAGATTAGTCAGGCATGATCTGCCCTTGGTGAAGCCATGCTGCCTGTCCCAGACCATCTCCTCATCTTGAATGTGCCTTAACATGTCTTCCAGGAGGATCTGCTCCATGATCTTCCCAGGCACAGAGGTGAGGCTCACTGGCCTGAAGTTCTCTGGGTCTTCCTTTCTTCCTTTATTGAAACTGGAAGTGATGTTTCCCTTTTTCCAGTCACCAGAGACTTCACTGTACATCCACTTTTCAAAAATATAGGTAATAGAGAGTGTACAGAAGCACAAAGGTCAATATGCCTTTTATTACAAATAAATTCATCTTTTTCTTCTTAAAAATTATAGGAAAGTTTCACAATCATTATTAACCTTGCTATCCCTATCTTCTGCCTTATGGGGACAATAGAAGAACACCACACCTTCCTTCCTCCTTCCTTACTTACCTACTTGCATTTACTCCTGTGGAGGAAGGAATAAGAGAGACTCACATCCTGCTTCAATGCAGAGTTAGACACAGACATGCTCTGGTGTCCAGGACTGCCTGTAGCATTTATCCACAGATTCTACCATGAAGAGAAGATAATTCAGATCAGAGAACAGCGGTGAAATTGCAGTTATTTTCTAAGAGAATGAAGTATCTCATTAAGGTTGCTCCTAAATCACATAACTTATTAATGCTGTCACCAGCTATAGTATAAACCCAATTACAGTATAAACTCTTATGTTCTATATAAGCTGTGACAAGATAAACTGTAGTTTCTTTTTCTGATAGCTTATTCAGACAAGAAATAGTATCATTAAAAACTCAGAGTGACAATTTCTCCAACAGCAGTAAGGAGATGGTTAGGCTCACCTCCAGTCACGTATTTCTTCTCCTAAAAATCAGTAAATTAATGAATGTGACTATCTCTTGGCCTGTAAAAAACATG
>WBMW01001473.1:0-21297 GCA_013396635.1 Penelope pileata | reverse complement strand
TGGGGGGGGGGGGGGGGGAAGACCTAGGATTTAGGCAGTTATGTCCAATTATCTTTCAAAGTACTAAAATTTATCTTGCTGTGAATTTGAGTTGACTTCTCAAATAATACGCTTCTAAAAGATAAAGAAAACAAAGAATCACACATAGACAATCCTTGCTGCATGATCATGGAAACATTTCTACAAAAGTTAATTAATGTTGTCCTTACCTGGTTTTATTACCATGAATTATCTATCTGTTGTGATTGTCTGGACTAGAAAAGAGATTACAGAGTGTTAAATGAACATTTATCTCCTGATTTTCCATTATCACATTACTTTCACCTGATTTTTAAAGTACTAATAAATGAGGAAAATATGACACTATTCCTGTTGGTCAATCTAAAATAGCACGTTTCAGTCCAACAAGAAAAAAATATCCTATGCATGTTGTTAGCTTGGTTTATTTCTTCTCTCTTATGTTGTGCAAGGAAGATGAGGTGTAACAGGCAGGGACTCAGTAAAAGCTGTTATTTGAAGAAATAAAAATGAATTATTTCCTGTTCTGACCACACTAAAGAATATTATACAAAATATCCTACATAGTTTGATGTTTCTTTTCACTTGATAGATGATGACCATCTGTCCAGGCAAGGATCAGTAGTACAGCTTCTCTTACAAAGTAAAACAAGGTCAGAAGTTTATGCATTCATCTTTATGGATCTGAGATGGCAGAAGGGACCATCAATGCCCTACAAGTGTATCGGCATACATCTCTGATTCAAAGTGAAAAATTTGGTGCAGATGATGCTCTTTCCTACTTAAATAACATGAGCTAATTTCAATAAAAATTTGATCCTGAAATCTATCTTCATATAGACTCTTAGCATTGCCATTGAGATACACATAAAATTCCCTTTTAATACCTTCAGCAGCATATGCAGCAAAGAATTTGCATATTGCCCTCCTGAAGATTTATATCATGGATATGACTAGCTAACCAGCAAATAATTATTCTATTTAAAAAGCCCCCAAAACAGCAATTGGGGAAAGGAAAAAAAAAAAACAAAAAAAAACAGGAAATGGTTGGATAGGAAGACAGGTTCAGGTGGCTGGGTGACAGACAAACATGAAGTGACAAGTATAGGACCCGAAGAAGCTAGAGGTATAGGACCAGAAGGAACTAGGAGCTAGTACAGGCATCTGATTTTCATTCAAATGGGAAGCAGAGATAGGAAAGAAATCCCCTACCAACCTCTCTAACTTTTTTTCTCATGTCTGGTTTCATGTAATCTAAGGAGAGAGAAGGAGAGGGGGATTAGAAGAAAGGATGAATAGAAGAGAAGGGGAAAACTGATTGCTGACTTCTGCCCCCAATTCTTCCTACCCATAGTAAGAAACACCACAGGACCACTAACAAAACAACAGCAGTCTGAAAGGACCAAGAGGGAGTGTCATGGGATTATGGGAGATCACAGGATCCCTTATATTTGCTAGGCCCAAATAAATTCTTTAGAAATTCAGTCTTCATATAACCATAGACTTTATCATTATCAAAATGTTTGAATGTGTCTCTAACACTGGTAAATATTCAAGGTAAAACCCATCCTGTCCCTTTGCAATATGTTTATGGAGATGTTTTCAAATTTGAGTCCTGGCTTCCCAGTACAGGAAAATATCCTATCTTCCCTTATTTTGATTAGTCTAGGAAGACCTACATGCATAGAGATAACTTCTCTGACTGGTCAGTCTGATTTTCTCTCTCTTTTCATTATTATTATTATTATCATTATTATTTTTATTATTATTCTCTTAAATACATATAACGGAGGATATCTTTCCCAGAGTGAATTAGCTTGTATTTTTCTAAATTGCCTGTTTTTGTAGCCAGAGACAAAGGTTTCATGTGATTTGTGTCAACTTCTAGACAAAGAAAAGCACAATTTTATCTTTGCTTTCAATAAAGAGATCATATTACTACCTTCTGTTTCTGATATGGGTTAGCCACTCTTAAGCTTGACGCAGTGCACTTGTGTGTCAGAGATAATTCACAGTCCAGCAATCTGATTTTCTGATGTAGATCAGCACAGCAGCATTGCTGCCCCTTTGTATTGTCTCTTTTCCCCAACTTCACTCCAAACTACAGTCATTGCCAGATGTTTTCAAGGCATTTGGCACCTCCACACAGAGAAGATCATTCTTTCTCCCATGTCTCAGCCACATTTTCAACTCAATAATAGTAGATTTCATAACAAGATTACGTCAATCACTGCCAGAGCAGAAGCACCCTAGATAATCTGAGGAACTACTGATGTGGTTCTAAATAGAACTTTTCTGTTTGAATCACCAGTTTTTGTTGACTGGGATCTCTTTTTTCTTAGTTACTACACAACATAACCAAACATCTTTTCTCTCTGAACTCATAGTATAAAGCTACAGCAGGAGATTATCATGCAAGAGTCTGCACTAGTTACATCCCTGACATCTAGCAAGAGTTTCTACAGAGCACTTATTAACTCTCTATTAACTCTGTGCCTAGATACACCTGCTACATCACTGTATAGGAGATGTGCTTTGGGAGTCTGAGGATGAACAGCAAACAAGATAATGAAATGGTCACATTAAATTTAACAACAGAAGCACCTCCTAATTATAAAACAATATCCCTCATTTTCAACACAATTTATCTCTATTAAAAATAACTATCAGTCTATGCAATCACTAGATGAGTAGTGCTGCAGATGAAGCTACCCAAAGGACTACTTTTCTCTATATTAGCTCATTTTGCCTGCATCTAATATTCGTAGAATATCATCATGCTAACAGAAATATGGGCACACTGTTCCATACATATCTTGTTGATGAGGGAATCTATGTTTGGTGACTTTGTTAATAAGTTACCTACATATTGGCTTCATCTTCTGATTTATGTTTATCTAAAGAAATGCACCCCATGAGGAAAAACGTAACATTGAGAAGGTGAAGGAGAAAAGTCAAGGAAATGTGATAAGAAAGACTAGGAATATTGGTAGAAATTCTAAAAATATAAGGATTATTTTCCTTAGAAAATAGGTGAATAAAAACTGTGATGAAAATACTCGAAGAACAGTAAGATTGGAAGATTCACATTCTCCACGTCAAAGTACAAAAGTAAGGGTATATTCAATCTAAACAGAATACCCTCTCATGTGATATTTATGCAAACTCTGGAACTACATTTCCAGAAGTCACAAAGATTAGGAACATAGCAAGAAGGGACAGGAGATGTTCAGAGGTAACATAGGAAAGTGTGAAAGTTTTTCAGAGGAAATTAATCTTCATGATTCAGGGTGTAGTGAAAAAGTGTCTTAACTTAATCTAGGTAGGCCACCTATCTAGATTGCCCTGCTCGATTAACTCCTGGGCTAGTCTTCACCTGTGGGGTAGAAACTTGTTGAAACTGAGTTGTCTTTTTCCTGTAAGCAGCCAGTCAAAAACTACAAATTTATTCACTTTTCCACCATAATGTTATATCTGCCCACTGTCTCACTATTCATACAGTGAGAGAGATTGCATTTTCCTTCCATTTGAATTATTGCGAAAATTATGTTACAAAGAAAAGTTAGAAGGACTAAAAGAATTTGAAAGATTAAAACGACATGCATACATAGAAGGAAGATGCCTACCTTCACCTGCTGAAACTGGATTTATGTTGGACTCATAATTTCTGTAAGAAACTGGGAAATGCTACATATGCAAGATATGAGATGTGAAATGCAGTGTTCTTCATCTTAGAACCATTTGGTCTGAGTAATCCAACCATGTGTTATCATCACAAAGAACTGGAAGGACATCTAGTGGACTTGTTTACTGGCAGTAGAGCCTTATACTATCATTTCACTGCTTATGAAATGCCAAAACAGTACTAAAATCCATGTCATGCAGAACAGGCAGCCAACTATAAAACATACTGCAACCAAATCTATATCTGTAGCTTGATCAGGCTATAATTTAACCTACAGCTTACTGACACTATTCGATCAGAACTGCATGTTTAAAACACAGACCTTAGGCTTTCTAACCATAAATATGGATAGCACACATTCTGCCAATCTACCTAAAAGTATTTATGGTTTATCACCTAGGAAATTTCCTTTATAGGCTACAGGCAAGAGATAATCCTAGTTTAAGTAGCTTCTTTAAGAGCAAGAGAGAACTATCTTCCAGCTTTACCCTAATCCTATTGGGTTCAAGTGGAGTAATGCATTTTTGAAAGCAGAATGAGACATTCAGCAACACATATTTTATAGAAAATTTCTTCTTATCCAAGCTATGAATGTTTATTTCCTCTGACTTTGCCCAGTAATATGCCTGAACATTTTCAAATTTCTTAGGAATGGATTTACAAGCACGCTTACATGTTTAGGGAAGTGGATAGAGCAGAGCTGGGGAATGCTCTAATTCTGGGGAGTATTACAACTGATTTCAATCATCTTTGAAAAGGCAAGAGGCCCTATATTTGAGAATCTAAACTGTTACAGAGTTCAAAAGTTCTTGGTGCATGAGTCCAATAGATGTATTCCAAAATAATTCCTCAGCTAAACATCTGTACATTTAACCATATATTTTATACTTTTATCTACTTTTAGCTTTTGATAATCTGCTAATTTCTGCAAATTTCATTTTGAGCCTTTTGACCTGCAAATGTGTTCAGCTTTGCTCCTGCAAATGTGTTCAGCTTTGCTCCAGACATGGGAAACCTATTTCTGTTTAACTGAAATCTTCAAGTATCCTATGTCGGTTGCTCTGAAAGTAATGCCTCCTATTTATTTCTATAGAAACTACAACAGGTACAAAGAGCACAATAATGCTATTTGATAGAGCAAATTCTCAGCTACAAAACACCCTTTTTCAACATAGTCACTACCTTTAGCCATGCATTTTCACCAGCAATGGACAAGAACCTGCATGCTGTGCACATAAAAATCTGCACCAGCGGAAGTTACATAGCTGCTATGATGGTGTGATTGCGAGGAAAATGTTGCCCACATAGTCCGTATTTCATCAGTGCAAACAGGTGGAAGTCAGAAAGCACCAAGTCCAGGCTATATGGTGGGTGTAGTAGGACAGTCCGGCCAAGAATGGCAATGTGCTCCTTGGTCTTCAAACTGATATGGGGTCTGATGTTATCATGTTGCAAGAGAAAGGTTGTCTGCTTCTCTGGCCTGACTCCAGCAGTTCGAACCTTCAGCTTAGTCAGCATCACAATGTAACAGTCAGAGTCAACAGTTTGTGCCAATTCCAGGAAATCCAGAAGGATCAGCCCTTTCCTATCCCAAAAGACGGTGCACATCACTTTAACCGCTGACGGCTGCATCTTGAACCTTTTCTTCAATGGGGAATTCATGTGTCACCACTCTGTGGACTGCTGTTTCGACTTCAGCTCGTAGTGGTGACACCACATCTCATCACCAGTAATGATGCAATGCAGGAAAATGTCACCTTCAGCCTCATATTGGTTCGATAGGTCCTGAAAAACTTGCATATGGTGTTCTTTCTGTTCTTGTGTCAGCATTTCTGGGATCCACCTGACACAAGCTTTGCAATATTCCAACTTTGCCACCATCGTTTCCAACACATTGAAATCGATATTCAGCTTAGTACACTGTTCCCTGGTTGTAATCTGCTGATTCGCACAGGTGAACTAATTGAGACGTTCTTCATTTCATGGTGTGACAATTGTGCATAGCTGTCCAGAACATTGCTTGCCTTTCGTGTTGCTGTCACCACTGCTGAAACACACCACCCATCACCTCGCTATGCTCACATCCACTGTTTGGTCTCCATAAATGTTCAGCAAGCATCGATGAATGTCAGTGAGTGCAATTTTTTCCTCATGGGGGAATTCAGTTCCACACCTTTGCTTCAGACACACTTCCATGTCAGATGCCATTGTGTAAGACTGTCCCTCTGCTTCCATCTGTCACACAGCAACAACATGGAATGGAATATTGGTGGGAAGTTCAGCCTCTGCTGCCATATCACCAACATCTTCTTCTGGCATCAGTGATCAACAGTCTAAGAGTCTAAGAAATCATTCTGTTCTAGTCTGAGCATAAAATACACATCACATAGGCTTGCAGCCAATTCTGTGCTGGGACACAAAGTTAGGAGACCCAATATGTCTGAAGGAACAGACCTTGGAAGCAAGAGCAACTGAACTCTAATCAATCTCTGAAGAGACAGTCTGTCCCTGTCATGGAGTCATGTGCTACAAGAATGTTCAGAAGATGTTTATCTGAATAACAGTGATTTTTCATCAAATTAGTGAAAATAAAAAGGAAAATCCTACTTTTGGAAAATAATTCCTTTTCCAAACATCTACATCCCTCACTCCATTCTGTGGCCAAATTCTTAGTACTGGCTTTGTAAAACAGATCGCAAAGATCACTCTTATACATTTCTTCTCCTGCAAGGGAAGTTTTTATCTTTTCCAGAATCGTGAATTTTGGCTGCAAAATGGTAAGTAAATAGAATCAATGTGACAGAAGGTAGACATGCAAGCGGGAGAATCACACTTGGAAATTTTACTACATTGCTGTTTGTTTCATACAGAACAGATGTCTGGTACAACAATAACGATGTGCTAAGGGAGTACAAATATTGAATGTATAATACATAAATAGGAAGCTGGGAGGAATCTAATCTTCAGGTTGCTGTGAACTCATGTCAAAGAAGATATCCTCCTTGAAGAAAGTATAGTCTTTCTGTTTGAATACATTCCTTATGAAAAATGCTCGTTTCAAGCTATTTTGCCATGCATTAGTAACATTGACATTTGTAACCCAAGCACATTTTCTTACACATTGTAATGCACCTTGTACCCTTAAGGGATTCAACTCCAGGTGGTCTTTCACTTTCCTAAACACAGATAGCTTATAAAACGCATGCTCAGATAGTGTCTCTAGTCTTTTACAGTTTGGAGAAATCACCTGAACCTCTTTTATACCTCTTTTCTACCTCTTTTATATCCCTTTATTATGTGTTGGTTTGGTTTATTAAGCCTAGAGGCTGCATCTGCTTCTGTCTGTGTGTAGCAGCCACTTGCCACAATGCCCATGTCAGTCTGCTCACTAACCCTAACCCATAAACTCTCAGCAAGCTCATCATCAGCTGAGGTTTTCCTTGGATAAGGATCTTACAGTGTGCAGTTTAACAGAGAGAGGCTGATTGCTATGTTAATTTTCATTTCTGTAGCGTTCAAAATATATAATTATAATGAATGTATAAAAATTACACTGAACAAGCCCACACAAACTATTAAAATGGTGAAGGTAGCTTAGACCAGTCTAAAGAAGACAAATAAACCTATTGCTAATCTCTTTGCTGAAAAAGGCAGCCAGCCAAAACACAAAGGTATTCCCAGCAGATTTACAGGCCAGAAGAAAAGAAAAGAAAAGAAAAGAAAAGAAAAGAAAAGAAAAGAAAAGAAAAGAAAAGAAAAGAAAAGAAAAGAAAAGAAAAGAAAAGAAAAGAAAAGAAAAGAAAAGAAAAGAAAAGAAAAGAAAAGAAAAGAAAAGAAAAGAAAAAGAAAAAGAATCCCCATCTTAGACTTACAATTCTTTTGACTGAGTAACAGAAGTATTATGTCTGCCAGTACTCTTCCCATTCATATTCACATTTTCACCCAACTCAATTCAACAACAAAAGATAGAAAAAAGAAAAAATCTCTTTTCTATGCAGTCTTTAGGACTCAGAGAGCAAGAGAATTCTTCTCCTTAACCACTATCTTTCCCTTCACATTTATTTAAAAAGAGGGCACATCTCTTCATGGAATCAGAGTTACAGTGGTTGAAGTTGGAAGGGAACTCTGGAAATCACCTCTCTGCTCAAAGCAGGGTTAACTAGAGCAGGTTCCCCTGGCCCAAGTTTGCCGTTTACTCCAGGGTAAAGAGGTATGATTTTCTAGGACACTGGATAAGAAATATCTTGGGTCGAAAGCCCTGATTCTATTCTCTAGGGCCGTTAATAGATCCATGAAATGTTCTGTGGAAGAGCACTGCAGATCAATACCTTTTCCAAGTGATTTCTGACCAACAGAGCCATGTATGTGTTTGATGTGCATTGTTTTTCTTTCCTCCTAACCTCAGCAGTTAAATAAGCATAGGAATCTGAAATCTCACTTCAGGATCACAGGAGGAAATGAGGTTGGAGGCAGAAAATCACATCCTTTGTGACTTGTACCTTTAAGAGGTACTTCTGTGTGCCTGTGACACTAGGCCAGTTTATTGCCACCAGCTAAAGCCTTGTGGTAGGTAGCTAAACATCACCATGCTGCCCTCTCACTCCCCCTCCTCAGGAGGATTGGGTAAGAAAACATGATGAAGAAGTTCATGTGTTGAAATAAGGACAGGGAACTCTTCCACCACATCCCTCTCCATGGGCTGCAGGAAAACTTTGGCTCTAGCATGTGGAGCATCTCCTCCTTCTCCACAGATCTTGGTGTCTGCAGAGTTGATTTTCTCACTCCTCTTTCTCCTGGTTGTGGTTGTGCAGTGTTTTTTTTCCCCTTCCTTAAATACATTTGCACAGAGGCACAACTGATGTTGCTCATTGTCTCAGCTTTGGTTAGTGATGGATTCGTTTAGGAGCTGTCTGGCTCTGTGCCTAACTTGGAGCAGTTTTTGAATGGACTCTTGCCACAGAAGCCACCTCTGCAGTCCCCCCACTATCAAAAACTTGGCAGATAAACCCAATACAAGCCTTTGGACACAGCCACAGAGATGTAGAACTTGGGCTCCAGCATGAAGTGAGAACCTAAGTCCTTTAGTCCTTTTACAGATCTGGTCTTTAACTTCTCTGTCTCTTATTTCTCCATCTGTAAGGTAGAACAACAGTACTTTTCAGGGATACAGAAAGATCTACATCATGTGGACTCCAAGATACTGCAAAAGGAAATATAATTTCCAGGGAAATCATATTGCCAGAGCCTGAAAGGTACTAACAGACCTCACTGTCCTTGCCCAACCTCTTGGAGCCTTCCCCAACTTGCCCATGGCCCAGGACCTCAGTTCAGCCTTCAGGGCTGTCAGTTCCCATTCCAGTGCTGGTCTCCAGCTCCCCACAGGACTGCCTTGCCAGGCCCTGGGCCCTGCCAAGCTGGACCCACCTGTGAGCCCACGTCCTAGCCCAGGGAGGTGCCAGTGCCTGGGGACGGAACAGGTAAACGGGACGTGGGACAGGCCCTGGATGGCTGGCCCTGCCCTGTCACCCACATGGGGAGCCCCACCACCCCCATTCCCTGAAAGCCACCAGCCCACACTGCACTGTGGAAAATAACTGCAAAGTAAGAGCACATAGGAAAGCTGCTATGTTCCATTATGCATATCTACTTTATTTAAGAATTCATAGAAAGTACAGTTCTCTAGTGAACACCATGAAGTTTTAGCATACTTTCTGTTCAGTCTTCTTGGTTAATTCATGGTAAATCTGCATATAAATTCAGAGATTCATCTTCATTCACCACAACTGCTTACCACATGTCTCCCTCCAATTGAGGAGCAAAGGCAGCATCTTGGCCATCAGCAGGCAGTCCTGGGGGACACGCAGCAGGAGTGCAACTGCCAGCAGCAGCCTTGATCACCCCACTGGCTGACATTCAGCAGTGCTTTCGCAAGGTTGGTGGGTTGGTATTCACAGGGTAAACCAGCACGGATTTTGCTCGAATGCCCCCCGCAAGGTGCCCCGCCGCGCGCCTCCTCCACGCTCACCGCCGCCGCAAGGTGGCGCTCAAGTGCCGCCGCGCGGGGAGACGCGGGCGGAGCCCAGCGGCCGACCGACACTGTCCGTCTCTGGTCGGTGTCCCCAGGGAAAGGAGTGCATTTAGTTTCGCTGAGCTGCAGTGTTAGCAAGAATCCTAGCAAAGTTCTCTTCTGAATAAAAGCAACAGCTGGAGAGAGGCAGTTAAGGGTACTGAGGGTTTCTTTTCCTGGGCAAGAGCAGGTGAAATCCCAGAAATACCATTTCAGATTGTTGCCAACAAAAATCAAAATGAGTAAATCAAAATGCGGTCATGGGCTGCAACAGTAGAGGACTGTCTCTGGGACAAAACACTGAGAGAGTTTGTACATTAGAGTAAACAGAAATTCTGTGGTTTGGAGAAAGTGGAGATAAGTTTGATACGGAAGTTGATTTACCAATTGGTACATTTCCCTTTAAGACTTAGACTTCAGGAGTGTCCCATGATATGAAACTGTATTATTTATGATTTGCATTCTTTATTACTTTATGTCAAAGAAATAAATGAATGTGAACTCTGTGTCATTCATGCATGAGGTAACAAAATAACAGGCAGGTTCATTGCCTCATTTCAGGTTATAAACTTAGTCATGAGCAGAGCACAGGCTGAAACTGAGATTCTCCAAATTCCTGTCTTCTGCCTTATCCAACACCGAACTCTAGTGCCATATTTTTGCAGTGGTTCATACCCTTCCACATTACACAGTTTGATGCTTTTCATTGTATTATTGCACAGCTTGAACATCATAGCTACTTGCCTAGTCAAGATATCTACCCTGTCTTTCAAAGGCAGAAAAGAACCATTATCAGCTTGGGATACTAATTTTAATTTGCAATCTCAGCAATTCTGTGGGCACAGATTAAAGTAGGACTATGGTTCAACTAAAGCCAGTTCCTGACCTCTCAAAGGGCCCAGGAATTTACTGTGTATGCAAATAGCAAGAAAAACGTTAAAATGTTGAGTTCGGTAGTACTAGAATTAGATCCTTTTCTCAGTGCAGAGATCAACCCTACCCATGAAACACAAGATAAATGTAAGCAAAATTGCTAGCAAGATATGGTCTTTAAAAGAGGTGTTCTTCTAACCTATCTCTAATCAAGAAGACCTTTTTCTTTTTGCTAATTCAATTTTCTGGCAAGTAAAAATGTTAAATCAGCTCAAGGCCTTATGTGTGCAAATTGGTGCAAGACACATAGTGAGATCATGCAATTGAGAGCAAGGGAAGAGAAACGTGGGTAGAAGGACCTTGACATTCAGCAGTGGTGATAGGCCCAAGCCATCCTAAGCCTTGAATTTCATCATTTCTCTCTGAACTTTGGAGCTTGTCACACCTGGATGCCTTTCCTTAAGGGGGTGATGTTGTCGAAAAGTGAAAGAAATATAGAGGATGGGAGGGAAGGAGGAGGAGAATATAGTCTTCTTTCACATTTTTTTTCTTGATGAGTTCTATTAGAAGACAAAATCCATGCACAAATAAAATTTCCCTTGCCCCAAGTGCATGCATGAACTTGTCCTTACTTTACATAAATATCCTTCCCCTACCTTGATGGTAAAACAGCATTGATTGAACAATCTTCCAAAAAATATCAGAAGCACTCCTTCTCCTGCTCCTGGATGAAGTAGCCCCATGTTGAAATGGAACTTCCTGGTTTTACTCTTTTCCCAGTTCCTCAGAATTGTATTTGCACAGGAAGGGTATCACATATCGCTCTTGCTTATGACTTTTTCATAACCATTCTTGAGAAATCCTTTGGGTTTCTACCAAAGCTGTTTCACACCCTGCAGATGGACAGTACTATGCTTGGCTACTCTGTGGATTCTCATAGTAGTGACCATGACCTCCAGAAGAGCAACAGTCTTGAGGAGCCACATTCTCCCACACACGGACACCTGCTTGAGTAACATTTCCATTTGCTTTAATGGCAGTACTAATTAACTACAAGGAGGAACACCCTTTTCCTTCTGCATTGCTCTGTGACTGTGCCTAGGACTACCATCTGTCAATACGTAGACTGTTCATTAAGAGCTGGCATACACTTAGAGGCAATATCAACCAGTTTGAGAGGATCTTCAGAACCAATGGGAATCTCAGCTGTGCAGGCTGAGGAGTGGAGGCAGCAAGTTCAGGCAGATCCCAGCTCAGCTGCTGTGGGAGAGTGTCCATGAGAGTCTAAGCTACAGGAACAGTCATAGCAATTTCTGCACTTCTGCTTGTGAAAGGCAGAGCTCAATAATATAACCTAAATGTCTTCACCTACTTGTTATCCTGTTATAAGGATATGTTTCTATCATCTAAAACTGTACCACAGTTTCAAGCAGCAAGCATTTCTGTCCTATATCTTTGCACACATTTAGATCCTCTACTTACTATAGTGGATGCAATAACCATTTGTTTCGTTAGGAACATGTCTTGGTTTTATTAGACGCTCTTTGTATTGTAGCTATAATTTCCATTCTCTTAGCAGCATGAACACTAATGTGTAAATTCTTCAGAGAGGTTCTTAGAATAAACGACAAAGCTCTCTGAAATAGCCAAAAATATCTGTTCTGAGCAGAGTATTGGAATGTGTGTGAGAGACTGGGAGGAGTGAGGGAAGCAGCTCAGACTGGCCCCTGGTTGGGGATTCCCAAACCAGATGAGATACTCGTGGTGCACAATCCATTTCAAAATGCCCTGTATAGGACAGTACAGAGAGAAACTACTGCTGCAGCCAAAATGCAGAAAAGGAACTCCCAAGTTTACACCATTTCTGGGATGATGATGGAGCAGGCCAGGTAATTTCTAGTCAGCTTGCAGCACGAAAACTCTGGCAGGGAATTCCACTGCCACTGAGATTCCTGTACACGAGTTGAGACAGCCACAACTTAAAATTGCTGAATTCCCAATTTCTGAGAATCCAGTAGACACGCTATTACTCCCACATCAGACAGACAACACAGCTGCATTAGAAAACTTTTACCAGAAAAAAAAAATTGTTAGCTAATAGATCTTACAACGGGCATGGCTCTTCATCATTTTCAGTGAAAGAAGTCTGAGTGGGAAGCTGGTTTGTCCATCAAACTCACCTTTAACTCTTCTTGTTGCATTGTTGTCTTTCATCCTCTTTGCCATACAAAATGTTAATAATGTGCTCAAGTGACTTGCCCTCTGTCCAAAAGTCATGATACCGAACACAGGCAATGAGGGCTTTCCTTATCCGCTGGCAGCTGGCTAAGAGAAAAGGAATTTCAGGCAGTTCTTTAAGAAAACCCAGACCTTTATTTTCAGATATGACCTGAAAAATTAGTTGCAGAAGCAGAGGCCACAATCTTCCAAATTAATGAGCCCAGAAGGTGGTGGCTGCTGCATTTGTCTGAGGTGATCCCCCGCCTCCTGCTTCCACTCTTGCAGGGGAAAGACTTGGACTTAGACTGATGCTAGGATAGTATGGGGGTGGCAGTTTTCCTCTGGGGATATTCATGATTCATGATGTGTGCTTTGTTTCTCTCCTCCCACTGTGTTCTCTTTGTTTAGATTCATTTGTTCAATACGTTGTTTGTGACTGAGGAAAAACCCTTTTTTTTCAAAGCCTAGGGAGCTTGATTTAGTTTATTCAATTTAATTTAATATAATTTCCCCACAGTTCTGCATGAGTGTGCAAAGCAGTGTATGCCTGTGCTCATTTGTTAGGTATTCCTGGGGGCTGAGCTTGGTCAATAGGCTGAATTGGGCCTGCCTTTTTGCCAGTCAGTCCCTGGTAGAAAACTTACATGAGCGAACATACCAGAGCTACCAACACACTGGGCTGCCTGTCCTAAGTGAGACTGTAAGAAGAAAATCAGTTTCAGAAGTGAGAAGTTATTTTAGCTGTAAGTCTGTGAAACTATGAAACAGCTCTTGGCACCTGTACCTAGCTTTGCAGTCACTTTGCTGTGCCGATTGGACAGATAATAGCCTGTTTATTTGTATATCTATACTCACCTATACAAATACATAGCCCGCATGCATTTTGTGGTGGCTCACAGTTCAGGAGCACGAAGGACAGATAGAGCCCATAGCAGAGCTTTTCTTGCTGAGGAGAATAAGATAAATTAAAAGGCATCACACTCTGAAAAACTACAGCTACTGTAATGTAAGTTACATTGGAAAAATCCCTCAAAGGGCTTCCCTTTTGAGCGATTTTCTGCTGTGGGCAACACCAAATTCATAACATGAGGAAGTGAAGGAGAATAATGAGTACAGGAGTGCTTTGCCAGCTATTAAATCCAGAGGCTTCTATAATTCAATGTGTCATCAGAGATTTAGGTTTGATCTTTCAAATGTCTTTTCACTGACTGCTGAGAAACCTCTGATGCCGTCTTTAACTGCACTGCATGGAGATAAGAAATTTAAATACCATAACATCAACAGTAAATGATCCATTAAAATTTTACAAATTCTCTTACAATCTTGACTATCTAGTTGGGGCTCTTTATGCAACCTGCCGTCCTTTTGGAGAATTCCTAAATGTTTGTAGATTGGTATACCCTCCGCCCCTCTTATGGCCATAGTAGCGCACAAGGAGACAAACCAAAGTGTGCAATCTAAAGGAATAGGATATGTCTGGCACCTAGAGTTTAGACCTTGTGAGATCTGTGGAAGAACAGAGCTGAACTTTTTAAATTTAGCTAAAAATCTCAATCCACATTCAACAATGTGGATTTTTGAGAATTTTTTTGTCCAGATAGAAACCATGTAGTTGTCCCGCTCCAATTATTGGAGCGAGGGGAGATTCTTTAACATATCCGGAGTGAGATTAAGACATAAATGAGGTCAAATGTTGTCCAACCAGTTTAATAGAAATTCTGGTCAGTGAGGGAGACAGGGATGGGGAAGCAGGTGATAGTAAAAGCTAGGAAATAAGAGCAAGCATTACATATAAAAAGAGGGGACAGTCACCACACCAAGGATCCCACACCATTGTATCAGTCCAGGAATATCTTCAGGTCTGTGTGACTTGCAGAACAAACACTCAACCACAAAGGTGGAGCGAAGGTAGGATTTTATTCATGACTCTGCACTGCAGCCGGACGCTCGGGGGACATCTCCTCCAAACAAGTGTGCCTCAGGTAGCTTGGGGCACAATTTTATAGGATACTTGTTTACAACTTAGATCCCTATCACATGCAAGAATTCCAAGAATCCGTATCCTTAGTCATCCTGACCCTGTACAGCATGTGCGCAGGTTAGCGCCTAATCCCGTACAGTGCGTGCGTGATCATTCTGAGAAATTTCCAATAAAAGATTTGCATGATCCTTCCCCATTGAGCACACGCAGTATCTTTCTGTAGTAGTCTGAGTCAAGCACCTCCTGTTGGTTGTTAGGATTAGATTCCCATAATCCGCATGCGTGCCTGGGTATTCCATGNGAGCAGACATCAGTAGAAGCAGGAGTAGGCTTCAGGCAGCAGGCAGCAGGCATCATCAGGCATCAGGCGTTGTCAGGCATCAGGCATTGTCAGGCATCAGGCCATCAGGCAGGAAGCAGGAGACAACAAGCAGGCATCAGGTAGAAGGGCTGCAGACCTCATGTCTCAAGCAGCAGGAGGTACCAGCACCAGGCAGGCATCAGTCAGATAGCAGCCAGATATCAGTCAGATATCAGTCAGACAGGAGCAGGTAGGCAGCTAGCATTCCCCCGCTGGAGGGGTGGTCTTATCCTCCTTTTCTGCCCGCATGGCATTCCTTGGCACCGAGGTATATCACGTACTGCACGTGCGGGCACGGATGGGCTTGCACGTCTCCATTTGGTGGTTACCTCCCTCAAGGCACCAGTCTGAAAGGCTGCAAGATGGCCGTTTAGCAGCTTGTTTATCTCTCATTTCCCCTGGTCTACAAGCCTCCAGGCAGCAGACAGGTGGGCAAACTTTGAGACAAAAGAGTTCTCACAGCAAGCTTTGAGACAGAAGATTCAGAAACAGTCCCTTACAGTAGTCAGGAGCTGCTAACATAGCATGACCAAATTTAAGAAAAGGCCACTTCAGTGCTTCTTTCATCTCCAGGAAATACTTTGGAGTTTAGATTTACAATATCTCATAAAGTATTAGAAAGTCTTTCTCAGGCAGGAAATATCATAAAGCCTGGTGACCCTGCCTATCGGGGTTTTACTGATAACAGTTGAGGTAGAAAAGATTAGCAGAGATTGACAGTTATCACATCAATCAACTAGATTTAGACTGAGGGTTGACAAGGTGCTTTTCTTCTATCCTCCATCCTGTGGGGTGCAGAAGATTTGGGTTGGCTAGAAAAGAGTCAGAGGATATCCATCTGATTTTGGAAAGAGCTGTAGCAATCAGGAGCAACAAGCAAGCATATAGCAGTTCCTCCATGAGACACTGGGTAGACATTCCTAACTCTGAGCTTTTCAGAAATGGAAACATTTACATTTCCTTTAGGTTAGTCCTGTAAACAAGTCAAACCTGTGGTAAGTTAGGAGGAAAAAAAAGTCTTGCTGTTTAGAATCTGTGATTGTTCATTTCTGATGTATAAAGATGTCTGATGAAGTTAGAAGCTATCCACCAGATCATTCTAATAACTGCAGCACAGGCTGATCTGATGCTAGATGCATGAGTTCAAAAGCTGGATTGCTTGATTGCCTCCTGGCATTCAGAAAAGATTTTACTGCTTCTCTCTTCATTGTCATTGACTATTATTCCTCACACTGATTATCCTGAGATATGCTACAGAAATCATTCATGAGTTTTCCAGACTGTATAGGCAGTAAAATACCTGACAGAAATGTATTCAAACATGGTAAAATACAAAAAGCAAGTTGAATGTTTCATGCCTGCCTCTGGGTCCATTTCTGCCTCTATAAAGCAAAAATTGACAAAATATTTCAACCCAAAAGGCCTGTTTGTATTCATTAAAATTAACCAGAATTAGATCATGAGCTCAGCCTTTTGTACAGTTGAGATACATTCAGAAACTGTGCCTATTTTTTTCCAGTAACTATAACAAGAGAGTAGACAACGTAAACTCAGCTGTAGATGTCTACATCTGATCAAATGATTCCCATTGGCAGCCAAATCGTTGCCCCAACTACTAAATGAGAGGCTTCTCAATCCTCAGAATTTTCATTATGAATGCTTATTTTCTTTTGATCACTCTTCATAGCCATATTACTTCGTTATTCTGGGTGTGCAATGGGAGGTGAAAACCTGAAAATGAATCATTTGGTCTTACTTCAATAAACCAAAGTGGATTGTTCTGATTGTGGACTATGATAACATTTCATTTAGATTTTAAAAACAGCAGAAAATCTTCTAGAATTTTAATTAAACTTCTGTGGGAACATCTGTTCTGTGAAGAACTACATTTTTTCTTCATGTGTAACAAAAACAAATGTTGAAATGTTGGAATTTTTCTTTGGATTGAAACTGAATTTTCTTTAACTGTGCTAAAAACCTACTGAATGCAAGCAATTAGGTCATGAAGTTACAAAAGGGCATTACAGAGAAGAAGAACCTGCAATATTTCAACAGCTTTGTAGTGTTTTCCTTTCATGTCAGTTATAGCATAATGCTGATTGCTGTGAAAGATTAACCATATCTGTACCAGTAAGCTGGACAGTCGGAGTATGTTTTCTGTCTGTGCAAATTAATGGGACAGCTGGGCTTGCTTGCTTCAACGTAACTAGACCACTTTCTTCTCCAGAACAGTGTGTTCTTATCTATACTATTTATTGCAGCCAGCCCCAGCCTTAGGTTATTCTTCAAGCCACTCCTGGCCTTCATCTGAGGTACTGTGTTTTAAAAGGTCAGGGGTCAAAACTGGATCATGGAAAGGGCAGGTAAACAGTGTGAATGATTGATTTTCCTTCTCAAGTCAACGCGTTGGCACTGGTTAGCTTGCTTTCTGCCCTGCTTTTTGTTTACTACTGCTAAGTAGGAGTACAAGTAGCTCATGCCCACAGCACTTAAGGTCAGCTCCCTTCAGAGTAATCTCCTTGTGCCTCACAGAATCATGGAATGGTTAAGGTTGGAAAGGACGTCTGGAGGTTGTGACATCCAACCCCCCTGCTCAAGTAGGGCCACCTAGAGCAGGTTGTCCGGGACCATGTCCAGGCAGCTTTTGAAGATCTCCAAGGAAGGAGGCTCCACAGCTTCTCTGGGGCAGCCTGTGCCAGTGCTCTGTCATCTGCACGCTACAGAAGTGCTTCCTGACTTTTAGATGAAACATCCTGTGTTTCAGTTTGTGCCCACTGCCACTTCCTGGCCATCAAGGTCCCTCTGGAGGGCTGCACAGCCCTCTGATGTATCAGTCACCACCCTCAGTTGTATGTCATCCACAAATTTACCAAAGGTTCACTCTACTCCAGTGTTCAGATTGTTAATGAAGATGTTAAGCAGGACTGGACCCAGTATTGACTCCTGGGGTACTCCACTTTTTATTGACCTCCAGCTAGACTTTGCGCCACTGACCACTACACTACGGGCCCAGATGCTCAGACAGTTCAGACGTCACTGTCTGCTCATCCGGCACATACTTCAACAGTTTCTCTATGGGAATTTTATGGGGGACAGTGTCAAGGGCCTTACTGAAGTCCAAAAAGACAATATCCACCTCTCCCCCCTCATCCATCAGGCTGGTAATTTCTTCATAGTAACTCATAAGACTGATCAGGCATGACTTTCTCTTGGTGAATCCATGCTGACTACTCTTTATTATTTTCTTGCACTTCACCTGCATGGAAATGGTTTCCAGAATTAACTGTTCCATCACCTTCCCAGGGATCAAGGTGAGACTGACCTGTCTGTAGTTCACTGGGTCCTCCTTCTTGTCCTTTTTGTACATAGGAATGATGTTTGCTTTCCTACAGTATTCAAGCACTTCTCTCAGTTGCCACAATCAAGAAAAGATTATAGGGTGGCCTCACAACCGCTGTCAGCATCCTTAGCACTTGTGGGTGCAACCCATCATAAACACTTGTTAATAAGAACAAGGCCCAGCATGGCAGCTGTCTTTGTTGGCTCCTTTATCACTTAGAGAAAGGAGTTGTCATCAACACATTCCAGGAATCTCCTGGATTGCTTATGCCCTTCTGTGTTGTACCTCCAGCAGATATCAGGATGGACAAGGGCTTTTGAATGTGAGACTGCTGTCTGTAGAGGGTCTAATCCTCTTGTTTTTTCCTGATCAGGTAGCCTTTAGCAGATCTCCCACTGTAATATCATCTAGCCCTGTCTTCCCTTTAAATCTTACCCATAAACTCTCAGTCAGCTCCCCATCCATCCCTAGGCAGAGCTCCACACACTCCAGCTGATCATTGAGATACAGTGCAAACACCTCTCCTCATGTTCCCTGCCTGTCTTTCCTAAAGAGCCTATACCCTTCTATTACAGCACACCAGTCATGGGAATCATCCCACCACATCTCTGTGATGCCAATAAGATCACAGCTCTACAAGCATGCACTCATCTCTAACTTCTTTTATTTGTTCCCCATGCTACATGCACTCACATAGAGGCATTGTTGAGCCCAGTTTTATCAGCTGGAGTGGCTGGAATTCCTTTGTGCTGCTCTCCAGGTGCATTTCCACTGCCCTCTAATCCCTTTCCTGTCTCTGGGCATCAGTTGCTGGCAGTGAACCAATGAAAGTCAGGTGGATTAAGGTTCCCCTTCACCAGCACTTTTAGTTTAAAGCTCTCTTCAACGGCTTGGCAAGCCTGTAGAAAAAATGCTTTCAGGGAACCCACCATCTGGTCCTCTGGTAGTTCCAGGATACTGTTATTATTCTGTCTGATGTTTTTAGTTCAAAGTGTCTAAAATAATATAAGAATATTTTTGCAGTCCATGAGGATGTCTTCATTGTGAGTGATGTAGAGCGTGCATTGCATGAACAGAGGTACACTATGGGGTTGTGTAAAGTGAGTTAGAGGGGAAAAGATGCTGATATATTGCAGAAAGTGCAAGTAGAAGAGAGCCAGATCCAGAGTAGTCTCTCATATACATACCTTTTGGGAAAAGAGCCTAGAGTGGTACCCAGAACTATGTCAGGACTTCATCCTAGCTAAAGCGGGTTGAGGAGGGCCATCACAGAGCCATGGAGGTAAACTACAGCTAAACAGAGTGAATGGTGAAAGTTTCTCTCCTTTGCCCATGTGCATTCAGCAGCAGCACCTTCAGGTTCTCATAAAACGTTTAATAATTGTCTGTCATCATCTCTGGGAAGTCCCCGTGGACTGGAGATTTCGACTCACGAGTGAAACCATGGTTAACTCACAGGTTCCCTAAAGTCCAAGCTTTCCAATGTCAAAACAAAACTCACCTTCAAATTTAGAGAAATTGGAGTTGACAGGAATACACTATTTCTGCACTGAAGGTAACTTAAATATTTGCTGCTCCAAACTGGAACAGTTTGACATGTTTTGTGGCGAGGCTCTGAAACAACACTCTGTTGCATGGTAACAACGTTATTTGCTGTCTATTATCTGTTTTGCAGAGATATGATTTTATTAGTGAAGAGTTCTCCATAATAAAAGATTCATGAATGTCTATTTTCAGAAGGCCGTATCTGAATCATAAAATTTATCTTCAGGCATGTGCTATAAAATAAGGCTGTGGCACTCAAGCATGATTTTATATTTTTTGGCAGTAGCATAGACAGCATTTTTAAATTTAAGTTGTTTTGCCCTGATTCAGTCTTTTTTTTTTTTTTTGATAACTTTTTGTGGATGTCACAAATTATACCACATGTTTATAGTGTTAGATTTTTTTAAAAAAAGATTTCAGAAAACCCCAAAAGAAAACTTGTTTTATGCCTGTAATTTTTATGGGTCAATAAATCTGTGAGATGGACTGGTATTTCACAGCCAAAATCCAACACTGTACAAACATGCTATTTTCATTGTCTTCGTAAAAGCACTGATTACTATAACCAAGACTCTGTACAAAAGCTCGCAGATACAGGTTTGTAATCTACTGGGAAACACCCTGAGGGATGTCTTTTTTTCCACACACTCTTTTATGTTTAAAGCTTTGCCTGAATAACTGGTGACTCCTCACAGAAAACCATATTCCAAAACAATTGCAATAAACAGCTTAATAAATGTGAAATCTTTTTGGATCTGTGTGATAGCATCTTCTGTCAGTTAAATGAAGATAAATCCTTATTTTTTCATCTCAGCCCAGGGCCTAGTCCGGTACTTGAGCTGGGAAGTGGGGCTGTTGGGACTCCAATTGCAAGGCCAGGCACACGTAGACATTCACCTCCAGGAATGAACTTCTCAGTTACCCCCTTTCCCCAGATGGCTTCAGCATCCCACAACTGCACCTACAACCTACCTCTGAAATCCCCAACATGCCACTGCATCAGCCTCTCTTATGTATCAACTAAAATGCCTATTAATCCTCAACCTTCCTACTACCAGCTCCTCTCATCACCACAAGTACTGCCTCCCACCTATCACAGGCTATCTCAGTTCCCAGTCCCATGCATAATTCCTTATTGTTGAGCCCTTATCTGCTATCGGATCTGCCACGTTAATTGGCAAAGATACCAGGAAGACCGAGTGGATGA
>WBMW01001471.1:21263-33425 GCA_013396635.1 Penelope pileata | reverse complement strand
GCAGCTGACCTCGGAGACTCAATTTCATTAACTAAAATAAGTTTTAATGTTAGAAATAATTAGACTCAGATTGTGAAGAAAGATGAGTTAGAAGAAATAAGTATTGTGATTTCACCAAGTTAATTTCAGTGTACAGGGAAACATCTCTCAAGGAGTCATTCTCTTCCTGTTTCCCATATACCTAATTCCCAGTGCCACTATAATCTATCAGAGAGTAAGTAAGAGAAAGATTTTAACTAGGACATTAGCTCAGCAACCTGACTTTTCTTAACAAGCATGTTAATTAAGTACAAGAGTATAACTAAGAAGGCAAATTTTACAGTTCTTATTTTTCCCATTCTCTAACTTACACTACATTTCTCTCACTCTCTATCTCTCTCTGTTTTAGGGACAAAGAGAGAAGGAAGTGAAATAAAAAATATGTTGGGAATTTAGTAGCTGTTTCCAAAATCCCAACAGGCTCAAGTGATAAACTTGAAACATGACCAAGCATCTCTCCTGCAAGGATACAATGAAGTTTTATTTTTTATTTTCTGTTTACAGATGCCAAATGGTAAGGTTAGATAGTACTGACAGCTTTACTTTTTATGTCTACTCCTCTTTCTGTTTTTCAGAGTTATTACTGAAGACAGATTACATAGAATGCTATTTCTCTTTGACCAAAAAATGTCTTCTTTTCAAAAGCCTATTAATTTGTATCAACAGCTAAACTGATCATACTAGCAAAATATTTCTGATCATTATTTTCTTGTGCCACATGAGGCCATTGACAAAGATTGAATCAAGGCCATCAAAATCTATTTCATTTTTGACCTTTATGTCCTGCAGGCTACTGTGATTTTCATTCATTTATAGGATTTCCAACATTACATTGTACATACATGATTCTGAAAAAGGCAGGAGAAATGAAAAATGGTTTGCTTCAAACAGGATAGCTATTGCAATTACAAAACAAAGTTTATTATATCAAATAGTTTAAATCATACATTTGCTTTTAGTATCTCCTACAGACTTCCAAGGCAGTTGGATTTTTCTCTGTCCTGCTGAAATACTAGAATCCTTGATCTTTTCGAAGCATGACTTCTGTGGTTCAGCTAAAGCAACTACGTTGCAACATTAATAGCATGCCCCTAATTCAAAGAATTTTACACTATGTGGAATAAGGCTTTTGATAACAAAGATATTTAAAGTTAGTATGCCTGTGTCTTTTTAATTGTCAAATAATAAAGATTGTGTACTCATATGAGGTCAGTGATCTAGTAAAGAGTTTAACTTAATACTTTTATATGTTATAAAAAACAGTTCTTCCGAATTCCAACATAAATGAAATTCATTTCTAACATTAGTGAGTTCAATTTGTTGAAATTTTCTTTCACTTTTATGAAAACTAATGGCAACTTTTAAAAAAAATCATGGCAATTATAGGATGCACAATGAGAAAGGAAGAAAGGAATTAAACTATAATATTAATACACTCTTTTTACAATTATTGGATGAAATCTGTGTAACAAAAATCAACATCAATGTACAACTCATAGTCAATCTTATGTGTTTTGAGATAACAGTGAATTTATTTAAAATGTCTTTTAATGAAGAAAAACATCTAGATCCATAGAAATACATCCTGAATATTATCCTTCAAGATAGTTGAAAAAATTCTTGAACTTGAGGACATAATCTTTGGATATATGGCTTGATTTTAACATTTGCTTGCACTGCATAGGAACTGTGTGATGAATATTGTGTGACTTGAACATATTCTTTTTTAAATATTGTACAGTTTTGAACCCCTCACTACAAAAAAGGTAGTGAGCTGCTTGAGCATGTGCAGAAACAAACAGTGATGCTGGTGAAGGGGTAAGGGAAAAAAAAGCTTATGAGGAGTGACTGAGGGAATTGGGGATGCTTATCCTTGAGAAAAGGAGATTGGGGGAAGACCTCATTGCTCTCTACAACTACTTGAAAGGAAGTTGTTGGGAGGAGGGTGTCAGTCTGTTTTCTCAAGTCACAATTGATGGGACACAAGAAAATAGTCTCAAGTTGCATCAACATGAGGATTAGCAAGAATTTCTTCATGGAGAAGGTGGTCAGGCATTGGAACAGGTTGTGCAGAGAAGTAGTGAAGTTGCCATCTTTGCCGGCATTTATGAGATATGGATATAACATTAAGTGACATGGGATAGTGATGAAGTCGGTAGGTCAGGTTAATGGTATAATTCTATGTAAAAGTTTGTTTCTGTTCATCTTGTTTGTTCCAGAATTGCATAAACTTCAGATTAATATATATATATACCGTACTTCCGGTTATATAGCCCAGTGCTTATTTGCACTTCCATTGACCCACATATTTCTTCTCAGATGAACAATGAATTCTCAGCAACCCTTTCCTGAAGAAGACAACATGGGAGAAACAGTAATAACAGAGATGTTAAGAAAAAAGGAAGAATAATAGGAACAAAATAGAGACAAAGAAAATACTGAGAAGAAGGGCTTAGTTGAAAATTGTCCTTTGCTGCCATTAAAAATCCATTCCACACTGCTGTTTAGTCATAAAGTTCTTTCAGATAACCTGTTAGTTACCTGCAAGAAACTTAGTAGTGTATACGTTATAAATGAAGTGTAAGTATATAGACAATATATTATAAAATCACTACTGTAGATATCCTTGAGTATAGGTTTTCCATATATGTCATAAAGTTTTCTGTTTGTCTTTCTTAAGCAGAAAAGAGGAAGGAACACATATTCTCTCAACTTTCTCCACGCAGTCAAATATGATTTTACAATTAGAAATTATAGTCTTAAGCATTTTTATAAAGAATATGGATTTGGGGATAAAAATAGTTTAAAAAAATTTCTACATCTTTATTTGCATAAAGGCCCACAGTTTATCTCTCTGTGATAAATTTCCAAAATTTCACGTATTGGTTGAAAATTGTTATTCTTATGAAAAGTAGAAGCTGAGTAATGGCAAAGGAATCAGATCTAGCTCATTAAGCATGATATCGCTCACTGACTTCAATTATCATAGAATATGTTCGCAAAGTTCTGCCTCCTAGGTACTACTCAAAAAAATCCAGTAAAATCATCGTGTTTCAATGAGTCTACCTAATTTTGCACTTCCTGATTTCAGTTCTTTGAGGTGAGCAAGATGATCAAAGTACTTCATTTTAAGGTGCTATTATTCAAACCTTACTTTCTGTGCTGAAGTGGTGAGTTGTGATAATCTATTATGAAAATGAAGAAAGTATGAGCTATTATGGTTAAGGCCTCTTTTGAGATAACTAGCCAAATCACAATGTTTCATCACAGCTTTTTATTTGAGTGCTTAGACTTTGGAAAGTATGATAAAAAACCTCAGAGTTCTAGATGGAAAGGGTGCAAATTTCTATGCTTCAGCTAAATCTTAATAGTCATGGGAGAATTTAATTTGGTTTATTGTAGATCATAATTGAAATAGTTTAAATAAATTATTCTGTAGTTAGAGAAGGATAAATAAATAATTATGAACTCTGGGATTATTGAGGCACTGGGTTATGTTTTAAGCTCTAGTTCCCAATTAATAGAGATTCTTGACTACATCCCCGAAATTTATATCCAAGCTCATATGAAAGACAAGTTACAATGACTGAATCTCTGCTGCATCTTAGTACTTCACATTTCTAGCTGTATCTGAGCGCCACTAGGTCTATGAGTTGCTTAGAGCACCTTCTTCGGCTATCACTTTTACTCGGTTTATTGTTTCATAAATAAACAATTTTGGTACTCAATAAACAGCTATTACACAGAGGCAGAAGAGCTGCTTAAACAAACACCATTGCTAAAGAAACGCACATCAAAGTGATATCAAAGTCACTGTCTCAAAAGCAGTCAAACTGCTGTATGGATATTAAGTATGAGGTACCTTCACTTTCAAATTGAATGAACTACTGCATGTTAAGGGTACATTTTTATTTCATAGATCTGGCTTTGGCTCAGCAAACTCACTAGGAATTTAGATGGGCTTGACTTCTTAATTCTAGATACTTAGAATGCATGCATACATTTGAGTTAGGCACTGCAGGCTATCATTATAGTCAGTTACACATTACTGTCAGGGGATGAATATAGATACATTTAGGGAATGATTCATTTCATCCTAAAGTAGCTGCCTAAAATAGGGTATACTAATTGCTCCCCAGAAATATTTTATTCCATTGATCATGAGGGGAAATTTTATAACCAGTTCAGTGTAGAAGAAGAAAGTGAGAGGAGATAAAGATGATGCATTTGCACACCTGGTGCTTAAGTAACTGACCAACAGACTGCTTACTGAATTAGGTAAGGCAGAAAATCTGTAGTCAACAACAGGGGATAGTTAACTAGAAAACTCTGTAAAAGTCCTCTAAGGGAAGGAACAGGAATTTGGGAAATATTTTGAGTCGTCTTTTAAATGATTACAGACAACTTTGTATTTAGTTTTGCCAACTTCCTGTTTTTTTCAACTAATTGATAATGTGTTTTTCTTTGTAAGAATGTAATTCTTTGCTTTGCATAAGCACAGGGAGGCGTGTGTGCTAAAAAGATATTATTTTAAATTTATGTAAGCAATTTTTTTTTTGTTTTTTGTTTGTTTTGTGGTTTTGCTTGTTTGTTTGTTTTTCTTCTTCTCTGAAGAAGCACACCCTTAGCAATTTTGAAAGACTCTTTCTGGAAACATCAAAAAAAAATTATCTCCCTAGATAGATAGGGTGGTATCAAGAGCTCAAAGAAAATTCAAGATATTGTAATAATATTCAGAATAGGCAATCCTCAAGGTAGTCCATGAAAATGGACNAACCTGGTGATCCTTGGGGTCCCTTCCAACCCAGGCCATTCTATGATTCTATGAAAATACATTTACATTGTCTATAGATCCAAGAAACAGCTTTTTCTTCATTCTGACAATCAAAGGGCCAGTGAGTTTCTAGTCTTAAGACTGTAATCCCACATTTAGAGTAACTTAGTGACACCCTTAGTAACTCAGGGTGTCGTGTGAACTCTCAGCTCATTAAAAGACAGGTTACTGCTGGCCATAGCCTGTCCCACCACCTATCCAGAAGAGCAGCAGCTGGGGGGCCCTGGGGTAGTTCCAGCCCTTGACATCAGGCATCTCTTTGAAAATGAGGATAGGCTGAGGTATGGCACGGACTTGGGCCTGTGAGTGGGCCAGGTTTAGCATGGCACCTGACCAACCAAGACAGGGCTGAGACATGGGTCTCTTCATGAGCCCTCTAGACCAGGATCGGTGAGGTCTGTTTAATGCTCTCAAGCTCTTGGCATTGCCAGCTAAAACCTATGTTTTGATTCCCACTGTGTATTTCACAGATAGGCTCAAAGGAAATTGAAATGGAAAGTTAATATTGAGCAGCAGGGATATATTCATATTCTGACGTACCTATTGCCTAAACTAAAGAAGTTGCTAAGTCACTATTGAGGATATCTAATAAGAAAGAAATAACAATTATGTTTATGCTGCTTTGAGCAGCCTGTAAAAATCCAGCATTTCATAGTAAATTAACAAGGCTATAACAAACAGAAAAATAGGAAAATATTAAGCTGATACACTTTTGTAAAAAGCATCTGCAGTGGTGTTGCAAAAACATTTTGTAATGTGTAAAGAAAAATTTTCTTGCAGTCATGGAAACTTGTGGTATAATACTAACATGAGAGAAGCGGTGAATTGCAAGAGCTACAATAGTAACAAGGAAAAATAAAGCTGGATATAAAGATTCCAATAACTTGTAAATATGAGATAGCCATGTAACTTCAGAGCTCATTTCAGACAGTCAGGAAAATTCATTAGAAGAAAACAGTAGCTATTATCAGAAACATACTGAAGCTTAATATCATTATGAAATAACTTTATATAATGAGTGATCAAGGCATATTTTCTTAAAGTGATTAGTGTCAGCTTTATACACCTATGTCTGATTTTAGTATATGAGTCTTCCTCAGTAGTCTAGCTACATGTCGTTAGAACATACCAGCTGCTGAGAGAAAGCTTTGAGCTAGACCGTAAGTTTAATATGTGAACAAAACTCAAAATAGGACTCAGCCAAAAGTTTAAGTCAAAAATACAGGATTAGAATACTTAGATCATCCTCTAATAGTGGAAACATTCTGTAGTCATCTTAAGAGTAACTTTTACTTTAGAATTACTCAAATACTTAAAAATTCTGTTTCTGTATCTAGAACCATCTTTCATTTGATGAGGGTAACTGGACATCTTACTGACAGCTTCACTTAATGAGGGGTCATTATCACAGTGCATCTATCAGAATGGTGTTTTGACAGAAATATAATGAAAGAAGTTATTTCTCTTAAGTAATTAGAGCAACAAGCAGTCCTGCTCCCTGTTTAATCCAATAATTTTTTGACTACAGCAAAGTAACATCTCTAAACAAAAGGATATAACTTACAGAAACAGAAGGAGCCTATAAAGATACCTTTATTCCTTTATTCTTTAAGGAAAGTGTCATAACATTTACTGTCAACATTTTTTTAATTATTATTATTAGATGGGTCAGCAATTGTTGGTCATCATGGAGCATCCAAAAGAACTTATTCTAGTGTGCATTCAAAAAGAAGAAAAAAAGATATTAACCATCTCTGTGATGTAAATCTTTATCAATTCTCATATGACAATTCTCATATGAACTTAATGAGATGATAAGGGTACCATTTTCAGGCAAGTTTAAAGTGGCACAGCCACATAGCAGACTGTCTCGTTCCACTCGGTGGGTTGCAAGGAAGGTGAATCTTTAATATCCCACTGAATAAGGCACACTCTGGTCAGCAGGGGTCACATGACCGACAGAGTTGGACAACAACTCAGAGGAATGATACAAAACAATTTATTTACTTCAACAACCGTAATTGGTCCACAATTTCAAGGCAAAATTGGGCAACATCCTAACAGCAATAAGAATAAACATTATGGATAAACAGATACTTTGGCACAAGCATCTTACTTGTAGGCAAATTTAGGCTATGACTAGTAAAGGAAATGAATGAAGAGAGATCAAGAGGAAAGAAAAAGCAAGAGAGAAAAGGAAATAAAAGCAGAAGAGACAGATTGTCACCACATCCTCGGATTCAGCATAGCCTTGAGCAGGAGTCTTCATCTGTGGGTGGTGGGTTGAAAAAGGCTTCATCCATGGGTGGCGGGTTGACCACTGCAGGTGGTTCGACAAAGGCAGAACACACTTGTTTGCCTCTGTATAGCCCAGACGTTCAGCGACCGCCCTTGGGGTGGCAACTCCCCTGCGCTTGCACAACACCGGGTTCCAGAAGATTCGGGAGTTTTCAGCAAAGTCATGCAGACTCCTCCTCAGTAAGCTGCCATAAAAGGAAGTGGGTAAAACAGCTTGCTGCCCTGCTCCCACAGGACCCAGTCTGCTCCCTCACCTTCCCTCTCTAGCCTGAGTTGTTGAGTCAAGTCTCCCATTAATCTCTTAAACTGACACTTTCTTGCTTTGGAACAGGAGATAGAGAATTACACCATTACTTGTTTATTGACCATGTAGTGTTACATTTAAGGGTGACGTAAATGAAAAAGTCAGTTTCCTTTTTTTATCACATTTGAGGGGGAAGGCCCAAAGCAGGATAATCATAGACCTTGACATAACAGCAGCACTGACCATAGACGCCTGCATAGGGACAGGAATGGGCTGAAGATGGGCCCTCAGGCCAGGCTCATTATAGCATGTAGCCAGGAAAGAAGGACAGGTCTGTGGGGAGCTAGGCATCAGCCTTGATGCAGTCTTGGTGAGGTAGAGATTGATAGCCTTGAGGGATGAAATGGGATCTTAGATTCTGGGCAGGGTACAGGGAGCCTGGAGGAAGGTGCTCCATCGTGGTGTGTCCTCACACCTTACAGAGATCTGAGCTCAAAAGATACCTGCTGTGATCCTTTCAATTGCTGTGGGCTGTCAATGGGATTTTTCAGACTTCGCATGGTGAGAACATCTATCTGTGCAAAAGATATGGCATGAAAGACTTGGTAGTGTGTGTGGAGGATGTTCCCACCTAGGAGGATGAGGGCAGGAAGGATGTCAAGCCCCCTGATGAGCTCCAAAGACCAGATGTGGAGACAGACATCACTCAGAAACCTAGAGCTGAGTGGGAGCTTGGTACTATCAGACGGTAGGTAATAAAATATTAAAAGCAAATAAGTTTTCACTGGGTTGCTGGTGTACCTGTTAACTGTTCAATGTTAACAATGTATCAATGTACAATCAATGTATCAATAAGAACAAGCACAGAAACCTTTTCATCTTCTGCTGAAACATCAATACAACCATAGCGAATATACTGATACGACCTCTGTTTCTATAAAGGAAAAATCAGCAATTGATTTATATTCAGGCTAAACTAGCTAAAACAAACAAACAAAATCCAAACTCAATCAACCAAAAATAAAAACAGTAACCTAACACCTATGAGTGAGATATAGATTTTCCAAAATTCTCTTTCCAAACTCTTTTCTTACCTGTCATGAAATTTTTGATGAAGTTTATCCAAATAGCAGTCCATCATAGCTTTGTAACTGTAACTTTGTAAGTACTGGAAGAGTTAATCATGATATAAGACCTGAATATGGAGGAAGTTTCAGAAGAAAATAAAAAATACATTTAGTCTAGAATTGCCTATTTCTGATAGTTCATAAGATTTAAAAAAGAAAATTATTCATAAACACATAGATACTGCACAAACAATCCAGGCAACACAATTCTGGATTGTTCATAGGACATAAGCTGATAGGAATTCTCAGCATTCCTAAATTAAAAAGTTAAAGCAAGAAAATTGATGGTGTCCTAGGGTTTTACTCAGAAATTATGAAATCTATGTCCGTTTTCCTTATTGGTTGAAGTGTTTCCGTTCCATCAATCCACTTTTCCAGATGAATAAGCTAAGAAGCTGGCTGTCAGCTGTAGGAGTCAGAATCTTCCACTTCCTTCAAAGTTACTGTTTTTAACACGAAATTAAATATACATTTTCTTCAAGAAAGATGGAGCATCGCCACATTCTAAACAAATGATCTGGGGGAAAACTGCCTCCCAAATGCTGTTCTAGCAAATATGTAATTCATAATACATAAATTTTCATTAGTACATAAAATGAAAATGAGTCTCCTTTTTAAATCAAGTCTGTACAGATCAACACTCTTTCTCTGTGCCATTGAAAAACAGAAACCTTTATCAACGTTTTTTTGAGCATGGAACTCAATACAGAAGCACACAGCCTGGCTATGTGATTTTCAAAGCTGTGCATATAAAGAGTTGGTGAGGTAGGAGACTCTATATATCTTTAATGCGAATATATATAATCCATTTTTCAGGGGGAAAAAAAGTAAAAACCAACTTGCACTTTCTCCTAGTTACAAAGGTTGTACTGAGCTCCTTTAAATTTAAATTCATTTCTTCCAGGACTTTTGATACACATAGTTATTTGGTAAAACTCTTTGCATCATTTAGTGACACCCAAAATGTAAAGAATATTTATCTTGACACTGCCTCTCCACCTGCCATGTAGTTGAGTGCACTTTAAATGCCAAGAGTTATATCTTGACAGAAGACGTTTTGTTCTCTGTGCATTCTTATTAGTTTTTCTTTCTGTTCCTCCAATTTTCTCAAAATGATTGTGTAGTTCTTCATATCCAAGAAAGTCAATGAATTTAAAATACTCTCCTTTTTTCTGCTCCCCTCCTAAATGCCACACAGATATTTAACTAGGACAAAAATGTGGATAGTTCAAAACAATTATAGTTGTTCATACAAAGATATCTATACTTTCAGGAAGATAGTTCCTCCTCAAAGATTTGCATGAATTAAAAATATCTGTATGAATATTTATTTCCAAGAGAAACAAAAACTACATTCTGCATAGTCATATCAGGAGTGGCATTTTACAAAAATATTGTGAGTCTTTCTATTTTTCTGTTTGTTTCTGCATAAAACCAGGCAATTCTACAGTGGACAAGTGACAAGGAAGAGCTGGCAAGGACAGAAAGATATTCCTACTTGCATACATAAACAAACTTGCACATCACGATGTATGCCAACAAAATCAGAATATTTGGCAAGTGAGCAAAGTTTTGTACATTTCAACTACATGTTTTCATGGATTCCAGTTGCATAATTTTTCTTACTTCCTAACTGATCCTTAGTGAATTAAAATATTCCATACTAGTGAAGAGGTCATGAGAGAAAAGGGAAAGGAAGGGAAGAGGAAGAAAGGAAAGAAGGAATTCAAATAACATTTAGACCATGAATGCGCAGCCTTTTGACTTGAGTGGGCCACACTGAGTAAAGAGGAATTGTCTTGGGTTGCATATAAAAAAGATAATGTAGTTAATTTATATAAATAATAAAATGTATTTTATTGTTTTATATTTTCTGTTAAAATATAGAAAAGAGGAGAGCAATAAAAACTTCAAAGTAGTGGGATATTTTATCTTGTTTTTGTGAAACTAATTCACCAGTCTAGTTGGAAGTGGTTGCAATTGCTAGTTAGTTGTCTAGACGTTTGTCAGAGAGTTTTGATCAAATTTTAGTCTTTCTGTGCTTCATCCTTGAAATGTATGTACATTGTTCACAAATGTATGTACAGTGAAAAACAGTGAAGTGAATAAGGCATGATTGTGAAGCAAGGGATATTTTTCTCTGGTAAGATAGGTCTTATAAAAGTCTACTAAAAAGGCTTGATCAAATTTTTATTGAGTGAAATATTTTATTGCAACTCTATACATTCCATTAGAAAATTTTCAGATAATATATTTATGTAGATTGAAAATAGAGTTACATATATAGCAAAAAGTGATGACTTTTCCACAATCTTGAAACCCATTCTCAAATTCCTTTATGAAAACAGAAAGCAACGCTGCGTATTTTTCGCTGTTCACAGGACAGTGTTTAGCCAATGTATCAAAATGCATAAGATTATTTGCTATATATAATATGAGTTAAACTTTTAATTTCAAACACTGTTATGGTTTGAAACATAGTTCAGATTAAGTCGATTTTCACCTTGAACATGCATGTTTAACTCATTTAAATGAACAGTCACATCTACCAAAAATGCTAAACCATTTTTCGTCTTCAAGTTCTGGCACAAATTTTCCTTCTGATTCCATAAATGACTTCATTTCCTTTCACAAATCGTAAAATCTGTTTAGCATATTACCCTGACTTAGACACCTTACTTCTGAAAAGTAAATGATGTCTTCATATTCAGCATCCATACTTCTAAGGAACTCCTGGAACTGGGGATGACTGAATCCCTTGGACTTTATGCAATTCATAACTTTGATGACAATTTGCATGACATCTATTTTAAAACTTTCACACATTGATTTCCTTGATGTGCAGTGATATTTCATCAAATGTGAGTTGCTGGTGATAATTGCATCATCTTCTCATAATTTTATAAGTCTCTCTTTTTTACTAACCATCACTGGGTTTCTGTCAGTAGCTATACTAGATATACTGACAAAAGTTAAAGAAAAATGCTTTAATGTAATTTTTAATGTTTCGTACAAATCCAAAGGTTTAGTTGTGTCTTTTAGCAGCACCAAAGAAGCCATTTCTTCAGTGACATTATATTCATTATCAATACCTCTCTAATAAAAATGTTGAGCTATATATGTAGCACCAGTACTTTCACCTATCACCAAAGCATAAGATTTGAAATAAGCAGCTTTGCTCTCCAAATTTCTTTTCATAGATTTTCCTTTTTCTTCAATTCACCAGGCTTTAGTCTAGCAAGTCAAAGTGATTTTAGAAAAATCCATTTTTTATCAGGACAAATTATATCTGCCATGTTTTCCATACATTACTCAATCAACTCACCATCAGTAAATAGTTTTGATTTTTTTTCAATCACATTTGCTACCACATAACTAGTTTTTATAGTAGAGTCCATTTGATATGTAACTTCTTAAAAAAAAAAATTACTGACTTTTTTTCAATTCCACTATTTTGTCTTCATAAAACATGACTTGATATGCATTGAATTTGGCAGTGTTTTTTCCATATAATGTTTTTTGAATTTGTAATCTTTGTAAACTGACGTGATTTCCTTACAAAAGTGCTCATCTGACCATTTTTCATTAAACCCTCTTCCTTCATCCATGATTTTTTTTTT
>WBMW01001471.1:0-17035 GCA_013396635.1 Penelope pileata | reverse complement strand
GATGTCATTCAGATATGACTGAGCTGATAAGTGCTAATTAACTGATAGCTGTGGTTTCTCATTTTATGAGTTAGTTGTTTGGTGTGTCCCCCATCCCCCCCCACACACACACCTTTTTATTCACTTTTGAAATTATCTAACAACAGAAATCTTGGAAACAGGATTTTGAATGATAGTTTTAATTTTAAACAAATAAATAAATAATATTTTGGAGGAAGAAATTTTGTTAAGCACTTCATTTAATAATGTCAGACCAATCTAGATCCAGTCCAAATTACAATCACTAAAATGTTTATGATGTGGAAAGGAGATCCTCAACAACTTTTTTTTCACTGTACAGACTCTGTCCTAGTAAGCACCACTTATAAGTATAGTAGCATACACTACTGTATTTGAACCTTGTTTTCATTTACGTGTGTAGATGAATCTCACTGGTTATGTAAAAGGTCAAAGTAATCTCTAAATAGAATTCCTAGCCCTTTTAAACTGAGTGTAATAATTGAAGGTTTTTTTTTTTTACATAAGATCCTAATACAATACTTAGCAATAATTCTTACATGATTAAAATCAAAACAATTTTTATTTAAGAGCAATAAGACGTTATCATCTGCTCTCCTACTTTATTATTAGGCTGAAGTATTCTGAATATAGACTCTCAGTCTTAAGTAATATACTTATTTTGAAATAAGTTGCTAAAGAAAATATGTTGCTAGGAAGACTTGGTTTTGTTTCCATTAATCCTGATATAATATTTATGTAGATAACACACATCTCAAGCTAAATATTTCTGTAAAAACATAATAAAATTAAATAATTCCTGACAATATTCCCTGTAACATCTGGTTTCTCTGTAGACTGATGTTAAACTTTGGCCCAGGGTTCTTCCCTACTCTTCTTTCCTCCATAGAAACACATAAAATACAGCTAAATATTTCAAAATGATAACACTATCTGTGTTTCTCAGATTTTTATGTTTCTTTTCTCCATTTTTATGCACTGTTGAAAGACATAAATATACTATTGCAATAAGGTTCCTATATGGACAGTGTACATATATCATCAAGGTAAATGTAAAACAAATGTTGCTGTGTTTTTTTGTTTTTTTTTTTTCATTTCTTGCTGTGGCTGCACTATTTAGCTATCAGATTCTGAATAATATGTTACAACAGAAACATTACAAATGTGTTATGAGTGCTCTAATATCTCAGTAGATATCAGCTTTATATCCCAATAAAAGAAGTATTTATTTTTTATTGTTTGTATTTTTATGCTACCTAAGTGCCCAGAGATTGAATATAGGAAGCTCCATATTTTTTGCAATGAGGTGGAGAGAAAGGTAATTTCTTTGCAAAGATGTTGTACTTTAGCATATCATGGTTTCGTAGATGCCCTTAGTCTAACCTTGAGACAGAGAGCTATTCCCTGTGCAAACTAATTCATCTGGGATATTCCTCAGCAAACTGTCAATTATGTTTTACTGTGTCAACCTGTATGTATTGTGCTATTTTCTACATTGAATTATCGTCTACTAAATAGAGTCAGCTGCAAATATTAAACTCTTGTACTGTACTCTAGGGGAAGCAATGTGGAAAATTTGTTCTTTTAACATCAGCCAAAAGGATGTGAGGGGTTATAAAAATTATCAAAAAGTGTAGCACATATAAAGCTTTATGAAAGTAGCACATCCTGTTTTTCATTTGCTATATTAACAACTCATTTAGTACACAGTTCCTATTGAGAACAAGTCACTTAAATACTTAACAGAAATACATTGTATATATTTTCATTATACTGTAATCCAATCCCATCTTCTTGTCTCAGAGAAATTAACCAAGGTGGGATCTGATGCTCAGGTAGAATAAATCACCATCAGGCTATTAAATGGAGAAATTCAGTTTACAACAGCTGAAGATCTTCACTGTGAAATTCTGTTTGTCTGAGAAACATAAATTCTGTCAATTAACTTTACATAGCCATTGAATTTAAGTGTTGATTCTGTGTAAAATCCCTCAGCTTCTTTTTTTTTTTCTCCTCAGAAAAATAAATATGGCATTTACACAGTTCCATTGGCTTTATAGGTTTCAGTAGCTGTAACAAAGAAAGTTGTAAAAGTGTTTCACCAATAAAACAGTAAAAATTTAACAAATGTAAATATGGGCTTAAAAAATACTAGCGGAGCTACTAGATATAATTCTATAATATTGTAGTATATGTGTTAACGGACTTATTTTTTTTTCTAAGTATTTCTTCCAAATTTATGTTTCCAATCATTTATTAATTTATTTGCCAAATACTAAGTATTAAAATTTATTTCTTCATATCTTCTCATGGAATAGTTAGGGAAAATGTACCTTGAAATTATTTCACTGTTTACTTATTCAGAAAACAAATATTTAAAATAATTTAATAAGGTATTTTACTATCAAGTAAGAATTAATTAACTACATTCTTAACACTCAGAACATAATTTCTCGATGTTCTTATTAAGCGGAAAATAATTAAAATGCCTATACTTGAAAAGAAACTATTGAAAGCATAAATAACTGTATTCTTCTGTGGAGTAAACAAAGGCAATTCAGTAAGTGCAACTTGTTAGCAACTCCCTTAACCTGTACAGTACTTAAACTGTGTTCAAAGCAATATGTGGTTTATAAACACATTCAGCCACGCAGAACAAGAAATGTCAAAGGAAAAGGCTAATGGCTTCATAGGAAACCTTAACATGAACACTCTATTATAATCACCGTGCCGGTTGACAGCTCTAATCTGTTGTAAGTAACCTTGAAACTTGCAAGGACAGGATGGAATATTAGAATGTCTTATTTAAGTAGTCATAAAATAAACTATTCAGGCTTTTGGATGCATTTGCTTAAAACAAATTTATTAAATCAAGTCTCAAAAAAGTGACTTAACGTACTATCTTTGTGTAATCTTAGCCAGAGCAAAATCTGTTTTTCTTTAGCCTTATTTTAGATCTTTTCTATTTCCTTTCCTTTTGCATGATGTACATCTTAATATATGTTACACTAAGTCCTGTCAATGAATTTTTTACTTGTGCTTTGAGGTACGACCCTTTGATATCCAGAGTTGTTTTTCAATGAAAGACATAAATTAAATATAGTCGAAAAGACCTCCCATCCTTTTCTCAATTGCACTTTGGACTTTTTTGAAAAAAATAAATTAATTTTCCTCCTTCCCTTGATACCTCATTAAACTGTAAGGTATTTCTCCTCATAGACATGACTTATTCAAGCAGTTTCAAATGACTTATGTAAATTCCACAAAGAATTTTAGACATTTCAGTGTCTAGTTCTTTGGAACATTGTCACTTTATGAAAGCTGCTGCTGAAGTAATAAGCTGCCAAGTATCAACACTTATCCCTACAAGAACATCAAGAAGAAACCAACCTTGTAACAGGTCCTGTATACACTGAATACACTGTATACACTGTATATGCTGCTCATGGTGGAATCATCTCAAACAAGTTCTATATCTCTTCTAGCCCTTACAAAGTAGTCTTTTGGGATAACTCTTAATATTTTTGCACAATACCAGATGATATCTTAGAAAACTTTGATATCTATTTAACAGGAATGATAAAATTAAGCAATGGGATGTCAGAGGCAGTAATTTGTCGAAGAGTAGGGAAGAATTTACTCATTGCCCATAAGTATGCAGTTCCTAACTCTGGACAGAAATGGGGATTCATATCTCTGTATTCCTAGGTTACATTCCTTTCCTAAATTCCTGAAAAAATAAATCTTGAGACTACATTAAACTTAATAATCTGTTGGTTACAGCAACCACTGTCATGTGGAATAGCACAAATAAGAAGACATATTTCTATTGCCGTGTATGGAATAGAGATTTGTATGAGATTTCTCGCTGCTTAGTTCAGTGCTTTTGTTACTGAGCATTTGAGCACTGAAAAAAGGTCTCAAAAAATGGTTTTTAAACTATTGCTTTACTTGAAGCTATTCCGTAGTTACCTAAACTGTCACTGTCAGATCACTCTTACTTTCACCAGTAAGACCACTCTTATTTTAACAAATTTACATTTCTTTCTTTAAAGAAAAGTTCCATAACTTCAGTAGAATACGTTTTCCACATAGTACCTTAGAAACTACTACTGAATAGATCTATCAAATGGGATAACTGTGCTCTCAGTTGACCCAAATAAAGCAGGGGAGAAAGAAAGTCTAGTCCTTGTTATACAGTTGTTTTCTAAATGCAAATGAGTCCTAGACCTCTCTTTAGAGATACTAATGAAAAAAAAAAAAAACCATAATTCTAAGGGAGAAATTTGCATTAATTTGAAGATGGTTATCTCAAGTGAATCAGATTAACTCTTTCTAATAATTGAGAGAACTACATTGGCTATAAAGGAGATTATCTTCTAGTGACTACTTCCTGCTAAGTACTGAATACCAATAGTTAGGACAGGTGAATACAAATTTGATCTTTCTGTGTTTGATCTCATCCTCTACCTATTAAACTGTTAATATAACATAAAAAGAAAATTCTCTTTTCAGACATTGAAAACACACACAGAGCAATGATCACAGACATGTTCAGAACAGAATACTGAATTTCTGAGATTTGCCACATTTGGAAGCTGATCATCTTTACATGCCCTAGAATTAGCCCTAGGCAGGAGTAGTACCTATGTCATTTTCTGAATTTAGCCATTGCTTCAAAACAAAAATTTGAAACAAATATGCATGGATAAATAGCCCACAATAACTAGGTTGTTTAATTACATATTACTCTAAATGTCCAGACGAGATTGGACTACATCCTAATTGACATGAGAGAATAGCGATATCCAATTCAGAATGTCTGTAACAAGCATATTAACTGAGAACCCTTTTGTATTAGAAAGAGATAATGTAGACTTGACATGCTGGCATTACTCAGTTAGAAAGCCATATATGTAGGCTGCTCTGAAAGTAATGCCTCCTATTTATTTCTGTGGAAACTATAACAGATACAAAGAGCACAACAATACTACTTGTTAGAGTCAATTCTCAGCTACAAAACAATATTTTTCAATATAATCAAAACCATTAGCTACGCGTTTTCACTAGCTATGAACAAAAGCCTCAGTGCCACAATTGCAAAAATCTGTACCAGCAGAGGTGATCCACTATAGCTGTCACCATTGCTGAAATACACAACCCACTGCCTCGTTGTGCTGACATACACTGTTTGATCTCCATAAACATTCAGCAGACATCGATGGATGACAATGAGTGCCACTTTTTCTGCATGGAGAAATTCAATTCCATTCCTTTGCTTCATTCACACTTCCACGTTAGATGTAATTTTGTCAGGCTGCCTCTCTGCTGCCATCTGTCACATGACAACAAAATTTAATGGAATACAGGCGGGAAATTTCAACTTCTACTGCCATACCACCAACACCCGCCTCTGTTGCTGTGAGTCAACATAATAAAATAGGAGACATTATGTTTAAAGCAGCTCTTGTACTTGATTCCTTCTAGGTGCTAATGTAATCACTAGCTCTATCCATGTCCTCATGGATATTATATTAACATAAAAACTAAAAAAAAAAAAAAAAGTGAGAGAGAGATTCAAGTATGTATTGTTTCTTAGCATAGACACTGCAATTGTAATATTATAGTAACACATAATAGCAATAGAAACATGTATTTAATATTTAGGTTATTAGAACAATAACTGCCTTGAATGCAAAGTTTCTAAGATTCTTCTAAAGTCCTTACATCTAAGGTCTTATCTTGGGTAATATGATGATCAGTACCAGGAATATTAGAATGATTTCATAACCAGTCACAAATAATTCTGTATATCTTTATAAATTCTACATGTGACACTTTCTTTACAAAATATTCCGGGAAAGTACAGAAATGAGAAAGAAAATATTTGAGTCTAGTTTGAACGGTAGTTACACTCATGAAAAAATAGTTCTTTTCCTATAGTTCAATCAACAATTCTTTTCAATAGTTCAGTCTTGTTTAGTATTAAGCTCTGTTTGGTTTTGACTGCAGGATATCATATAATAGTGTGAAAATCTAATTTTACATAATAAGCAGATTTTTTTTTTTTCTGAAATTATGTTATCTTTACTAGCTTTGCAATAGCACCTAATTCCTTATTCTTAGAAATTCAGAATATATTGAAATATAAGTATATTGAAACTCATTGCAGCAATAGTTGGAACAAGATCAATCATATCTGATATCAGCACAACATAAGAGTGAAAAGAATACGTTTAGTTTAATGTTTAACTCTTATCTTGATTTTAAATCATATGATTAGAAATCGAAAAAGACAATGAGACATCTGCCTAAGTGCTGTAATTCATACTCATCATAAATCAGAGTAAAAATGTTGAAGTGATATAAACTCTGAAGCGTACTACTAGAACTATATTTACAATCACTCCAGAGTGTAAGATATTTCAGTTACCAGAGAGCTGTTAGATATTTTGACAGAAGGAATGGAGGAAGAGGGGATCATCTACTTGCATTGCAGAAGTAAGACAGAAACCCCTGAGACAAAAGTTTAAAGCAGTTTTCATAGGAATTGGTGCATTCTATTTTCATTTGTACATAAGCCATTGAGAACAATAGATAGCTTAATTTTCTCCCTCTTAATGATATTAATCCTCTACAGAATAGGTTGTAACAGCTTTATGGTTTTTACAAACTACATATCTTATGTGGAAGCGAGAGAGATAAGAGTGCAAGTCTCCTATATCAATCTACTTCAAGAAGGTAGGCATCTAACTACTATTTCAATTCAAGCCTTCCTAGCCTGTAAACACATATATGTATATACTTATAATAGATATAGTGAAGTAAAAAAGCAAGTTAGCATTATTTATGTTGGGTAGCTAAAAGGAAAAACATCACACTGCAAAATCTGCTAAATTCATCACATGAAATATAACTGGTTTAAGGTGTTTTAAGTTATAAAACCCTAGCAATTCCCACATAAAGTGGGAATAAAGAGAAACTAAAGGGAAACATGAAAAAATAAATAAATAAACTGACTATATTGGTTTAGGGGGAAAAAATCACCACCAATAACAAAAAAGATACCTCTGAATCCCTTCGCTTAACAAAGAGAAAAGGGAGGAAATAAGAAGGAGCATCTTGCAAAGATGTTAAGTGATTGATCAGGAAGTTGAGAGGTTACATGCTTTGAAACTTCTCTCTTCAGGTAATGAGAAGTCAGATGGAGCCCAAAGTGATATATTAAAGCACAAGCATTCATAGAAGCAGATGGTTTTCACCCAAGAGTTCTTTGGCAAAACTTATAATTAAATATCTTAGCTACTAACAGAGATATGCTCAGAAAGAAATGATAGGTTCAAACAATGTAGCTATTTTAATATCAAATGACTTGGGATGATTCAGGGAATTATAAAACAATAAGCACTAACTCAATATTCAATAAATGAAGCAATATTAAAAGATGTATGTAAAATTAGAGAATGAGCATAAGGAGAAACCTAAAAAGGCAAACTATGTGTCTGTGCAGATCAAGGTATCATGAGATTAGGAGAAATAGCAAACATAATGCATTTAGATTTTCAACTTAATAATTGTGCTTAAAAATTGTTTTCCCCAAAACCAATATGATAAGAGGTAGAACTGGTGATTTATTTTAAAAAGTGTTGAGATAAGAGAAAGATTATAGGGACTATTCTTTTTTCATAAAACAAAGGGTGAAAAGACTAAGAAAGTAGCCTGGCATGTCAGTGCTCTCCGTCAGTAATTGCTGGTAATGGAGTACTAGATTATATTTAATATTACTGTAATGTGGTATGGAATCACAGAATCATAGAATGGTTTGAGTTGAAAAGAATACCCAGTTCCACATCTCCTGCCATAGGCTGGAACATCTTCCACAAGATCAAGTTGTTCAAAGCTTCATCAAACTTGGCCTTGAACAATTCCAGGGAAAGTGCATCCACAAACTCTCTGAACAACCTATTCTCGAGCCTCAGCACCCTCATAGTCAAGAATTTCTTCTTTATATTTAATCTAAATCTACCCTTTCAGTTTAAAACAATTACTTCTTATTCTATCACTGCATAACCTTATAAAAAGTCTTGTATAAATTGTCTTTTTCCTCTTCTTGATCAGAAAAAAATAAGATGTGAATATTTTGGAGATTAAAAAATACTTTTGCAGTGTCTAGTAAACATGATGCTTTACACCAAGAGAAAACTTACATGCTCATAGAACTCCACTGAACTAGAAATACTTTACACAGTTAAACAAAAGCTGCTGAAGATCAGATAGAAATGTCACAGTAGGTGACGAAGTGATTCTGCTCAGGTTATCAATTGAAATAATGTTCTTAATGTGCTCAAGTGTCTGCAGATTCAGAAACAGTACAGATTACTAGATTACTAGATTATGAATATAGATAAAGCCTTCACAATGTACCTACTTCTCAGTCAGGTATAAAATAATTTACTCCTAATTCCCACCTGACAATTACGTAAAGTGAATACAGGTAAAATTACTATGCTTAACATGAGCAGGAAATACATAGTTTTATTATTATTATTATTTTAAATAGACCTTTTGTTTTACAGTGTTAATAAAGTACAGAAACTGATTTTTAAGTGTTCATATGAAATTTTAATTTGGAGATTGATTCCTCTTTTTTTTTTTTTTTTTAACCTGTTCATTACTTATGTTTGGTTTTTGAAGTTTTCCCCTATGATCACCTCTACAAAAAGTTTGTATTGGAGCATTGTCTGAACATGACAGCTTCCAATGTGTATGCCTACATTCTCTGCAAACGAAGAAACAGAGTGTCTGTTGAACTCAAGTCTCATTCCAATATGGGGACAAAAAATGGTGAAAGTTTATTCCTGTACACCAGAACTCCATGGCTGTTATCTAGAAATCATAAAGACATTTACCCAGCCACTACCGTGCACAAATCTCTGCTATAATTCAAATCAATTTTTTTTTTCTAAAAATGTTTTTTTGTCTCAAAATTTATTTTAGGAACACTAGATAATAGATTTTTTCCTCAATATTAAAGTGAAAAGAGTTGACAAATCTCTACCTCAGTTATTTTTTTCTCTTCCTCCAGAAGAAAACAAAGAAGAAAACAAAGAGAATAAGTCAGATTTGTTCTTGCCTGTACTTATAACAATAGAGTGAGAGAAAGAGATGCAACTAAGACGATGAACACTTTCTAGTTTAGTAAAATCACAGAATCACGGAATTGTAGGGGTTGGAAGGGACCTCGAGAGATCATCGAGTCCAACCTCCCTGCCAGAGCAGGTTCCCTACAGCAGGTTGCACAGGTAGGCGTCCAGGCGGGTCTTGAAGATCTCCAGGGAAGGAGACTCCACAACCTCCCTGGGCAGCCTGTTCCAGTGCTCCGTCACTCGCACCGTGAAGAAGTTCCTCCGCATGTTGGTGCGGAACTTCCTGTGCTCCAGTTTAAAGCCATTGCCCCTTGTCCTGTCCCCATAGACCACTGAAAAGAGATTCCCCATGTCCATTAGCCTCCCGCAACTAAGATATTTATAAACATTGACCAGGTCCCCTCTCAGCCTTCTTTTCTCCAGGCTGAACAGACCCAGATTACTGAGTCCCTCCTCATAAGGGAGATGCTCCAGGCCCTTTATCATCTCTGTGGCCCTCCGCTGGACTCTTTCCAGGAGGTCCCTGTCTTTCTTATACAGGGGAGCCCAGAACTGGACACAGTACTCCAGCTGAGGCCTGACCAGGGCAGAGTAGAGGGGGAGGATTACCTCCCTCGACCTGCTGGTAATGCTCTTTTTAATGCACACCAGGATCCCATTGGCCTTCTTGGCCACCAGGGATAAATTACTAAATTAACTATGGTACACTTTAAAAATATTAAACCAGAAAATAATAATTTCAGATATACAAATTAAATTCCTATAAAATTATTTAAGAATCTTGAAACAGTAAAGATCGATATTTGTGTCATATTACATAACCAAAGAAAAATGCAAATTGCAAATACTGCCCATTTTTAAGACAGTTACTTCTATCTCAGATTTATACTATAAAGCCTGAATTTTCTGTAACAGAGAAATTAGCTAAAATAATATTCAGTAGGGCGAAAAATAAGTGAACAAAGTAAAATAAAATGAAGTAAAATAAAATAAAATCATGATCAGAGTAAGAGAACCAATGTGAATGTGGCCAGTTTTACATCTTTCCTGTAAAAATATTTAGCTAAACTTTCTGATGCTGTCAAAGTGGTACAACCCAGAACAAAAAAAAAGGCCAAGGAATTTTGTCACAACTAAAGACATAGAAAAACATCAGGAAATTAATAAATAGGACAGTCTTCTTATTTTAACAATACAGTGTTTTCACTGCAATTTGGATAATACAAAATGCCTTTAAAAAAAGTACAGGTCCATCAGTATTGCCAACAGTTAAAATCGATCCTGTGTTTTTTGTGTAATAAAAGATAGAATGGCTCTGTTTGATTTAACTCATGGAATCAGAAGGAACAGAAGATTTGGTATAATAATCCTGCAGATTATCATTTCTCTGATAGTGTAACGACAATTTATGGAATTAAACTGGTTGTAATTTTATTATTATTGTATCTAAGTTTTAAAATGTGAGTCAGTGTAGATAAAACTGGTAGCAAATTCATGTTTTAAAAGTTTTGAAGATCTGCAGAATTCAGAATTCAAATGATAAACCTTATACAATAAATCAGAAGGCCCACCTGCCAGAAAATACTTTGAGTTGATATCACAATTATGACTTCTTCTAACTAAACTGATACCTGTTTATGATATTTAAGTATGTTATGCAATGTCTGCAACAAGAAAAATGAGGCAATCTCCAACATTTTCTTTCTTAAAATATGTAGCTTTAAATATTTACATTTTATTTCTTTGCCTCCAATATAGCTTATCACAGAAATGCTGTCATGACTGTGGCATCTATTCACAGTCATCGTAAGACAATCTTGAATTGAGTAGCTTTTGAAATTAGTTGCAGCAGAGACCTCTGGAAGTACTGAAGAACTGAAGAAGTAAGTAACACTCCTTTTTTAATTGCAATTATATTTAACTGATAGACAAAATTTTCCTAAATCTTTATTCATTTGCAATTTTTTGTAATTGGTAATGATCCATAAAAAATATTAATTTTCCCAGTCATGCTATTTCCTGAAGGAAAAATATTAACTATGTTTTCTGTGAAAACACACAAATTTCCTTATCAGTAACCAAAAGCAGACACATTTCCTGACTGAAAACATACACACATAATCAGCATGAATCTTCATGTTTGAATAAAAGAAAACAGAAAGAACTCATAAATTTTGATTAAATCATATCTACTTTCCAATTCCTAGCTATTACCATAAAAACAGGAAAAAGTCTGTCTGGCTTACCCTTTATAATTTAAGAATTCTCGTAAGAAAAATTGAATAAAAACATATTAAAAAAATAGAGCTCGATAAAACCCCTGAGTCAAAACTTATGAAATATAAAAACAAATAAATTATAAAAATATTAATAAATATAATAAATAAGTTGATATTGATATCAATGTGAATATATATGAATGCAAAGATTCATAGTTCTCCTTTATATACTTCTACAGTTGTATTACTTTACAGAAAATGCAAATGTTTAACTATCTTGAAGTTCTTGATTGTAACTTTGTGAAGTGGAAGCTTTATGATTGATACCCTTTCAGAACACAGTAGAACACAGTAGATTCTTTAATCCAATGATCTGGGGAGATTGCAAGGCTTAAAATCCGTTTGCATCGGATTACTCCAGGTTATAAATTCTTTAGCAGTAATAAATGACAAGAATTTCCAGAAGATATGCTGCCGAATTAATAGTCAACAGATGCAAGCTACCCTTTCACTTTTCATTATATTGATATCACTTTCTTCACAATAGGGCAAAGAGAATGACTTTTTAGTTATAAGAGACTGTTTAATCATTCAAATATTTAGTGAAAACATTTAAAAAGGTGCTATTAAATACAATTTACTTTCTGATTCCACTAACAGAGATTGTTGTTACATAAGCTTCTCTCTTCCCCCTCTCCCCCCTATAAATAGTAGAGCTACTGTCTGTATTTTACTGCTGTTTGCATTTAAAGATGGAAACTCTCAGGTGAGGAGTGAACCACACAGTACAAATACAGTGATTATCAATGTTATAATAGTGATAGAGGAACCTGAAGTATTTGAGACAGAATTCATATGTCCAGTATTTGTGATGGGAATTCTTTACTTCCAAAATCCCACATAAAATAAGACTTAAGTATTAAATAAGCAGCAGAGAGTATAAATAATTTTATATTAATTTTAACTACGTTGTACCTATACCAATTTCAATAAGTTAAATAAATCATGTAACTTTGTGTTGACATTATGTGTAATGACATCAAGACAGTCCGAGAGATAGCCACGGCAGGCACCGTAGCTGAATCAAAGAACCAGCCCATGTCCTTGTACACAAGATGAAAAAATGGCTGCCAAAATCAGCTCTTTTAGTAAGGAAAGAAGGGGAAGGAAGAAGATGAGGTGAAAGGCTGCTACAAACCAGGGCCATCACAACAATAGGAGGAGGAAGAGGCAAAACTCATAAAGGAGGCAGTAACCATTCAACCCCTGACCATGAGTAAGATATGAACTATGTGAAAAGATTTCAGCCATAGCCCTTTATTTAGTCCAGGCACGTCCAACTTGCGACCTGTAGGACCTGTGGCCCATACCCTGCTGCTGCACAGAGCCAGGCAGCCCAGCCAGGCCCTGGGTGCACACCCACTGCTCAAAAACAACCAAACATTGGTGTGTTGTTTAACACTGTCTGAGCTGAACTCAGGACAAAGGAAAGGAGCAGTGCTGTGCTAACTTATGGCAAATCATTTTATGAGTTTTGATACATTACCTATATTACATACTTTATATTCAGCCCAAGACAATTTCTCTTCCCTCAATGTGGCCCAGGCAAGCCAGAAGGTTGGACACCCATGATTTTGTCTTTTAGAACGTGTGAACATGGCTTCACAGCAACTAAAACATCAATGTGTCGCCAACTTTATTCTCATCCTGAATCCAAAACACAGAGTCACACCAGCTGCTAGGAAGAAAGTTAACTCTATCTGAGCCAAAATCAGGACAATATAGCATAGACCTTCAGAGCTATTTTTAGGGAAATAGCCTAAAAAAACCACCAAGATNCTGTCTGAGCTGAACTCAGGACAAAGGAAAGGAGCAGTGCTGTGCTAACTTATGGCAAATCATTTTATGAGTTTTGATACATTACCTATATTACATACTTTATATTCAGCCCAAGACAATTTCTCTTCACTCAATGTGGCCCAGGCAAGCCAGAAGGTTGGACACCCATGATTTTGTCTTTTAGAACGTGTGAACATGGCTTCACAGCAACTAAAACATCAATGTGTCGCCAACTTTATTCTCATCCTGAATCCAAAACACAGAGTCACACCAGCTGCTAGGAAGAAAGTTAACTCTATCTGAGCCAAAATCAGGACAATATAGCATAGACCTTCAGAGCTATTTTTAGGGAAATAGCCTAAAAAAACCACCAAGATCAACCANAAAAAAAAAAAAAGCCTACCTCAACCCCTCAACCCACAGATCTCTGGCAAAGGTGTTGAAAATTCCTCACAGATAAAAGAATCATAGAATCATAGAATGGCCTGGGTTGGAAGGGACCCAAAGAATCATCAGGTTCCAACACTCCTGCCACAGGCAGGGCCACCAATCTCTAGATCAGATACTAGATCAGGTTGCCCAGGACTCCATCCAACCTGGCCTTGAACACCTCCAGGGATGGGGCATCCACAACCTCTCTGGGCAGCCTGGTCCAGCACCTTATCACTCTCTCTGTACACCAAAAGTTCATCCATTATTTACTTCCATTTATCTTCCATACTTCCAGAAGAAAACACAAGTGATGCTGTCCTAGGTCACTCTGACAGGAAGCAACACTTTCTCCAATGAAACTATTCCTTTTGAAAGAAGAAGCCATTTCGTAGTATTCCCATGGTCCCTAATTGATTGATGTGCCAGCTGGAGTCTCTCCTTGCAGGGCTATGAACCAGGTTCTACAAAAAACTCTTGTTTTCCAGTCTGTGGTGTGCAAGTTAACATGCCTGGGGCTATCAACTCACAGGACCAAGCTTCCAAGACTATACAATGCTCAGCTGGTCTTCTGAAAAAACTTCATCTTCCATTTATACTCTCTGTTTCAGTTCATATCATCCCTCAGGATATAAGCCTGCAGGAAAAGCTGTTATATGAATGAACTCCCAGGTGAACAAGCATGGCACTTGAAATCCTTCACTCTAGAGCACATCCAGGTTTGCTAGAAGTTCTTCAGAACAGCTCCCCGACTGCTATGAGGGAATGGTTATCACAGGGAATGTTGCTGCTATTGCTGCCGCTACTGCTGCTATCGCCACTGCTATTTCTGTTGTTGCTGCAGTTGGGAAGCAACCATTGAAGTAGCTTAGATGACTACTGAATCTGAGGATACTAGGGAGAGTCTGGCATCGAGCACTAGATGCTTCAACAAAACACAGTATATGGCTCGTTGGCAAAATGATCGGGCCATTAACTAATTAATCATTTACTTCCCAATAACTATTGCCAACGTGAGAAGCAAAGAAGGAACACTAATATCTATAAACTAGGAGTCAAAACACCCAATATATTGAAAGATCTGATTTTTTTTAATATTCCATCTCTGGATTTCATTTTAACATATGAAGTATAAAATAAAAACCTGAGGTTTTTAATTTTATTTGATTTGATTGTGGTTGCATGTTTTGTTTACCCCTTTGACCTACCTTTTTTTGTTCCTTTTCTCTAGCACAGCCCTCTCTGTTAGGATGTACTATAACAAACTATGTGTTAGATGGCTGACAAGGTTGACATTTCACATCTCAAAAATCCTGAGGGAGAAAACTAAAATTTTGCTGTTTCTAAGGAGCCAGAAGGTGAGAGGCATCAAGCATCAGGAATCTATTGAGCCTCTTCCTGTCTGCTTCCCTAGGTAGCAATGTGTGTCCTGTCTATCAGTCAACAGTTCTGTATTATGAAAGATGCACTGTATTTTGTGGAAATAATACTATTGTACTTTAAGAATGTGAAAGTCTTACTTCAATCAGAGTGATCCCAGTGCTAATGTAGGGTTAGTGGTCAGTTTAGGAGTCTGCAGGACCAAAAAGCATACAAATGCTCTTAGGTAGAGAGAGAAAAAAGAAACATATCCATTGTTCACTTTGACAGAGCTACAATTACGTTTGATGTATCTTTCAGGACTGTATCTGCTGCTGGGTTGAAATGAAATAGGAGTGATATTACTTAGATACACTGGGGGATTAGCCTAGAAAAGAAATAAGAAGACTTCAAATATTTGGTGATTGAAGATGACTGGTGATGAGTCTTTGCTGCTGTCTGACAGCTTGATCACTGCTGCTACATGTTTGAGAGAGGTTTCTTGTTAGGAATGGCCGGAGATGGTAGCTACTTCATGGATGTAAATTATAAAAGTAAGAAATAAGTCATTAATAACGTTCAGACGTTTTCAACAAGCACTCATGGCTAATCTTGGTCAGGCAAAGACAATTTCAGGATGTATTAAAGAATCTTATTAAAGAATCACATGTCCTATAATTGACCACAATAAAAAATGACTTTTTAAAATTTGCTTTTATTTTTTAAAACTTTACCACTTTAAGACTTTTCAGTTAAACTATCTTAGTTTTATTTTTAAAGTTATTCATTCTTGGCTGCATAAATTACTTTTTAATGTCATAGAGCAATAAGCTGGTTTGTGAGCAATTAATAAATAAAGTGTCATTTAAAATAACGCATAGCTGAAAATGTTGAAGTAAGTCGCTGCTTGGAATGAAAAACAGAACTACTTTTTTGGATTTTTTTTGTTCATTTCCTTTTTCAATAGAAATTTTCTCCTTTTCCCCTCTTGTTATGTAAAAAGATTTCCTCAAAAACCTATGTTTCCCAAATTATCTGTTTTTACAGTAGAATTATTTCATTTGAGTGTTTTTTCTTTCTTTTTGCTTTTAACTAGGTTCCACATGCAATATTAATGAATAAAAAAGTATAATTTCTCCATAGAAAGCACATTATATTTGTGTCAAAAGAGAGTTCCACAATTAATTTCTTAATCTTTTAAATTATTTCAAATGAAAAAAATAAAGGTAGAAGTCAGTGACCTAAAATACAAAATAAAGCAATACAGAAAACATTATGTGTGATGTACTCTCAATACCTTACGTAAAACTGCAACAGATGTCCAGAGAAAAATAATAATGAAAGGAAACATTTTCAGTAGAAATTCTGAATTATTTGGCACTGTGACAGTAGATCTAAAACAGAAAAAGATACACATGATATTTCTGGACTGCAGGAAGTTCCTTTCCTTACTCCTGAATTACCCGAAATTCTTTCTCAGTTACATTTTCTCATAATTCATTCAATACCTACCTGTGTATGTAAGGGAGGAAAAAAAAATGTTGAAAAATCATAAAAGGACATCACCACAGTCTTCAGCACAACAAGCTTGACTGACTGTTTCAAGGTGAGTGACATTAGTTCAGCTGGTTGTCATAAAAGTGCTATACCTAAACAATCAACCATCTGCAGAGGCGTGAAATAGGAAGAGTTTACCCCTTGAATGAATATTTTCTTTTTAGATAGTTTTTAGCAAGCCTCAGAAAGTTAAATTTATGGCTGCAGCTAGTTCTGGTGCCCAACCTCCTTACATTAAGGATTTTTTTTTTTCCCTTTGACGATCATTCTAGCTACTCCTCAGACAGTTAACAGGGGGTAAATGCAATTTACATGGTCTGTCTCTGGCTTCTCATAATAAGTTTTGGAGGCCTACATTCCCAAAGTGATGCAGAAATGCAGTGGTAGCAATGATGAAATACAGACAAGCAAAAAATAGCCTCTTCTCACCTTTTGTCTTCATGCAAAGTCTGGAATGTATTGACGATA
>WBMW01001470.1:0-84673 GCA_013396635.1 Penelope pileata | reverse complement strand
GGATCGCGCCGCGGGGGCGCTGAGGGGAGGGAGCGGGAGGGCGCTGCGTCGCCACCGCGCATGCGCGGCCCCGTCAGCCACCCTCCCGGCTCGCGCGCGCACACACATACACACAGAGCCACGCGCGCGGCCCGCGACTGCCTGGCCGGAAGTGAGGTGGTGCGCCTCGGGCCGGCACGTGGAGACGGAGGGGAGGGGCGGGGGGGAGCGAGGGGCTTCGCGCGCGTCCCCCTCGCGCGTGCCCGCGCGCCGCCCTGAGAGGTGTGTGCCTCGCCGAAGGCGAGAAAAGGGCTGGCTGCAGCCCGGCCTCGGGCCCCCTCACCCCGCTGAGATGGCCCGGGAACGGTGCGCAGAGCAAGTCGGCTCCAAGCGCTGGTAAAAGTGGCTCCGAGCGCCCTGGTGATGAGGGTGGTGGGTGCCTGCAGAGCCTCTGAGGGCTGTACAGTGCTTCCAGTACAGGAAATAACTGTAAAATATGGACAGTGAATGTGAATTCCCAACCATGGGCCTTCACATGTGCCCGCAGCAGCAGCCAGGAGTTAACAGACTGAAAAGAAGTGGTAAAAAGATGGGTCTGGACAGGAAGCCATCATCTGTGAACTGCCCTCTGACAGACGCAGTGTCCCCAGACACCTGCCCTGCAGGGGTGCACAGGAATGCCTGGGAACCTTCCAGCATACACTGCCTTTCCCATGGGGAGCTTTCAGGAAAGTTGTTGGAAAAACAGCTCCTGAGCCGCAGGAAGGCCTGTTCTCCACAGCTGGTCCCAAGCCGCCGGCCTTGAGGCAGCAGGCACGGCCATGGGGAGCAGCATTTGCCACAGCTCCCCAAAAAGAGCGCTTAGGACACACCCGGCACCTCCAATGTGACACCTCAACTCCCCAGTTCAGATTCAGACTGAGACCAAAGTTGAAGCTATCTGAAATGGGAAGGGACATCCAGCTTCCATGCTACAGCAGCTGTTCCCAAATGGTCCCCAAATGGTGAGGTAAGAGTCTCAGCAGGGTAACTTTGTTACCAGCTGCTTTCCTGTAGTAGTCTCCATGCACATGGCTAGGGAGGTGTTCCTGGATGTTGTTTTCCCTTAGGGGATGAAATCATACCATACAAACAAACACGGTGTGGGACCTCCTGTCAATCTCCCATGTGAATGAATGAAGCCACATTTTTGGCATCTGTAATGGGAATTTAAAAACACAGCCTTTCACAGTGAACATTTCGGTTTTTGGATGGACTTCAATTGCAGCCATCAGCTCTGTGAAACCTCTTGAGAGCTCAGAAGCTCAAATTATTTTGGGAAAACATTTCAATAATCAAATTAGTTTTGGCTTAATCATGTTGCTGTACTCCAAGTTAGTAGCAAAATGGCAATATTTCTCTATTGAAGTGACAACTTGTGATACTCTGAAAGCACAGACACAGCTATTTGCATCAGTAGTCCCCTTCCTTCAGTCATTCCCATACCCTCAGCAACTGGAGATCAATTTTTCAGTGGCATATAGAGAACTAGTTCGCAATTTTCCTTAGAAGAGAAAGGTATTTTGACTGCAGATGAAAGGAACAGAGTGCTGTGAGGAGAGCTGCATCATCATCAGCATTTTGTTAATGAGGACATTCTTACAGTGATATATGCCTGCTCTCCTTAGAAATAAGCTTTTAATTGCCTTTGAAGAAAAGCAAAGCTGTGTTAAAAGCACATAAGTTTAGTGACATGATGAATACAACTTTGCTTGTCCTTAACTAAAAGTAAAATGCTTTCTAACAGTTGCTGCAAGGATTGTCTTTTTGCTTAGCTTGTTACTTTTTATTTGTTTTGGAGGTCCCTGCCCCCGTATGCTTTTGTTCTTTTAAGGTAAGAGATTAAATTATTGCTTATTTATAGGCTGGACAAATGAGCACTCTCATTATACAGGGATTAACGTTGCTAATCTCTGTCTTTGCATACTAGAGGATGTACAGGTCAACTACTTGGTGCACTCACTTGTTGGCTGTGCCTGCTATTGCACATGGAGTTGTAGTGATCAATGTGTAGATGGCACAGACCTGGCTCATCTCTTGCAAGTAATCTCACAGAGCCACAGCACAGCTCATTTACAAAGCTCCACAGGCCATGTCATTGGAAACTTGGCATCCAAATGTTCTTTTTCTGTAAGATGCCAGCTTGTTGTGATGAGGTTTCATGCCAAGGATTATGGATTGTTTGGACTCACTACTTTAAAAAAAATGGGCCTGATCCTCCAAGAGGGTAAATAAGTGATAATTTTGAACATGTGAATAGGCCATTGGCTTTGCTTTAACTCTTTGCCTGAGCAGAACCGCATTTTGTTATTTCTAGAAGCTATATCGATTTCACAAAAGGGAGAGTTGTGAGAAGTCTTTCACTCAGAGTGTGAAACCCAAAGTGAACTTTGCTCTCCCTTACTGAAATGAAACCTGCCGTTTGGTTTCAGGCAGAGCTGGGGTGGTTCAGTCTTCCTTCAGTCTTCCACATCTGTGAGGAATGCAGTAAAACCAACCTACATACTGCAACATCTGCTTGACACAGGGACATTATGACAAACACTGCAGCAGTTCCAAAAGTAAAGAAACAAATCATTTGAAGGCATTGAAGGTACGCATAAGCAGAATTAATTTCTGGGTAGATTCAAGACAGTGGGTGGTCTGAAGAAATATCCAGGGGCAATAAACAGAAAATCAGCAAATCCCAAAGCAAAGAGATCACCTACAGAGGTGGAGACGAGGGGGAGGGATCTTAGTGCAGAGGCTGGGTCAGAGCCATGAAGTCAGTTATCATGGCTTTTAAGGTTTAAGTTTGCTATATAATGGTTATTTTTTAAACCCGCAACCCTGTGATCACAGCAGATATTCAACTTTCATTATGAAAGAAAAAAAAAAGGATAAAAATCAGTTTCTGCTTTTTGTGACTGTGAAATTAATGGTGAGCTTTCTCTACATGAAAACATGAGAGAAAACAAGTCCTAATTGCATGTATATGTTCCCATCTCTATTTTGGTAGATTGTGTTCCTACCTTTCTTTTCTTTTGCCTGAGGTCTGTAATGCTATAATGCAAATGCTTTTTTTTTTTTAATTGCATAATGGCAGATCCATAACAGAATTTAAATTGTTCCACATATTGTCTTTATTCTGCACAAAACGTGCATCTCGAATCTTCTCTCACAGTTGGTTTCACAAAAGCAAACCTCAAGGTTTTATTGTTGCTGTTGCTTGGTTGGTTTTGTGTTGCCTTTTTTTTAAAAAAAAAAAAAAAAAACAGAAACTGTATTCTCAGAGTCAAGATAGTGAGTCCTAGTTTGTGTCAGGTAATGTATCCTTGGCTTTATTTCAGAACGCTTGAAATCTGGGTCCTGCTTCTGACTCGTGGCTGTTAGACAGTCTTAAGCATGCTGCTTCACCTCACTTTATGAGAAACTTTCCCATCCATAAAATCAGGATAAGGCAGACTTGAGTATGCTGCCGCACCTCAATTAAAAAAAAAAAAACAATAAAATTAAGATAAATATTAACTCCATTGTAAAATGCTTTGAAGATTTATGGATGAAAGCACAAGGTGAGAACTACTTGAAAATGAAATATCAGATACTGTGTGTGTGCTCATCTCAAACTTGGAGTTCGAGAAGTGATGACTTAATCCTCTTTAAACTGCTGAACAGATCTTAATTACTGTTTCTTATGCATTCCTCTCCTTACATCTCTCCCTACTTTAAACTCTTTTCTCCGTGCAATACATAAATTGGTTTTAAATCAATCCCTTAAGAATCAAAGAGTTTCCTGAAAAACTGTTAAATGTCCCTTACAGCAGTTAAGGAGAAAGGTGAGTGGAAGCCTTTCTTTGTAAAGGTTGCTTTGGAAATCTCTTGCCGTTTCTGGACAAACTCTTTAAATGCTGATGACTTAAGCTGAGTAGTAGAAACTGAAGAAAAAAATATAATTTTCTAGAAATCTGTTCTTTACATACTAAAACTCTTTAAATATTCTTTGCTTATCATTGAGCATACAGATCTGTGCTTTTATAATACAGGCACTCAACTATTCAGCAAATTCAGCAGTAATTCAGTAATTTTTTTTGTCCTTGAGTACATGAGGGTTATTCTGTTTTGTAATAATTTAGTCTGTCTGAACAAAGCACTGCTGAAGACAAGGTTTTCCTGATAAGCACTTAGTTTTTTTTTTCCTCCTCTTATCTCCTCACTGTTGCATATTTGTTTTCCTTCTGGTTCTGTGGGAGCCATGAGAACCATCACTTTACACAGAAGTAGCTATACAGTCTTCTTACATTAATACTGTTTATTAGTTTCATACCGGTGACCTTGATGAAGTTTACTTTACCGACAGTTACCAAAACCAGACAAAATGTTTAAAAAGAGCTAAAAGCTAGGAAAGCTCCAGAAGACTTGGGAAGGTTTGGGTTTGTTTTTTTTTTTCCCCTAAGATCAAGTTATATTGCATCCTAGAGGCCGTGGTAGTACTGAGAGGCTTTTTTTTTTTTTTTTAAATTGTAGCTACAAAATTGCAAAAAGATGTTAGTACTACATTTTGATGCAGGGAAGGAAATAAAGAAGCAACAACAAAAAAGGAAGAGCACTGAAATCACTTGTTGCAGTGGGCAAGCAGACATCACCTACAAAGCAAGTACCTTGTCTGAAGACCTGAGCAGCACTGCAGGCTTTACATTGACCCTGTGACTAGAGGCAAATTCTCATCTGTTTCAGTTTTTACCATATGTTCTAATCAGAGTGAACAAAAAGAAGTTGTGGAAAAGAAATCTCTGGTGTTAAAACAGCAACAAACTGACAAGAGATCTGGTAAAGACATACAAGGTGGAAGGAGCTGAATTCAACTTCAGTGACATCTGGTGCAGCGCTTCTTGACGCTGAGGTCAAGAGTTCTTTATTGCAACATGAGATGCGATCACTTGTTGTACTGTTGGAGTTTGGACCAAATAAAATATAAATTGCTTGTTGATGTGACGGCCTTCAGCCACTTCAAAACACTGAGAGAAGGTGGGGAAACTATAAAGGCAGATGTGTATGCAAGCATCAAATAGAAATTCTTGGGGAAGGAATATGATGAGGTTATTACAAGTCTCAGCGTTGCTTGCAACTTGAGCTGGTTAATTGTTCCATGTGATTAATGTAATGTCTTTCTGGAAAAGAGCAGCCTTCTACGCTTTTCCTGGGGTAGGGTCTCCAAGGCTGCCTGCTGGTTTGTTGCACAGGAGAACACTTCTGCTCATTTTGTAAGAGCATCCTCAGGTCCACAGTTGACCTCTTGAACTCTTCCCTACAGTCTCCTTCGGAGGTTTCTAGATATCCTCAGTTCATCAGTAGTTTAGTTTTATTCTCACTTAAAATCTGGTTTCGCTCCTGCTTTTCTTTTAACAGCATACTTTTGATGCTTTAAAGATATCAAGTTTCCTTTATGTGCATGAAGTATGTTCTGTGCAACACTGCAGCAGTAAGAAATCATGGAAAAGCCACAGCCCCTTAAGCTGCAAGTTCTTGGTTTTTTTTTTTTTTTTACCTTACTTCCAGATATAATTTTTTTTTTTTAATATTTGTTCTGTGAAACATTCAATGCACCTTTACTCCGGATGTATTTTTCAAAAAGTAGAAAACCGCAGAACTATTGCTGGTCAGCAGTCCTTATGCTAAAAATACTCCTTTACATAGTCTTGTCAGCTTGAAGAAAGGAAAAAAAATCCATAGAACTGAGAGACCAGGAAGGAAGAATCAGTCACAAGTGAGTAGTCTTCATGCTTATGTACACAAACATCAAATTGATGTAAGCACAGTAAACTTTGAGTATGACTTCCAGGGAGACTTGTACCTGTAAAATCCCATATAAATTCAGATTTGTTGCTCATAATTTAGTTAATTTTTTGCAATAGATAACTTCCTTTTGCAAGCTGTTCTCTAGAAGTACATGTCTAATTGTATAGAGTTATGAACTCTAGTTCTATTTTTGGTTAGGTAAATCGAGATATCTGGCAAGTCATCTATACAATATCATTTGCATCCAGGCTTAAGAAAGAAAGCAATTTTGTCTACTCCTCATGTAGCTGATGTTTCATACCACAGTAAAAGTAGCAGGGAGGATGGAGAGCAAAAAAAAAAAAGAATTTCTGCTTCTTTAAGTCAAATTGAGGTAGGCACAGAAAAACTACATTATGACTCTAAATGTTGCAATAGTATTTCTTCAAATACATTAGGTTGGCAATTGTTCCACTTCATGAAAAAGAGCAAGTCAGCATTATTTCACATCCCAGTGATGTATTTCATGCAATATTTCATGCACTGCAACTCAAGTGCATATTAGCTGGGGTAGCCAAGTCTTTGGCAAGAGAACGGGTGTTATTTCTGTTCTGAAAAAAAGTTCTTAGGGGAAAAACATTAAGCATATAATTAAAAATCAGATCTAAAGTCATAAATCTAGAGGTGAAAAGTGTTTTGAATGAGAGACAAAAAACAGTGAAGTTCAATGTGAACAGAAGAATAACAACAAAGCAGAAGTGAGCAACTTCAGAAAACCTAGCTGAGTGTTACGATACTTACAGATGGGACCTTGGGGCATTAATCTAAGCAATAAAGGAGAACAGGAGACCTGATGACTTCTGAAAGGTGTGAAAATAATCATTCCAGAGACTAAGCAGCAAAATCCTGATGCAGTGGAACAGCAGGCAGACTAGTAAGAAAATTACCTAAAAATTTGAGATGGAAACATTTTATGCACTTATATAAATACATGAACAAACTCATGTTAAGGCTACCTTTGCCAGTTTGACTGAACTGGGGCACTGCAGTAGTCTTCCCTGGAATGGATTTGAGATTACTGTTAATTGCCTGCATAGCAGTACAGTGTACACATCCAGACTGTCTGGATTGTACAATACCTGAAATGAGCTGAAAGTAGTTTGGAAGGGAGAATTCTGATTTAGAGAGATCTTTAGAAATCAATAAATGGTCTGAGAATACCCAGATTAAATTCAATAACTCAAATGCATTAACTAAGTGCAGAAAGAAAAATCCTAAGTGTAAAATTAGAAGTATTTAATAGCAGCAAAAAGGGTCTGAGGGCTTTAGCAGCTCAGTCTGAACTGTTACCAGCAATAGAGGAACAGAGACAACATTCAGTCCACCATATAAAAAAAAAAAATCACAGCTGTAGGACAGGTGATTCACCTGCTAAGGTCTCATTTGAGGTGCCACATCCCATTTTGGGTACTATGCATTAAGACATTATTTTACATTAGAGTTCAGAGAAATGCAGCAGATATAAGAAGTTCAAAAAAAGATGTCCTCTGAGGAGGAAGTTAAACAAGTCAATCTTCTGGAGAAAATAAAAGGAGAAAAAGTTAGTTTTCCAGGATGGAAAGGTTGAAGAGGGCCAACATTTCTTTGTATTTACTACTAGATACTAGGAAGACAGTTTTTTTTTTCCTAATTTACAGCAAATAAAATAGATAGTGAGAAAGGCTTCCTTATTATAGGAATTATAGAATCATTTGAGTTGGAAGGGACCTTTAAAGGCCATCTGGTCCAACTCCCCTGCAACGAACAGGGACACCTACAGCTAGATCAGGGTCCAGCCTGACCTCCAATGTCTCTAGGGATGAGGCACCCACCACATCTCTGGACAACATGTTCCAGTGCTTCATCACCCCTATTGTGAAAACCTGTTTCTTATATCCAATCTAAATCTCTCCTCTTTTAGTTTGAAGCCATTTCCCCTTGTCCTGTCACAAGGGCAAGGTAGGGAAACAATAGAAGAAAAGTCATAAAACATAGTTGGGGTTCTTTCAACTTTTTAGAGTTTCATTTCTTCAGAGTAAACAGAACAGGTTAAACACTAGTTTTTCCTTAATATGTGGTGATGAAGTACCTAAGTAGAGAAACACAGGGCTGAGAAGAATCTAAGTGCATTCAGGAGAAGGAAACATTATCTTTCTCCAATTTATTGTGATATCTGACAGAGATGTGACAATTTAAGAACCAATGGTTCCAGCCAGCAACGCACTGGCTGCTTTTATTTTTTGTTGCATTCTTCTGTCCTTTGGGATGGCCTTCAGATGGCTATAATTCTTTAGCTGACACTGAGAAGTCAAAAAAGTTACCCAAACTTTTATTAGACTTCAGCAAGTCAAACAGTATAAGGATGGCTTTCAAAAAACATGAAAACCAGCTAAACCAGCTTTAGCAGTAGAAGGCAAAAAAGAAAAAAAAAAAAAACTTGTATGATACAAACCACCATGGGCCCATAAACACAGATTCATGACCAAATGTGCTTGGAGGAAGAAGCTCTGAGCTAAACTGAGCAGAAGTATAAAATCTGTTTTAAGTATTTATTTTTTATTTTTTTAAGCTGGCTAGTGAGTTGAAAGATGATGGAAACAATGTGACTCACTTTCAGGACATACATTCTTTTCAGGGCAAGCACTGGCTTTTCAATGCCAATGAAATTGTGTAATTCATTAAAAAAGATCCCTTCTACATTTTTTCCCCGTTTCTTATCCTGCTCAAAATAGCAATAATTTCTCTGGAGGATCTTGGCCCATCACTTATTTCCAGGCTTTTACAAGTCTTTAGGAAATGCCTACCTGGTCATTATTGTTCAGTTGGTGTGTCACTGAAGAATAGCAATGCTTTTAATCTTTACAAAGGGTAGTGAATTAAGACTTACAGTGTCCTTGAGGGGAGATGAATAAAAGCAATCAAATGAGCCATCAACAAAACTTGGGCACTGCCCACACAAACACATATTGCTGACAGGAGTAGAAAGAAACAAAAGACATGAGCACTCTAGATACCAACTACCAGAGCTTGACTCTCCAGCAGCATGTGATTCATCATTCATGAGTGATTCCTACTCATCTCTAGACCTCCAAACAGACAAAGCACATATTTACACTTGAAGTCTACACTTGCGTCCCCTAAATCTTACAAGCAGGCTTACCAAAAGCTGTTTAGCATTATGGCAGTTTGTGTTAGCACTGTTCCAGACCTCCTACCTCACAAGGTCTAGTTATCTCCAGTTCATTTTGCCCATAGTTAAGATGTTCACTTCTGACTGTTCATGAAAACGGGATTCAGACAAAAAAATGCCAGTTAGCCTAGAACATCCATCACAGTTGTCTGTTACAACATGCTCCAGCTAGGATAAAGGGAATACTTGACCCTCTGCACTGAGTTCCGTTCATGGCAAAAGAAGCTTCCATTGGACAGCAACTCTTCTCCTCATCAACATGAATGGTACGCTGGAAGACAGACAAAACAGATGATTCAGTGTTGAGTGTGCTCTTGAATGCACCCACTATCTTTAAAGCATTGGAACTTTGAGGTAGTTAAGAGAAGGGAGTGATTTATCCCATGGGAACAAGTGGAAAACTCTCAACTCATGTTTGGTCTGTACCTTGCTCTTGGGGATGGCCCAAGCTCTGCGTTTTGCAAAGTCTAGGTACGACCATAATATCCAGCGGCATTGTAAACTTGTTACTTAATGCAGATTAGCTGATGATTTTTGAACATTTGACACTGCCTGTAGTGATTGAATTTCGGGGGCTCACAGTCACTCATGTAGCAGCACTGGCTTAGACAGGAACCTAATTAAATCACTGCAGCATGCATACTGCTTAAGCAGTTCCCAAACTGATTTAATTAAAAGCAACTCAAGTGAAGTCTTTATTTAAACTCTTGCTCAAGCACTTTATCTGTGATTAAAGAGAACATTCCCCGTTTCCTGTGCACAGTGGGCATACACAGATTAGTGTGGCATTCATGCTTACTTGAAGCTGTCTTACCCTACAATACACTCAAGTAACTAGGAAGTAGGACAGTAAAGTGCCACATCCACATCTAAAACAACATCCCGAGCAGCTTCCTTTACCATAAGAAAGGCCACAGAAGCCTCTCTATGCAAATAAATTTCATGAAGATTGGACTCTGCAACATTGAAAACACTAAAAACCTGGTATTGTTGTACAAAACTGAGTAACATGAGAATATAGATACGAATAATAGATACAGAACATTTGATTTAATATTCAAAAACTAAGAGGATAGTCAACTAAACCAAAAAGCAGACAGTTTAAAACTGATTGTGGAAAAACACTATGTACAGTAGCAGACATGTAAATATACATCAGTAGCATTGTGTATATGCTATTGGACTAACCTGTAGAGCTCTGCTAGTAAGGATATGGATATTAAGAGGTTTATCAAAAAACATCTCCTTTGAATGAGAAAAATCAGTTCTCAAGCAGCTTGATATATTGATCCATCCTTAACAAGCACTGTTAGTTTTCATGCTCCATTCCAGATACGTCTTCTAGAGATGTCTGTTACCTCTGTGTATATTTTGTTCTCTTTCTCCTTTTTAGTATCTGATAATGGTTCACTTTCCAAGTCTAGACGAATCACTGTCACCATATTTTCTTTCATATTTTATTACAATACTTACCTAAATAGCTCATCTGTCTTCAGAACACATATGTGCTAGAAGTAATGAGATGTCAACATTTTTCTACAAATGACGTATTTTTTTTTTTAAAAGCAAAACCTGTTGGGGGGGATTTATCTTCTGCTAAGGTAATCTTATTCTTTTTCCTAGCTTTGTTACAATATATACAGATTAAGAAATGAGAAAATGTGCTTGTACTTAATGAACCAACTTAAGTGTAGTTTCAAAAATTGCTTTCAAGCTCCCTGTCCTTATAAAACCCGTCACCTTTCATATCAGTTATGAACTCTTTGAGTGGTCTGGAAACAAAAAACCACAGAACTACAACCTATGAAAGCAGAAGCTTTCTACATATCCTTTCTACGTATCCTTTTCTACATATCCTCTCTAACCAAGAGGAGAGAAGTGGGATGTTTACTGATAGTTGTATCAATACTTACCCCTCTTTGGTGAAATAACATTACAAAAGGCAAAAACAGTCCTGGGTGACCAGACCTAGACTCATAGTGTTGGCTATGAGGAGCCTATGACTGAAGTGCCAACTAGCCAACTAATGCTGCCTGTCAAGGTCTGGATCCAAACAGCTTGAGAAACTCCAGTGGCCTCTGAGGAATCAGAATCCAGGGGAGGTTGAGAAAAAATGATAAAAGAAATTTGCTGAAGTGCAAAGGGCAGTTGAGCACATCTTCCCTCATGTTCCTTCAATGCCTCCTTTATTAAAATAGACAACTGTCCAGAGCTAAGGTATAAGCAACTATTCAGCCTTAATGCATATGGTCTAAAGGCATATAAGCTCAGGCAACAGTACGAGGAATCACTGTTACTATGGTACCTTTGCTTGGACCAGGAGTATTGCTTGACATTCCTACAGAGCATTTCCTATGTTGCTTGCATTGCAAAAGGTGTCTTTTCCTAATATACAACACAGCAAAATACGTTATTTCTTACATAAAATGCTTAAATCACTAGTTGGACTTCAGACAGTCATCTTTTGCTGATGAAAAATTATTTCTGCTTTCATTCATGTACAATGTGCTTTCATACATAAAATGCTTTGGGGCATTAGTTAAAAAGAAAGCACAGCCTAGGTTGCCCTAGCATAAGCATGCTACTGAAATCACATCCATGTCTACCAGAAAAGTAGATTATACTTTTTTTCACCATACCTATGTGGCAGAAGTCACAGCTTCATGCTATTTTTAGCTAGTCTTATAAAAATGAAATGCAGTCTTTATGCCTGCAGAGCTCATTCTTGGAGGCTAAGTGAATGAAGTGCAATGGTGAACATATGTACATGTTTGGGATAGTTGGAAGTGGATACTAACATACACTGATAAACCTGCACAACAGAAAGCTTAGGAACAGTTGCAGCTCAAGCTTCCTTTTTCTTTGTAACCACGTCTGAGGTTCAAAGCTACAATCCATTATCAAATATAAACTTTGCTCATCTGAGATGTGAGGCAAGTTGCCTAACTTGGAGACAAGTGAACCCCTAATATGTGGCTTCACTGGTCAGAAACAAATGCCGCTGACTGATACGATAGAAGACAGCTAGGGTTTGCTTTGTTTCCCCTTGAAAAAGCACACGAAGAAGCATTTGCCCACAAGTTTCATTCTAGGTTTTTACCACATCAAGCTGTTGTTTAGATGTATTGGCATAATTTAGGCACAGAGATAAGAGCAAGTGTACTCTTCTGAGGCAGTTTACACCCTTTCCAGACTGCAGCTTACCCTCTGACAGGTCTCATCAGTTTTGCTGATCATCTACAAATGTTATATTTCTATATAAAAATGCTAAGCCTGGGTATCCTGAAAGGCACCAAGAGACACAACTACAGTGGTAACTGAGGAAGAAGGTCAACCATGGCAGCCTTCCCCACCCCACACACTACACACTCATCCATCCCTGCACACATTGCTATCCCACCCTTCCTGTGTCCTGGAAAGGGAAAGAGGGAGAACTGAGCACATAAGGTAGAGTTAGAAGATGGTCTCCAAGCTGACATCCTACAACTTAAGCTCTTAAGGTAAGAAATGAGGCTCCAAAGAGTGCCAGCTAATAAACACCAGAATGCCCCAGTCTGATGGGAGCATGCATCTTCTGCTCAGCTCTGCGGTTCTTCTCAGAACATGCTATCTTTGAAAAAAAATGCATGAGGCATCATTAAAGCAGAATGCAAGTTTGCCTGTCATTGATGAAGTGGATAAAGAATGGCTTGATGTTCTTTGAAGTACAGAACACACAGCATGTCTAAGAGCACAGAATAAATTGCTCAATATATTTTAGATGAGAAATCATGTCATTGTTTAAAGACGCACTAATACACAAAAGCCCCAACAAGGTTAAGGTGGCAGATAACTTAGCATTATCATTTCTTTGACTAATTCTTCAAGACGTGGCACATAGAATTATATTATTGCCGTAGAACCCTGTGGGAATTTTGATGTTAAATTCATGATTTAGAATAAATATTAGTAAATTATTTTGGTTTTAAGATAGTGAACTTGAGTCATCCTTACCCAGTAACTCCATGACCTTTATTGTTTCAATTACTTGTTTCACTTACCTCAACAATAGCTTGTTTCAGTGTCTGCTTTTAATTTATGGAAAGTTTAAAGAAGGTTTAAAGTTTGCATAAGGCAGGCAAATGTGCAGCATGATTTTAAGAAAAATTATTTGACCTTCTGTGAACCATTTATACTTTGAAGACTGATGGCTCTGGTGTCTATTGTAGCAAGTATCATCACACAAGCTGGCTTCTGTTTTACCCTTTTCTATTTCCATGATTGCTATCCTAGTAACAAGCAAAGCTGCCTTTGCCCAGCCATCCTTACAATGATTAAGCCAGGCAGCACACCTCAAAGTTCCTGTCTCCCGCCACTGCCTGCTGAAGTGGGGAATCAAGCCATGTTCACAAATATAATTCCAGCTATTTGTTTTGTAACCTCATACACCATTTGAGATCAGGCAGCTACAGAAAAAGAGTTTACAAACAGTAAAACGAAAGTATAAAGTACAGCTTAACACTACAATAAGCAATTAAAATAGCTCACTTGCTTTATCTTCCTCCCAGCGCAGTGTTTTCTTCATTCCTCAGCAAGCATCTCACTAAATTCTAAGAAGAATATTAAACCTGTTACTGCCTAACAATCAAGCAGAGCTGGATAAAATGGACAAACTTCATTTCTTCATTTATTTCTCATTTAACAGGAAGGCTTTAGGTTTGCCTTTTAGTAAGTTGACACTTCCAATTCACAGTAATTAATTCTGTCAGGCACCACATACGTGACGTTCAAATAGGAGTTCCTTCAAAAAAAAAAAAAGTGAATGAAGTACACTAGATGTGCATGCAAGAACTCTACACTGTCTATATTCAAATATGCCTTAGACTGAGTCTAGCTTGCTGTAACATGTCCAATGTCTTCTATTTTTTCCTCTCCTCTGACTTCCACCTTGCAGCCTTTGCCCTTGTTCGGTGAACTCCTTTGAAGGAGGAACACGATTCTTCATGTTGGGAAAGCACTTAGCCCATTGAGTCATTCTGTAAGCAAACATAAGAAAACAGTAGATAGTTGAAAGTCAAGATGATCATTGGGTTATCAGAACTAATTTTTCCTAAACTTAAATCTCTGCTGTAAGCATTTATCCTAAAGTAACTTACACTAAAAATACAGGATAACAAGGAAGTAACACAGGGAAAGTGCTTGTGACGCATTGCTTCAGAGAGAAGAAAGCTGCTGTCTGGCTTCACACTACACTGAGAAAACCACTGCTTGTGGGGAGATGGGAGTGAGCAGCCCCTGTGCATTCAAGGGTTCTGGAAATGAAAGCAGACAGAGGAACCAGCATCTCCCAGCCAAAGCATGCTGCTCTGTGAGCTGAAGGCCTAGATCCTACTTAAGGGTTTCCTACTTAAGGGTTTATGCTAGATTTGTTGCATTTGTGTTGCAAAGCAATCAAATGACCACTGGGAGAAGAGGTATGCCAGTAATAAGAAGTCACGTACCTTCCCTGCTGCAGGTCTCTTCCTTCCCCATGTCAACACACATTGTTGTTGCAGACCTCAAAACCCAACTGGCAGGCTTTTTCCACCTATTTCTCATGAAGCTGATTAAATCCATGTGGTGCCATTGACACCAGCAGAGTATCTACTTCTATTTCCAAATTTGATGTTTATATATGAATTCTTCTCGCAGTTCTAAGGCACATCCTTCCAGCCTGACTTGCTGGTGAACCCTAGCTGGGAAAGCAGTGCTGTAGTTGCAGTTTTGAGATGCTCTGCATGCTGACACAAGCCTAAGCATGACTCCCTAGGTTGGGTTGAGAGGGAGCAACCATGTTACAAAACACACCCAAAGATAAATGTTTGAAATATGTTGATTGTCATGCAACTTTTCCTTAAGAAAAGGTGACAGTACAGAATTAGTGGGTTTCAAACACCCCTTGAACCTGTGTACACCCAGACTGGTGCAGTTGCTCCTCAAAGCCCCCGCAGCACTGAAATTAAGTTAGCATTAGGCAGAGCACAGAGGGACAGAGCCAAGAAGTATCTCATCCCCTGTAAACTGGATGTAATGCAAGCCAAGCAGCAGAAGAACAAGTCTCTAAATTTGATCTGTAGCTTCCATTGAATTTTCTTACCTCACTAGTCTCCGCTGCCTTTTTTCTTTAGAAAGCTTTTTTCTTTAGAAAGTTTTCATGAGAAATACATGCACTTTGAATCACAAGATGGAGTCCCAGAGAAGCTACTGTAGTATGAGTAAGAGCTGGGTTTACCTAGCCTGCACAGTTCTCTCTCTAAATAGGTAGTTCCCAAAACAACCTGTTTCGAAGATTAAAAGAAATGCATCCATAAAAGTTGTTTATTCTCAAAGAGATGAGCCAAATCATTTTCTGCACTTTACTGTCCTGTCCAGAACTGGATTTCTTCCATGCCACCTTCTTATCTGAACTCATTTGTTTAAGTGACATGTTTTAATGTACATCTCTTCAGCCCCACCAGCCTAAGAGTTGGCAAGAGGTATCAGTGTCCTGTATGGGATGGCACTGCAAAATATTTATGCTACTGTAAGCACTCTTTTGTAATGTTTCAGTCCAAGATTTCCTCAGCTATTTAATGTCAGCTTTTTAAAAATGGAGTATCCTGTAAAAGGAAACTGCAGAAGAGGGAAAGCAATAAATGCATTCATTCAGTGTGCTTGGCCAAAATAGCTCACTGAGTCTTGGAATACAATGATCCTTGTACATAACAGACAATTACAAGCACAGACAGAATGTTTCTGCCTAGAAAGAAAAAATGCCTTTTAACACTGGAGAAGGGGTGTGGGGAATCTCTTGATAGCTAAGAAAACCAGTTTGATCGTTTCAAATAATTCTAATGGGGGAGTAGGGAAAAGATGAGAAGTCAGAAGTACATAAAGACAAGAGCAAAGTGAGCCTCCCATCTTCAGTAAACTACTTAATCCTCTTACCTTCCTTGTAAGCATTTATCCTAGTTCAAATCTTAAGAGAAGTTCAAATCATCACAAAAGGAATTTGAGGGAGAAAAAAAATCATATCTTCTCCACTGTTACCAGTTCTCCCTCCTTGAATGATATCACACCTACTCCAGCCCTTATCAATTTCATCCTTCTCTTCAGCAGGTGGTTTTATGTTGTTCTTGTTACTCAGCACTAGCCTATAATTTATTTTGCACTTGGTCTCCTACTTCTACCCCCTTTGTTTTTAAAAAGAAAAAAAAACCTCTCCCTTTTGTTTCTCTGGTCTTAGCATGCAATTCCTCTTAGTTCTTAATTTGTCTTACCTCCCCTCTCCTGAGGGATTCACAGTGCAGATGGCAGTGGCAATTGCAAATTAAAGTGTGCCTTCAAAGCCTAAGCCACAAGACTTGGACAGTGGTCTGCCATAGCATCAGATCCTACAGCAGTGGGAAAAAGGATCCTAAAGAGATTTCATCTTATAATGGGGATCAGTCAAGCATGGTACCTCTGTTTGCTACTGAGGACTCCTCAGGCCAACGAAAATTATCCCACAAGATTCAAATCATCAACACTGTCTTGCTGAACTCTAACAGCACCTCAGACCTCCTCAGAAGGGAAGCTTGACTGAGGCTCAGCACTTTTATGTTCACTGCTTTTTTCTTCCCTAAAAGCAATTCAGGTCTTAAGATGGACCAAGCAAGGTTTGTCAGTTGTCACACCTAAAGCCAAGATTCTACTCTGATAATGAAGTTACTGAAAGAGGCTACAGGCTTTTGGTGAGGCTATAAAATGTGACAGCCACTGTGCAAGTAGGGAATGCTACTCTGCACCTCTACAATTGATTAAGTTTTCCTGAAACCATCTTTCAGATGTCACTGCAATTCTGCCCCTTCACAGAGTGTTTCTTTCAGTTCTTCCCTTGATCACAAGTTCTGACAGGACTGGTTTGAAAAAAAAAAAAAGTTGGCAGGCTTTTTCAGACTATTCTTTTCATGCTCAAGATCACTAGACTTTTCTGTGAAGAGCACAGGCTGCAGACATCTTATATTCACCCCACTCAGCAGTATGCAGGAAATTTAAGGTAGAAAAGCACTTGATGTATTGAACTATGCATGCAACTCACAGTGAGGAGACCCAGGTGCTCATTCTGCTTCTGCAGACAACCTGCAGCAATATGCAAGCATGAGGCCTGTGATCCTACTGCCTTCTCTGCAAAAAGGATATTTTAGCTATCAGTCTGGGCACTATGAAATCAGCCAGTGAAGAGAAGAATCATGCATTTTTAGTAGGAGGGGATTATCTCCCATCTCCTGCCACAGGAGCAGAATTTCAGAGAACACTTTCAGTCTCAAAGTCCTCTGCTTTTGAGAGCAATAGTATGTGGTGCATTCCAGGGCAAACTGCTTTCTCAAGAGGCTGTTGTGTGCTTTCCAGATGGGCTTTGCATTATCCCTCCATACTGTTAGCACACACTTAAACGGCACTGCCAGCAACAGGAAGTTGCTGATGCACTTACTTGCATGTTTTAAGATGTCTTAAGGTGAGCTGCCAGATTTTCAGAGGTTTTAGTCTTGCGTGCCAAATGTTCCTTAAAGAAAACATACTCCATTTTCTCTCTTGTCTCTGATATCACTCCTTTGCACTACTTACAGGGAAATTATGTGCTAGTCATGTTGTAGAGTAAGAGTACAGGTTTTGTTTTTTCCAGAACAGAGTACTAAGCAAAAATCTGATTAAATTACATCTTCGTATCAAACACGTGGTTCTCATGTTTGGCTGTTGATACTCTGTCAACTGCTACAGATCATTATCTGCAAATGTCAGAAGCACTCAATGACCTTGTTTTCAACAGAAGGTTGTCATGGCACATGCCAACTTGGTCTTACACCACTGTCTAGACATAGCCAAAATTAATCTCAGCCTTTTCTGACACTTATGGGAAGAGATCAGACCATAATATAGCTTTTCAATCTATCTGACCCAGTGCAAAGGAATTTCTTCAGTCTGAACTAAAAATGAACCCAGACAAAAGCATTGTGTTACCATCTTGGCCTACTGTTGCCAAGTACAATTATTGCCTTCATATGTCAAAATGAAAAGTGTGGGACGATTATTTATGTTGTAAATAGAAGTTTGTTCAAGACTAAAAATACAAAAAGCCACAGACAGCCCCTCAGAGGAAGAGCATTCCCCAACTTTCCTTCCCTAAAAGTCAAAGCTATTGACATTTAATCACACATAGGTATATCTGCTTAATCTGAAACATAGCATCTACAGCAGGTGATCTGTCTGATTATTTAATTCCCACCATTTGTATGGTGGGATCTCAGTCCTGCTGGGCACAGAGTACAAACAGAGTACCAAGATCCCATTTCCCAGCATTGTCCACGCTTAAAGCTGCAGGGTCAAGTAGGCACTTCCAAGCTAACCCTCAGGTTTAAACAATACAAGAATTGACAGAAACCAACATAATGTATAGTTGCCTTTGGTGTCCTTATCCTGGATTTAGTTTTCACATTGTATAATACAATCTTTTACCTAGACTAGTTCAACTACTCAAGTAGTTGCATTATGCACTGAGCTGCTGAAGTTAAGTGACATCCATTCCTAGTCCTAAAACCTCAATGTGAGAGCAAACAGCAGTTTAACTACATTCAAAATAGGCTTATTTACATGCCTGCAACATGAACAGGACATAACACAAAAGTCTGTTTGGTAGAACCAGACTTTTCCCCCAAGCATGCATGCAGTTTTGGATTTCCTCATTATGTTTTAATATAAGTAGGTCAGACATCTACATATTTATGATATTAGAAATGCTGCAAAAGTTTCGTTTTGGATTATTTTTTTTTTTTTTTTAGAGAATGCATTTCTTTTCCTCTAATGCAAATAACCTAATAATGACACACAATATAATCCACCTGCCCTCTTCCCCCTCAGCTTAGATCATGTCTTCTCCAGTGCCTTCTCTTAATCAAGCCAATATGCCACGCAATAGTGAACTAAGGAAAACTTAGCTAGGACATGGAAACACTGGTGTTGCTACCACCTTCCTGGCTTTGTGTGTTTTCTTTGTTTTGTTTTTAGTTTTCCTTGTGCCTGCTTTTCAGTCATGTCTTTCAGACTGGAGCTTTCCATTTCTTCCTCTGTACGACGCTTAGCGCACAGCCTGTTTCTTAGTTGGCCCAACTGCATTTTTGTTAGAAGGCAATTAGAGGAATAGAAAAATCCATTTATTTGTCCTAGCTAAACAGTTATCAAAATCAAATTTTAGGGTAAGTATACTTTACCTGATCGAGGTTTATCTCTGTGTCATACTTGACAATCTCCTTGACAAAGCAACCATGCTGAAAGCTATGATTGCACCGCCCAAGGCTTTGGAACACTTCAAACATGCCTTAGTTCCCTACAAAAGATGTTTTATTTTTTAAATATGACAGCAGCATAAGTGGAGCTCCATCAACCATACCACACCCCTTCACTATATACAGAAAAATCATATTAACCAGTCTTAAAGCAACTCTTAAATTCTGTTGTGTCCAATGTGATTCTTTTCCCCCAACAAGCATGGCATATTCATAGTAAAAATTTGGTTACGTTTTACTTGGTCTTTAACTACCATTGAGGTTTACCCTTCCCTCTCATTCTCAGTTTGCTTACATATACACACACACAGAGAGAGAAAAGCTACATTTATTACCTAAGATTACTATAGAACCTGAAACTAATACTCAAACCCACATGTGCTGAAACTTAAGACACCTGTGTGCAGCACATACAGTACTTAAATCACTGAGACACAGCTTTAAGTTTAGCCAGTCTCTGCTGCTAGTTCACTAAGTGACACTGGAAGAGCCACTTTCTTGCACAAAGAACGTTTCCCTCTTTGTAAGATGAAAGTGATACGCATCTCTAGAGTCCTGTTCATTGAGTTCAGTAGGAATTTTGCTTGATACCAACTTGAATGAGTATAGGATCCATTCTTGTACTAAGCACGTCTATTAGCTGATATATATCATAGGTGTAATTCTGATTCACCAGTTGCTCAATGCATCTCTTTTGAAATCCTGTAGTGTCCCTTTAAGCTCTGATGAGATCTTTGTCATTCAACAGCTCATTTCAATTCCTCAGCATTTTCTCTTCCGCATTGTACATTCTGGCAGCCCTGAACAGATAGTTCCAGAGCAGCACTTTTCTGTGCAGAGCAAAGTTTGAAGCAACAATTCTGATCTCTCACCAGCACTGAGCCAGCAAAACATCACCAAGACAATAGTTACTCTGGATTCTTGTTAGGACAGGAGGGATGAAAAAACTAATTCCAAGTCACCTGCAGAATGTCTAAACACTATTCCACAAAGGATTAGTCTGACATGTTTTTATAAGACAAGAAATCCTGATATCAAGATCATGAAGAATGTTAAATCAGTCATCAGCTGCACCATTTACTGACCATGGAATTACATGAGTAGTGTAGGGAGCACACGCCTTGGAAAAAAACTGATCAAGCTAAAAAGCCTTCTGAAACTCACCATTCTCCTCTCCCACCCAGTGGAGGGGAAGAAGATATTTATGAAAAAATTGCAGTTACACTTCTGCTGAAGCATTCAGTGCAAAAGCACAGCTTCTCTACCGCTGTTCTAGTCTTGATTACAGAGGAACTGTGCCCATTTTCACTGGTGAAAACAAGAAGGGACTCAGGCATTCCATCTTTACTGCTTTTGATTCCAAGATAAATGACTGTGTTTTGCTGCTTCCCCCATGGTTTATTCCGGAGATCTGCCAATTCAGGCTGGCTCAGCATCAAGACATGACAGGCAGCAAAAACACTTAAATAGCAACACTATCTAATCAGCTAATTTAAAGGTTTTGTGCACTCAAGACTGTAGCAGTTAGTAAGGTATCAGACCCACAACGATTGGATACCCGTTTCTTTTAGCACTGAAAACCTGCAGAACAATATTTCGCAAAACAGGAAGCAGATGACTCAAGACATTGAAGCAATGAAATGAAAGAAAGGGGGAAGGGAGAAAGAAGAGAAACAGCTAACCGCTGTAGAATGTGTAAATTTAAGCGCGCATCCAAGCAAGACACAGTGCCATGTTTGCACAGGAGTTCTAGTGTCAGGCAGCTGTCTGCAAAGAAACTGCTAACATGCAACTGAAGTCTTTTGTAAATAACAGTCTAATTGTGGAGGCTGAACCTCTACAAGCATTCACAATTGTTGTGTAACTTTTCACAAGAAAGATACTTGTTTCCTGTCCTAGCTTGAAGACACAGAAAGCTCCTTCTGGGCTTTTTCTAGTCACCTGTCAGAGAAGCATCTCCATAAACACTTAATACACATTGGTGAAATCTTGAACTGACTTTTCCATGGGGAAATCTTACTTCACATCAATACCAGAGTGGGCAGTACAATTAACTTCAAAGGAGTATGGACATGGTATACAGTTTTGGAAGGAAGTTAAGTTAGAAGTAATAAACCAGAAATGCCTCCTCAAACTACAATGTGTGAGGCAAAAGTATTCAGTCCCAGTCAGAAACACATCAGCTGTTCATGTCATGTTGTGAAGTGCTTAACTTGAAAAAGTGATTTTGGCCATGGACTTGAGCTTCAGTGTAAAGCCTGCTCCCATATGAAAACACAATCATTTCATGCTTTAAGCAATTTTGAGTTGAAGCTTCACCTTGGGAAGTGAGTCTGTGTAATTTTTTTCCTTTCATGTTCCTTTCTCTGTGAGCATCCAGAATCACTGACTAATCAAAAGCAGATTCTCCTGCCCCTCTTGGAGTAGGAGAGAAAATTGTCAAAAACAGGAGCGAGGCTTGATCTCACATCGTCAAGAAAAGGCATGCAGTAGGGGTATTCACAGCATGCAGAACTTGATTCCACTGTCATCTCACCTGTGAGAAATGCTAATTAATTTTCAAAAAGATTTTTTTCTACGGAATGTGCACAAAAAAAAAAACTTAGCTCAGGTATCAGCTTCCACTTCAACATAGGCAGTTAGAAAACTTCCTGCTTGTCAGCTGCTGGGGTTTGCTTCAGGGAGACACAAAGGGAATTGCTTTGATTTTTTTTTTTTTTTTTTAAAGTAACTGTCTTTTAGGACCAGAACTGCATTTTAGAATACTTTGAAAAAGTGCCTGACTAAAAATAGGCTTTCTGAGAGACTGCTCAATAAAGCATACTGCAAAATCCCCACCGTGAACAAGAAAAGCAATATGATGGGAGTCTTAGGCCTGCTTTGACATTCTTTGGCCACCCCAGCTGCTTATCAGCCTAGAGACGGCATGGAAATACTTTCCCTCAAGGAACAGCTGGAAGCAACTGTGGGAGAGTGAACAGCACTGCCACAGAGCAATAACTCCGCTCAGAGCCCAGCCTCAAAGTAATTTAGGATTCTCAAATGATCCTAAGGGATGGACAGCATTTTCCATGTTGATGGTTGTAGGAGAAATGTTACAACCACCAGATGGTTTAATTCACTATAGCTGAGTGACTTCATAAGCAACAGCTATGAAAACACCTCAGCAGCTACATCTTTCTCAACCAAGTATTTACCCTACATGAAAAGCCTTGATATCACCAGCCACTTCAGAACTGGTGCAGTATCTCTGCTTAAAATTGCTTATTTCCACAAACTCACTGGTACCCACTAGAAGTGAGTTTAAGGAAAAAAAGGTTGATGTCTGACAGCCCTAACATACACAAATCTTTAATATTAATCAACAGAATGTGTGCTTTCTTGACTGCACACTGCTGGACTGATCAAAGGGCAAACAGCAGGTCATATCAGAGGTCTAAGTATAACACTATTTCCCTCCACCTCCAGTTCTCAAATGCCCACATCCTCACTTCAATGACTTGAGCCTTCTTTTCCAAGAATCCAGATCACCTAATCAAGTGACTTGTAAGCTAGGACTATCCCAGCTCTCAAGTCCTGAGTGCTGGGGGTCTTTTTTCCTCCTTAGCTTTTTCCATTTTACATTTCTAGGATTTAATTTTTCAGATTGTCTTCACCATTTAAAAATTTAAAATCTCCCAGAAAACTCCTTTAATTGTATGATTTCCAGAGCTGCAATTTCAAAGAAGCAACAGCTCACTTAAGATTTGTGGTTCACAGCAAGAATCTGAGTTGCCTCTCATTTCTTAACTGATTAGGGATTTTTATTTTCCTCTGAAAAGCACAAGATCCTCCAAAAATTGAAGTGAGAGCTGCACAAGATCATCTACTACCAGCAAAAAGAAAAGGCAACATCAATCACTCTAGGTAACTTATTCAATTGACTTTAAATTAAAGGACCCTTCCCTTAGAGGGGGAGCAATAGCTGGATGAGGTGCAAAAGGCTGTTAAATCATAGCCATCTTCCCTGCTTTATGGCTAATGATACATGTTTTTGACCAGGTAAGAACACAGTTGTGATAGAAGAGGGAATACATGCTGCCCCCTCAGCTCCAGAGCTCCCAAGGAGCTCCTGAGCTCTTCCTTTCTCCTCAGATCTGCATGTTACAGTGAAGTCAAAAGCATTCCCCCTCAGGACAGTCAGTTCTCGGTTGTGCCACTTCGCAGTGCACATTCACATTTAGCAGTGCTTGCATTAAACATGTACCTTACCTTCACCAGCCCAAGGGCCAACCTAAGACAGCGTCCAGCTGAACAAGATTGCGTGGTACCATGAAGCATGCAGAAGCAGAGTTCTAGTGTTAAATTCCCTAAGCCTGATAAACATACAGAGGGGGAGGTCATCTGGAGAGCCAGGAACAGCTTCTCTGTAAATACATACAAAAGGCGTTCCATAAGTAAAACTGAAGGACTGAGGATTTTTTCTTATTTTTTAAAAGTACTTATTTTAGAGAAGTAGTCTATAACCACTTTTTCTAACTCTTCTGGATATGGTCGGGGCCCCATGCAGGCTGGAGCTGCCTGTCACACCAAAGGGCAGACTTGGCAACTGTGCGCAAGCCAGTCCTATGCCATGGACACTGCATCATCACTGAGGGAAGGTAGTGAAACCAGGCCTACACAGCTCTTGTGCCAGGAGCAGCAGACAAACTTGGAGTTAAGAAGCATATCCCTCACTACAATTTTTTTTTTTTTCCAAAAACATAGTCCCCCTACCCAAGCCTATGCATCCATGGTTAAAGCCTTGAGAAGCTCCAGAGGGGAGTGCTTCCCAGCCATAAGCCTAAAAACCAGACAGTTTGTATATTCAGGTGTGAGCATTGCTCCTGCTACACAGGACAATGGAAGTATGAAATTGTTCCTCACTGCTCCATGGGTGTGAGTAGAAGGGAAAAAACTCCTTCCCAGCACAGCCACGCTAGGCAGGCAGGCTCTGGCCCTGCTAACAGCACTTCACAATTCATGGTTGATAGAAGACAGTGGATGCCATACTGAATAACCATTTTCCCTGTTCTTATACCCAGAGCCACTCCAGTGACAACAAGGACTGGCATGGGGCTCCACCTCACCAGCCCCCTAAGATCTTCCTCATTTACAGACTGCTGTGAAAAAGTCATTTCTAGAGAAGCTTGAGACACTTGTAAGGAAGAACTCCCCAGATTTGTAAAATGCTAAGCCTGTTACTCAGCATCCATGAAAAGAACTTGGTCTCAGATCCAGCTGCTGAGAAAACTGCTGCGAGCAAGATGACATCTTTCTTAGTTTGGCCAACCACACAGTGGTTTTTTTGTTCTGAGCCTTAAAGAAAGAATAATGCTAGCATTGCAGTCCAGCAAGAAGTCCCGCAACATCTGTACTAGCTGAAGTCTCTACAGAAGGAAGAGCAGGCTGGCCTAGTGCTCTGCATTTTAACAAACTCTCCTTCAAAAAAAAAAAAACTCATGTTTGTATTGCAGAAGAGCACTTCCAGTTATTTTTATGTGCAGTGTGGCCCAGGAAGTACCTCCTATTTCATAACGTTTCTATCAGCTTTAGTTGGGATAAGTAGCTCTAAGAACTACAGCCTCTCCAAACAACTGCTTTCCCCCCCCTCAGGGAAATCTGACAGGCAAGAGTCTGCAGGAATGAGGACTGGCCAATGTAGTGCCACCTGGAAAACAGCAGCTGATATGAATCACCTCCTAGGAAGCCCATAGGGAGGGTACAGACAACTGAGAACAGCATTTCCTTTCCTGCCTGGGACTTAGTTGTCTCCTGTTCTCAACAAGCAAAAGAAACAGATTAGGTGAAAACAGTTCAATGCAAGTGCTAGAGGTGCTAGAAAATTGTAGTTATTAATCCACAGTCCAGATGGGAAAGTGCATTTTGCAAGTTGCCAGAATGGTCTTTTCCTACCCGACTACTGTTTAGTATTTGCACAGGAAATCCAGATGATAGTTTTTATTTCATGAAGTAAAAACAGAGAACCTCTTAAACTTGACATTAAGCCAAGAGGCCTGCCTGTACCACAGCAGCAGGATTTGGACTGAGTGTGACATGAACAAGAGTGCAGTTATATACAGACAAGGAAAAGGTACTATACCTGCTGGAGCAGGGAATCAGGGGACCAGTAACTCCATCATTCTACCAGTGCCCAAGGGGGTACAGTAGATAGCAGGCTGGGAATGAGCCAACAGTTCTCTGTTGTTTTGAGACTGAGTGGAGCTGTATCTAGTAAGAGAGGAGGATGCAGAAGGTGTGCCATAACCTTTCCCCTTCTACTCCATATCCACAGGATGGATGTGTACAGTTAGCATACCATGCTTCAAAACAAGCTGTCCTTAAATAGGATCAGCTCCAGAGGAAGTCCATGATAATCACCCAAAGTCTGTAGTTGCAGGCAATGTGGTTTCCAGATTGAATGAAGGGCTAAATTTAGCCCAGAGAAGACAGTCAAGACTTCACCTTTTAACTACATAGAGCAAGAAGGAAGAGACAGCCTGTGCACTCCTCCCTTTAATCAGTGCAGATAAAGGTGTGCCTAAGTCACAGCAAAAGAGATTTAGTTTAAACATCAGACAAATTTTGTAGCTGCAAGGATATTTAAGTATCAAATGCACTGCCTGAGGAGGTGGCCATGCTTTTAGAACAGGTTAGTCTTACAGGTGGGGTTAATCCTGCTCTGAGGTAGGAGAAGAAACAGGATGAGCTTGTGAGATGCCTTTGAGACTTATCTTGTGGTCTGGAGGAAACACTGCGGACAGCGAGCAGCTTCAGTTCCTCCTTTCCTCTACAACAGAAAAAGGTCCAAGTACGTATTTAGAATACAGCTGTCTTTATCAGCCCCATATCCACCCTACATGTCTAATTTAGTCTTTTAATCACCTCAAGAGCAAGGATATTAGTTTTAGATCCTTTTATATTCTGTATTAGATCCTTTTATATTCTGTAGTCAGTCACTGTTTCTACTGCTCAGTCTCTTCGTCACTCAGAATGTAGCTACCTCAACCCTACTCCACCAGCTAACATGCATCAGCTAACTTCTGAGTCCAACAGGTTACATAGCCTGTACAATTATTGGCAACTTCCTTGGTTTTGCCATTTGCTGCTTCCATTTCAGACTGGAGAAAAGCCTTGTATGTCTGACTTTTCAAATATCAGTTCATTGATATTTGTTTACATAATCAAGTTGCAACCTATTCCACACCATGCTACTTAGCTGGATATCAGATCAACAACACTATCAGGCTTATGTGCTGTCCTCCCACTGCCACTCAAGTCACAATCAGGTCAAATGCCACCTTTTTTTTTTTTTTTAAACAAGGACTGGAAAACAAATGTTTCTTTGCTTGAGAGACAGGAGAGGGTACAGAGCTTTGCCCAAGGATATCTTCCTCTTTGCTAAGTAAGTTGCATTTATTATCAGTTAGTGGTTTTCAACGTTTCTGTTCCTGCTCTGGAAATTGCCCTTTTTCAGCACTCTGTGGTCAGGCTACGTCTGGAGCCTGATAACAGCTGCTACAAAGGCAGAAAGAAGCACACATGAGCAAGATGGGTATGCACTTTCAACAATTGTTTTCTGGAGCTGATGTACAGAAAACACTTCATACCCAGCTAGAAACTGTCCTTTTTCATCTATATTACCTGACAAGGCAATCAACCTATCTCTACCTGACTCAACTGATGGTACTGCAGAAGCAGCACACTCCCTCCAAATGGTAATGGACCAGCTCTTCATGATGCAAGTTACAGCACTGCAGCCAACTCTTGTCCTGCTTGATAAGGGCCTTCTCACCCAATTCAGGATGAGTGGGCAACCAGCTGCAGTCATCTTCCCCACCCACTGATGCTGACATCGAGGCTAGCCATGATTCCTTACACAGCAGTTCTGTTCATGTTTTGATTTACACACTAAGGACCACAAAAAATACTTTTAGCAAAAGCCTGTGACAATCCTACCTTTCTGTCCCCACAGGGTTCAGGAATTTGCTTTGAAGCTAGCTTTAGTGATGGATTACCAACGACCAGACATTGATACCTGTCAGTCCCACAGAATAATTCTTCCATCTGTTGCTTCTGGTCCTGTTTCTCCTTAAGATCCCGTCTGGGAACCCTTTTTTCCTTCAGGAAAAAAAAATAAATTGTCCCTGTTAATAGGTGCATAAACATGTATTACCTTTAAGGCAGACAACACTCCACAGACAAAGAAAGCATTTGTAAATCCAAGTGTGAAGCCTGCAAGACAGGTTTTCCTTTAACCTACCACCTGATAAGTGGAGAGCTTTACTGCAACTGTCAGAGTTCCCTGCAGCGAGGGCTACAAAGAACTAGGATTTGGCAAGAGCTTCTGTCATCTGCAAGACTGCCTCTTTGATCCTCCTTACTCTTCTGTAAGGATGCCAATATCTCTGCAAAACAGAGCTGCTGCATAAAGGCAATCTCCTTCTCACTTCCTTTTTTACTCTGATNTCTCTCTATTTCAGTATTTATGTTTAAACTCATGAGAATCTTCACTTGAAGTAGTGCTGGCTAGGAGACAGAACACTTGTTTGCAGGTCAGGCAATCTCCACACTGCCAGCTGCACCTCTGACAAGTCAGGATACACCAGTCACAAAGCTGAGGAAATTACTTCCCTTGTTCTGCTCTAGACTGAGAGGCCTGCAGAATCAGCTGGTTACCATTTATATCAAGGTGCTAGGCAAAGAAACATCTCCCTGAAGCAAATCAGTGGAGTAACCTAGACTGCTATCTGCCTTTGGGGGCTGCACAGACCATCTCCTGGACTCCATAAAAATGAAAGGTGCAGAGAAACAGTGATATTGTGTCACAAATGTACATGCATTGGTCCAGACACTGGCTATTCCATGCTATGCTACAAGTATTTCCTCTTATATCTTACTGTATTTTCCAATACTACATAATGTTGCACAACAGTTAAAGTAATACAGTCAAGCAGGAAGCCTTGTCTTGAGGAGTCAGTTATCTCCAAGAGCCTGGATCTGCTGTGCCAAAAGCCCCAGCCAGTGTCAAGCCAGTCTCTTCCAGGAGTTCACATTCAAGTATTGCCAATATGAGACTATCAGGAAGTAGCCGTTAAAGTCATATCAGCACAAGCAATGTTAATAAAAGTTTTTCCCTCCTAGTAATCTTCTGATTTCCTAGTAATCTTGCTGATCTCCTGAAAGAAATAAAGTGGCTGCTATAAAAGCAGCCACTTTAAACCCGACTTGTTTATTTTTAACAGTAGCTAGCATTTTCCTTTCAGTGTATGAATGCAGAAAGTCTAAGAAAAGCACTGGAGGACAGCACAAGGCTTTGCAAATGCTGGCAGTCATCACTTAAAGCATTTGAAGTCAAAGTCCCCCTAAGTCATTTAACAAAACTAATGTACTTATTTCATTGAAACGCATCCAATGCTTTTTTCCAATATTTTTTCCAAGTACATCAGTATTAACAGTATGGAAACACAGATGGAATACAGAGTCAAATAATGGTTTTGTTTGAGATTCTTTTTACATCATAGATGAAAGCTGAGGGAGATAGAAATATGTACAACTAGCATGCAAGCTTTCACTTGCAATTGGAAACTAGCAAATCCTCTTGCTATGTGCGCTTCACTAGATGGTTTTTTAAAGGAAAAAGCCATGTCAAAACTACTGAAGTATACTTATCTGGAGAGCATGAAATCAGAGCTTCCCAACATGAGCCTTTACAGTTAACATTCACCACATAATTAGTACTTTCTTTAAGAACATGTGCTTTTAAGTGGGAGCATCTTTGGAACTTCTGAATAGTTATTTTTAGCTTCAAAAACTGAATTTGGCCACACAAAGAGATGTCTTTGTTCCATGTTGGTATAGCAGCCAATACAAGGGGTTTTGGTACACAGAGATCCAGTTAACTGCTACTGTATTTCTTCCCCTTAAAAAAAGTCTCTTCCACTGTTGTTGAACAGTGTGGGAATAACATCCCTTATGTGATATTGCATTTTACATGCCTCTTGAATATTTCCTGATAAGGGACAAATGAAGCCTTTTCGCACAGCAATGTTTAAAATAAAAGCTGGCATTTAGAGGATATGCAGCATTAGGCTGCCTTTCATCTGATGCCAGTGGTAGAGTTCAGTATTTCAAGGCAGAAGTCAGCAGCATAACCTTGAACAGAAATTGAGTGAAAGCAAGTTAGAGTATTCATTGTTAATATGTCACAGCTTCATTGACCTGAGAGATGAGACCAGGTCTACAAGTTACTTCTTCGCATTTGACCTTAACCACCACATTCCCATTACTCTGTATTTAATGAATTTATCCCTTACTTGTTTTAGTCATTGCATAGCTGTTTACACCAGTACAAGGACATGAAAATCCAACTGGATCAGACTGCTAACATCTAACATGCGCTCACTTAACCCTGCTGTCCTACGAACATTAGCCCTTTTCTTTCTCAATCTCCATTTGTATCTAGAATGGCTCTTAAGAGAGAGTCAAAGGAAAGACCATCATTCCCTGCAGCACAAAAGAGATTCTCCATTACTTTTCCTCATGATCAGACCACACCAGTGAAAAGCATTTGGCTTTACTGTAGCTAAGGGGGGCATAAAGCAGCCCCACAGCACTATACCCCCTTTTTCAAACAGGTTGAATTGATGGCATGAGTTGTAGGGAAGCTCAGGCATACAGCATTTAGTCTGTAGCTGGATACAAATGCCATCAACTGGACTGCAAGGTGTACATCTGTCCTCTGAATACAGAAAAACAGAGCAGATTGACTTGGAGACCTAGTGTTGGTCAGTGTTTAACTACATGATAGCAAACAGCAGAAGAGCAAGAAGAGCTGCACTGTTTGCACCCCACACTGCAAGTGGAGAACAGCCCAAGCCACATTTGAGTAACAGGAATTTCTATTATGAGATTAGGTGTGGGAGAATTTCTGCACAACAACGGACATGTGAGCAATCCAGCAACTGTGGACAATGTACGAGTCTAAACAGAGATGATTGGTATGAAAACAACGCTGGGGTCCGTGTGAAGATCAAGCTTAGTTCCGAGGTACGTGTCGAAGGCAAGGACAGAAGACAGCCAAAAAACAAGAACATCCTGAGAAAAGAACGACTCCCGTGTGAAAACAAGAACTGTTTTCTCAATAACATTTCATTTCCCAACAGCTGTCAATAACCAATTAGAATTAGACTGCTAACGTGTGTTTCACTGTCTTTAACCAATCACTAATAGCCGTGTGTCTCTGGTAAGATAGCAAATAGTTATAAAAGAATCTGTGTGAGCTGTAATAAACTGGCATTCACTTGATCATATTGATCGTATAGTGTTTGTTCGAGCCTTCGCGTCGCAACAATTAGGTATTTAATATGGTTTTCAAATTGGAATTCTCTTCACACCAATGCTGCGGTACCAGAGCGAGACAAAGGAAGGCTTCCAGTTGCTTTCAAATAAAAGTGTGAGATGTAAACTATTTTAAAAGAAACTATGTATGCAGTGTTTCCCCCATTGATGCTCTATGCCCAAAATGGCAATCTTAAGTATTAGATCTAAATTGTCTCTCTTGACAGATTGTTTAAAAATCATTTTTTATTTTCTGACCTATGCTTTGATACATCTAATAACTTAGAAGTTCCAAGAACTCAGTTTCATTACTGAAAATGAAACGCTTACTGGAGCAGAAAACTTATTGTGAGCAACAACCCAGGCCCCATCTCTTCTCTAGAAAAGCCCCTTACTTTGGATCAACTACTTGCCTTTTTTTTTTAAAAAAAAAATCAGAAGATATGATTCTAGTCACTCATTTATCTCTAATTTGTTAAGCAGCCTGCTCTTAAAAGTGGAGTTACGATAACGCATAGGCTCAGTTGTCCTCATACAATAGGCTCATGAAATCCTGCCTGGCTAAGAATGCACACGATTTCTACCCATAAAACATCCTTTCAATTCTTTTGTCACAGAGCAGATTCACCTTCAGCCATTTCAGCATTACAAACTTTTTATTTACTCATTGTGGAAGGAAGACGCACAAGCTGTGCAATCAACATATTTAAACCTTTTAATGGATCTAGTACACATTATCTGCATATTGCATGTTTTAAGACCTTGATCTTGAGGATATGAAGCCTGTCTCCAACACTGCAGAAGCAAGCTTAGTGTGAGTGGATGTAAGAAGCAGCTTGATGCTAGACATGTATGTTAACCTGGAAAACTGAAGCCTTTCTTAGCTTACCAGTACTGGGGCAGGGTTTCAGCAATAATGCTCCTTGGGCACTGTAGATCAGCTCATGCCAATAGAGCGCTACAAACTGAATGACACAGGACTTGATTTCAGACAGGTGGCAGAGCTGAGAAACCAGATATCTTCCAGGCACGACTGATTGACTTCTGTTTATTTCCAAAGCGAACTGTCATCTCTCTGCTGGTAAGTGTTCATCTGAGGTACTGCAGACAAGCCAAAGCATCCAGCCAATTCCACTCACATAACCATTATATGACCAACACGGAGAGAGCAGCAGCTAGAACTGAAAAGGCTTTTGACCTCCTGCTGTGCTTAAATTATGATTTAATGCTGAATAGTTGGCATGGCAACCAAATGCTTGGCAACAAAATATCATGGCTAAGGAACAGACCCAGAACAGGGCCAAATAAAAGCACTGCTCAATTCTTTGCAGACAGATCCATGCCCTACATACACTTCTGTCAGCACTTTTCTATGAGCAAGGATTACATCATAAGGAAGCATTATTAATAACCTGGGCAGGTCTGCAGTAAGTGAATAGCCAAAGTTCCCTGAAACACTCAAAATGGACCCTGGCACCTTGTTCGGGCTCCTTTTGATCCATCTACCAAGCGTAGGAGGTTGCCAGGAGACAGTCTTTCTCCACACCAGGACTTGCCATTAACTGCCATTGTGCTTTCACTGTCCCCCTCCTCCCCTGTCCTCCTCGTGCTCCCCTCAATGACAGGAGCCTGGCAATACCCTGTTTCTCCTTTCTGACACAATAACCTCTTTTGATCTGGGAGTTCTCAAAAGCTTTTTGCTTTTTCCACAACAAGCTACTGAGCAAAACCCCAAACCCGCACAAATCCAAACTTGCACATACAAGTTGAAAACATGATGCAAGTGCTTTCAAAGGTAGAGCTGACCTGAGGGGAATTCAGCCAGAAAAAACAGAAGGACCTTTGTCAGATGGATTGACAACTCCTCATTAGCTCTGTAAGCAGAGTCTGCATCTTCTGAAGTCTAATATATTAAAGTTCACACTCCTGGTGAGTACATACAAGATACATTAGTCTTATTTGTACGGGCAACATTTTATAACCCATTAGAGCATATCTTCAGCAATTTAAGTGCCACCAGACTTCTTTTCCATCATACAGGGGTTAAAACAAAAAGCAATGCACTTGCCTTCAGATATCAGCGAGTCCCATGCACATTAGAAGGTAAGCCACTCATTCTTCAGCTTTCATCAAGTGAAGTGTTTTCCTTATATCTTTGTAAAGGAAACTTGGATATGGACTCAGGAAGGTGACACCATATTGGCTCATACTAAGCCTGCAGGCACCAGTGCCAATCTCTTAGTTCAGAGAACTGGGCTGTTAAACAGATAAGAGAAGTTAAAAGCTAATCAGTTCCAGGGTTGCTTTGCCAAGTACTGTGAGCCAAGGATCAGTCTGTGCTGCCATTTAGCATACTCTTTCACAGTCAAAACAGAAACTGAAAGGTGGCAGCTAAGGAAGAGACCACTGTTGTAGCAGAGACCTTTTCTCAGCAGCAAAAGCCTCTAAGAGAATAATGTAACTGAGGCATAACTAAGACAACATAGTGCTTTATCTTCAAGGGTCTTGAAAGCTGCTAGAAATGGAGTGATGATTCTTAGTGCTCCATTTGTAGGCATTTAAACACAGAGCCTGTTCCAGCACCTGTGAGGAGGGCAATTCATTTACATGTTACTCACCAGATTTAAGCATCAAGTCCTCTAGTCTTTCTTTGAATGATAATTCCTTCACTGCTTGCAAGGAAACTAAATGGAGCCTCTTACTGCCATCAATCCCAATACTGCGCTCATTCCACTATTCCTGTGCACCATTCACCACTTCAACTTCACTTCGCTCGTGTCACAATTTTCCAGACACTCCTAGACACGCAGCAACTGTTCCCTAGTCATGTCATTGAACCTGGACAAAAGTGAAATGAAAAATACTTTTAACCAAACTGACAAGCTCATTATATCCATTCTATTTACTTTATCAGAGCTTCAGTGTTCTGTTTCCATTTCACTCTTTCACTATGGGATGCATTCTTCCTTCCCAACACTGGGAGCCCTGACAGATGAGTTAGTGTTGCTGTAGAGACTCCACAGTTGAAAGTGGCAGTGGAAAATAAAGCATCAACCTCCCTGTTGTCATCTTTTGCAATGAGAGCAGAGTAGCTGTGTTGAGAACCAAGAGGTGTGAAGCAGAGGAGTGGATTCTCTAGCAGCAACCCCAGCTCTGAGTCTCACTTGCTTAAGACAGACTATCAAGCTGTTCCATTGCACAAACTGAACAGGAATTTCAGACAAGTCACACAGCAAAGTAACTCCCTAGAATGCTCAGTAATACAGTCAGCAGCCCAACAATGCTTATCTTGCATGTTCAGCAAAGGTGCATAAGCAGCACTAGGCTGCTAATTACACCCACTCTCACCATGCAGTCAACAATCATGTTAGGAAACATCACCAATGCCTTTGGTTATCCTAGGGAGGCTTGTCTTGTTCGTAGAGCCCCATAGAGTAAGTGGGGCAGGTTGTAGTTAATCCACATTTGCCAGCTTCTCTTTTCCCAAGATACAGAAATCTTTCAGACATGTCAGAAGCATACCACAGGCCCAGCATGGATAAGCTACAGGTCTCCCAGTGTATGGAGGGGTTATGTTTGCCTGTCACTGCCTGCCCATCCCTCTCCTTTTGTCTTTAATTAAAGTTAGGAGCCACACACTAACCAGCACGTGGACAGCCAGTAAAGTAAGTGCAAGGAGGTTCACAAGCACACAGACGCACAGCTGAGGCTTTGTTCTGGTCATGTTTACTTGCAAGGCAAACACTTAGGCATTGTTTCTGTTAGACAAATTGTAACTGTCCAGCTAGGGAAAAATCTAGTTCCAGCTGGTTAGAACTGTTTTCATTTCTTACCTCTTTTCCCTCCCTCCTCAGTAAGCTGTGAATCCAGCTTACGCACAGAAGAAACTACAAGCTACCTATTGACTTCTTTCCCCACTCCAGATTGATGCTGAGCTAACAACTCCGTACTTCTACTTCAAGTAAATCAAGTAAAGCTAAAATACTTTATGAAGTGCAGCTCGAAAGGTCAAGTCAAAATTGACATCTCAAAGACAGCAAGGGCCTGCAGTTCTGTTAATATTAGGAACTGTGAAGAGTGAGACGCTCTTTCATAATCCTCACTGAAATGCTCTCAGCTTGCCACACACTTGACAGCACCAGACATACACAGGTTTGATACTGCTGGAACACAGCTACATGAACTTCAGAACTACTACCTAATAACAGTTTTGCCTCGTATAGCATCTGATGCAACAAGTAGAGATCATCCACTGCTCAACACCTAATGTCACAGCCTCAGAAGATGACGAGGAGAGCACTATCATCCAAAGCTTCTCATCTCTGCTAACTGCAACAAAGAAAAGTAATACCAGAACAACACTATTTGCTTGACATCTTCTTTCCAAGAAGTAAATTACATTACATTTTATAAGGCAACTTATTGCTTTAGAAGGACATTAAGGCTCAAGCACAGCAGAAGAAACATGTCTGAAGGAGTTCAGTCTTCACAAGGAAAAAGCAGCAGAAGCAGACTGGTATAGAGTGATATTAAGTGACTGCAAAGAGAACCCTATGGTCCTAGCAATACAGAGTCAAAGTGACATTTCTGTGTCACTCAATCTAAAGCCCTGCTCTTTAAGGCATATGTATCATAGAAAGCTCATCTCAACAGTTTCTTATTAGCTACACTATTCTGTCAAGGTGATGGTTTCGGAATCTCTTCCATGAGCCACTGCGCTTTAAGGACTGAACTCAACCATCAGTTCCTATTAGTAGTTTTAGTTAACAGGACCACAGCTAGAACAGAGTACATCCAGCTCAACAACATCTCTGATCCAAAGTGCACTAGACAACTACCTCTTCCCACTGCCTTTCAGGGGTTCAAGTCCTCTAACTGCAGGAAAATCAAAAGGAATGGGGAAAAAAAAATCCAAGTGCAAAGAACATCACTGGGGAAAAAGACCTGTGCATACAGGATCAGCAATCGGTTTCAAAAATCCAAAGACAGACCCAGAATCTTGAGAGCACAAACAACCCATGCCACCAGAATCACCCTCTGAAATCCATTTTCCAAGTTAAAATCATTTTTGTCACATAGCATTTTGCCACTCTTCATTTTTCCCTCTTCTGTAATTCAACGCCAATGCTTTTCCCTAGTACTGAAATGTCTCCAGACAGTCAAAAACACACAAAAGTCTTGCAGAGCATAGCTTAAAGCTCAGTTCATACTATCACCCTGAACCTTGACGTCTGACTCCTGGTCAAGCAACAGGACTGGAAGCTAAGTGCAAAGTTTGTATATATGTAGATTTAGCTTATACATGTGGTTAAGGAGGCTTATCTCAAGGACTATAGAGCAGGTTGCAGTATCCAAATCAACAAGCACAACATAAGCCCTAGGGTTCCTCATTTGTTAGCTCCACCCTGCATCATTATTCAAATGAAGTCAGAGAAAGCAGGCTTGAAATGCCCTGCATTTTCTGTGCTTCTTTATACTTCTGTCCACAACAATGATGTTTATGAGAACTCAGAGCTTGGTGACCCAGACATCCATTTCCCCTTCCGAGGGAACCTGTACTTGTTCTTGTGGGCACTGGGGAAAGATGGCAAGCACAGCTTCTAGTTCTGTGAGGCTAGTTCATACCAGCAAGTCTCATGACTGTTCTTCTGACTTGTTCCTCCCTTTACTAAGAACTCTATAGATAAGCTTTACTTTATCTGAAGGGAGGAAGTTACTGCCGGATACAGAGTCAGGAAGGACAGCAGCCTATTGCACAGGGAAACAGCTTTAGAGGAACATTTCTCTTCCCATGCAGATGAAAAAACAAGGCTGTTAACCATTTCAGTGCCATGCCGTCATTCAGCCTGTACTGGGCTCTCCAGCCATTTTAATAGTAAGGCAGAAGGCCTCCCTGTTCAATGGGGAAAAGAAAACAATTTAAGCTCTTTCGTGGGCTGAGCTGACAGAAGCAAGAAGCCCTAAGATCTGAAGCAGGAATTTTGCACCTCAGTGTAGCAACTACTAAGTCTTTCCCTCTGCCCCCAACCCCCTATGTAACCTTAACTGAGCACTATGCTTGGGCATAGCGGTCAGCAAAGAACACAATGCCTTTGAGAGCTGACAGCCACTGGTCCAGTCAGACTAGCAAGAAGTAAGGCAACAAGAGCACTGTATGCCCAGAAGGAATCTTAACACTACTGTTTCAAGGCTATCTTTAGAGGGACACTTGAACTAAGCAAATCCACAGGAACATAGATAACCAGGATGTTCTTTCCACAAATGCTCTGCTTGAGCCTTTCTTGCTCTAGTGAGAGCTCTGAGGACAAGCAGTAGCACCCCTCATCTCAGGTTGCCAAGCCTATGCATTTGTCGTCTTTCTTTCTTACATCTGCTGTTCTCCGGGTGTTAGTTACAGTTCATGATTTGTATTTTTTTTTTTAAATTGTTATTTTATTGATGCTAGAGGATGGAAGTCCTTTGGAACTTGCTCATCTTAAGGAACTAATGTTGGTTGACTAGCTTTACACAAGGAACAACTTGCTAGCTGACTCTATGCTTTATGTTAACATATTCTGATAAGATAAGGATACATCAAAGGTGTGACTAACTGCTGATGGCCTCTCTAGGCTCCTTTGGCTTTGTCCCTGAAGCGCTGTTACTTTGAAGTACACTTCTCCCCACTTACGTAAGTCCTTCAGGGAAATCTCTACCTTGTGTTAAATACAGCTTATCTGTACCCCTGCCAGATAAGTTACAGCACAAGCATGAGTTGGAGCACTGGAGAGAACAGTACACAAAAGGCTCAGCAGCACTAACAGCTGCCCTACTCAGAGGCCCAAGTCACCCCATGGCTCAGGCATCACTTGGTGCAATACTCTAACCAACTCAGTGACACCCTGATCTGGGGCCATCATAAAGCCTAAGCACATACCTGTGACAGTTCACATTCCCCAGAGCTTTCTGTTTATTATTGTTTTTTTATTACCTCTGTTGAAGGCCGCCCTTCTCACCCCTTCGTGAGAAAACAAAACACTGTACACAAACATCACCTGCTTCAGCATGAAGTCCAGCATATCTCAAGGGCTTGATACAGGTAGGTCAAGCAAAACCTCCTGACTTCTCATGTTTCAAATAATTCAATAGTGCACTCAGATACTTCACACCAGTTCAGCTGGAAGGACAACAGGCATGAGCTACCACCAGTAACAACAGCCCTCACTAGATTTGTTCCTGAGTGAAGCACAGGATGCCAGGATTACAGCACAGAGTTACTACCACTTATGCTACTTCATGTTCAGAAGTAGTAGTTTTAAGCTACAAGCATATTCAAAGTGCAGACCAGTAAACACAATACACAGTCTGGGAACATCACAAAAGTTTACACTAATGTACAAAAATAGGTTGAGTTATACAAATACCTTGCAGGAGAACAGCAAATCCACAAAAACCCAACACCTCCTAGAACAAGAGACCTACATCTACCCACTTTTCCTTGGCCCTTTTATATTGCTAACACTCAGATGGGATACAGCTGCTGTCAGAACTAATAGGTCCTGATTGATCACTGACCTGAAGGAAGAAAGGCATTTAAAGAGGCAGTCACACAATTATACTGGCAGTAATTGTAATATCAGTTGCTTGTTTGATGTACTGGGTGAAAAGGAGCAGAATTCCATACACATCCCATTGGGAAGCTAAAACCAAGTAGTGCTATCTCTATTCCCATAATCTGTTCCTCACAGTCTCCATCTATACTGAACAGTATTCTTTAATAATATAAAACAGATCTGAACTGAATCACACCACTGAGCCCCATCTCTTGCACCATGGATTCAATCTGAGCAGTAGAGTCATTTTGCAGCTCTTATGAAATCTTCCTCTCTAAGGCCTTGGTATGCTTTCTGAACAGGACATGGTTAAACAAGGTGATCTGTTCGACCTCAGATGGCAGAGGTGGTGGCAATCTCCTGGTTGCACAGGTTAGCATGTTTTGTGTCATCCAGAGTTGTGCAAACTTTATTATTCTAAAAGCCAAGTCACCCATTTAAGAAGACAGCCTTAAGCAAGGGTGAAGGATGTTTCATGCTTCCTGAACTCCAAGTCTACAGCTCTAACCAAGAGACTCAAAAACCTCCTAGTCCCTGTCTGTGAGTGCTCTTTTTAAGGATCCCTTTCCCTTATCAAATCAAAGATCTGGAAAAATGGTTTGGCAGTGACTGGAAGCTACAAGGGGAAAAAAAAAAAAAAAAAGGCAAACAAAAAGTCAACCTTTGAAACAACCTTGATATTCAGCCATGCAGAGAATTCAGTGTGTGAAAAGTTTATTTTTTGTGTAACAAAGAGGAAGTTGCAATTCTCTTCACGCTCTGAACACATTGACACCAGAGGTGCAAAAAGCAAGAGCTGTTCCAGACAGGGAAAGGGAAGGAGGGGGAAGTGCAAAGCATGGAGACAGACCACGTAGGCAAAACAGGAAGCTCTGGCCAAGGAGGAAATGCTTGAATGCTGTCTTAAAAACATTTTTTTCTGTGAAACTCCAAGCAGTTAGAAAGAGGAGAAAAAAACCCAGCTTTCCGCTGAATCAGCGACCTAAAGCTCATGTTCTGCAGTGTATGAACTCTTGTGCCTTTCCCCAGGGAGCAGGCCACAGCTTGCAGCTGCTCATGCCACCACTGCACAGGCTGCCAGAGCAGGAACTGGGGGGAACTCCCAACAACAGGCCCTGAGCACACATCCTCCCACTTCACGTGCACAGTCTGCATCTGCCATTTCAGGTGGTTTCTAGAAATACGTGGGGCACATTAACCAGCCTTCCGTGGAACATGTTCTTCCATGTGTTTGGAAGCAGCTTGTCCAATTATGAGACAGGCTAGTTCAGCCGCCCGGATGGGGAATGCTCTACAGCCACAGCCGCAGAAGCCACATCTGGCGCTGCGTTTCACTCGGAGGTTGGTGTCCCCAGGACACTCAGGAAGTCTTCCAACCTAAAGGCACTGAAACAAAATGGATTAAATGGATCACAGTGAACTTGTGTGGACATTGTCACAGAATCACAGAGTTGTAGGGAGTTGGAAGAGACCTCTGGAGATCATCTACTCCAACGCCCCGCTGAAGCAGGTTCCCTACAGTAGGTTAGACAGTAAAGCATCCAGGCAGGACTTGAATATCTCCACAGAAGGAGACTCTACAGCCTTCCTGGGCAGCTTGTTCCAGTGCTCAAGAATTAATTTGGTTTACCTTATTTCTGTGTAGAGGTAATAAGAGAGGAGTCAGGCTCCTTTTTAAGAGGTAGGAAACCAAAAGTTCGAGCAATGAGGAGAGGTTAGAAGTGGCAGGCATCTAGAGATAAGAGCAATCCTTGTGTGTCAGGTTGTGATGTAGGGTAAGCCACAGATGTCACTAATGACTTGGAGTACTCACAACCACATCACTCCTTCCTTCTGTGAATTAAAATACAGACATCTCACTAGTCTTTCTACAAGCATCCATGGGTACTTTCCATGAATGAATAAGGGGTGAGAATCAATAAGCCGTGTTCTTCCTAACTCAGACAACTGAGGAAATAATTGAAACTTCATGGACCTCGGTTGCAAGTGTTCATTTAGTTTGTTAAATGCCAGGGGATCTCTAATGCAAAAGCAAGTCAGCTTCTTAAAGCTAATTTAGATAATCCCGTGATCCTTGGAACAACAAACAGGCAAAATTTCCAAGTACAAAGATGGCCTTGTAGTCAAAAACTCTGAAGTTGAAAGACTCTTTGTTTCATGCAATCAGTATCATCTCCAAGTTTCCTTAGAGGCCAATGTAAAGAGGACTTCAGCCACCATTTCGCAGAGCGTAAACCTTTGTTGCCTGATGTGCAGGCCTTCTCCAGCACAGAGGGTAGTTGTTTTAAGACATAAACAAACTCAAACACACATGCACGATCTAGCCAACCTGCTTTTATTGCTGTGGGGGTTCAGTGAAGTCCATTATCCATTTTGCTGAGTAGATTTTTTTTCTACTGATGGTGAAAGGCAGTTTTCAGATGGACATCAATGGTGATCTCAAACTGACGGGCCAGCAAAACATTGCATAAACCACAAAAGAGTTTGCTTCCCTTGGCAGCACGCCCGATTCTGTCATATTAATGCTCTGCCAACAGCTATTGTCCTCGACAAGTGACTCTGCACAGGCAGAACAGGATCCATTGCAAAAAAAAATCTTCCCATGTCCTACATTGTTAGCGTCTTTTGAGCCTGTAGAAAGGTTAACATATCTGCCAATGCCAGAAAATCCACGTCCCCTAGAATACAGAGCCATTTTGCAAAGCTTGATGGCAATGATTTTGTGTTGGGGCGAAACACCACCTGGGAGAAATTAGCCACAAAATGCACAAAACATAACCAGAAGAGGCCTGGGCACACTTTACAGAGCCAAGCAAGACACAGCAAATTGGTGGATGAGGCTGTGAAGAGTCTCTGCTCCCTGTGGTGTTTGGGTGTTGTTTGCTTGTTTCCACCGACAAATCAGTCTTGGTGAAGAGAAAGTGATGTGTACAGATCCAGGGGCTCGTCCCATTTACAGCAATTAAGCGTAGGGCCATAGCGACAGCACGCACATCTTTACTTCTGTCTGTCAGTCAGGAGAGAGCACAGAGATAATGAGGAGAGGGAAGTCACACTGTGCAAGGACAGACAAGTTAGCAGAGCAGGCAGTACACAACTGGCTTCTTTAGGGGATGGCTTAGGGCAGGAGAGAAAAAGCATTTCGGGGACTACTAAAATGCTGTGTTTTGCTAACAACTGGAATGCCTTGTCCACATTCTGCCTTACCAGTACCCTCACATTTATGGTGAAACAAAGTGCAGAAGTATTCCCAAATACAAGGCCGAAACATTTTCTTTCAGAGAAGAACAAATTCTTCTTCCTCTCAGCACAGAGACACTCCTGCAGAAAGGTTTCATTCTATGTAGCCGCGTTTTCCAGTGAACATGGTGTTTCGTTGCAAAGCTGTCAGCCAGCTTGAGCTAAGGCCCTATCAAGCTGCTTAAATACGGACAGTGAGTATTTTCCTTTCAAAAAAGGAAGTGAAAGAGCATCATGTGAGACACAGAAAAGTTCCCCTATGTAAAATCAGAGCTGAAGGGGAATTTCTGGGAGCCAGTGAGACCAGAAAGTTCAGAACTGGCAGGTTGGTGTTGATCCAGCCACCCATGGGTGCTGGTGCGGGGCCTTTAACTTGTGGACAGTTCTTAACTTCTGTAGAGGGACTGTATCACAGCAACGGCCTGAGAAAGGCTGTAAGCACTAATTTTCACAAAGGAACACAATTAATTACCTGAAGGTGCTCTGATCGCATCTGAAGGAGATGACTTCACACAGCAAGTGCCACCTTTGTCACGGCTGCTGCTTGTGAACGTGCTGTAAGCTGCTCACCCAGCAGAGGTGTCCCCAGCCGGCTCAGTGCCCCAGCGCACAACGCCCCACGCTTTCTCGGTAGTTTCCTGAGCTCCCTGGAAGGTTTTCCCATGCTCGAGGAGAAATTCATGTTTACTGCTACCAAGCCAAGGTGTATTAAGCCTACGGTCATGATGCATGTTATAAACAGATAAAGTAGGCGTTAAGAGGGCACCCGTCCGTGCTGTGCCAGCTGCTTCTGAGGGGAGAGGAAGCACAGCGTGAAAAGTTAAATGGTTCAAATCTCCATCAGCCTTTCAGCTCCGTAAACTTCCTGGCACTGCGTCTGGTCTGTAGAAGCAGCTCACCCCCCCACACTCCACCACTTTTGCTCTGCTTTTAAGGCGGCAGAAGAAAGGACACACATTCCTTCCAAAGCACCCCTAAATCTCGGAGCAGAACATCGCGTGTCTGTTGTATTTATTTTTATTGTCGTTATTATTCCATTCTTGCTTTGGGGCATCGAGCAAATCTTCCCTTTTCTAATGAAGGAGCAAAAACATCCCCTGCATACATAAGGCAAGAGAAGAGAAGCTCCAAAGATGGTTTTGTGCCATTTATGTGACAGAATCTGTGCACCGGGAGAGGATGCTTGCGAATGAGACCTGAGTTTTACAAAAACGCTACACCTGTGGAGCTCAAACAGAAATCCACGGTTGCTGTGCTCTGACATACGCAGGTTTTGCTGGTCTTCGCAGAGATATTTTCGCTTTTCATACTTACACAAGTCTGTGCTTCCTCTTCCACCCCAGGGGATTGCCTGCACGTTTTGAATACAGTAACTTCTTTTTATAAACTGGGAAAGTGTTGCCTTTCTGTCCCAGGGAGTCACTGTGCGTGAGCAATGCTTTAAAGACCCGTTTTTCAAAGGTAGCTTGGGATTTGACTATTCAATTAAACTAACAGAAATTGAATGTCCCAGTCCTCTGAGGCGCTCTGGAAAAATCCCTCTCTAAATGTAGCAGCTTAATGAAGATCCAAAGGTACCTTAAGACATTTTTTTTTTTTTCTGAAAAAACAAGGGTTATTAAGAGGAGGTAGAAACTTGACAGGCATTAAAGAATGTCACTATTTCCCACATGGGAGATTTTTACTCCATTCTTCTGGACTGCATTCCAGTTAGCAATCCGGTTGCTTCTTTCCTGGAGCATGCAACCTGGCTACGTTACCTGGCTGGGGCAGTGTATCTGCTGTGGTCTGGGGTTCCCTCTCCATGAGCAGCACATCAGCAGCCAGCAGCACACTCGGGAGCTCTTTGGATCACAGAGACCACAGGCACAGCATTCGCAGCGGTCAGGTGGCTCAGTTCGAGCTCACACTTCTGTATTTCCGTTCCTACAGACATGTAAAAGAAGAGTTTGTACAAGAGAACTGACATGAGAGGTGTCACACCTTCTGTCCATGGGCCCAGGAGCTTGGTCCCCCAGCTGTCCTGGTGCTTCCAGGTGGACATCACAGCTGTGAGGTTGCCGTAGGGTGACCTGGTGAAGGCTGGGTTGTGGGTGGGTGCGGTGGCTGCCACTGGTCCCGCTGTGCGTGCTTTTCCTCAGAACCGCGAGGCTGTGTTGATCTGTCTGTCGTTTCAGTGGGAAACCAGAGAAGGGCTTCAGTAAAAGGCCTGAGAGCCAGATCCCCGCTTGCTACAAAGTCCAAGGTACCCCTGCACTTACAGACAGACATTAAAGTCGAATGCAGTCGTCAGTGAGGAATTTAATGCTCAATAAATCGTCAGCACATTTTGCTGGCTGGTCTATCCAACAGGAGTCTGTCATCGCTTTAGAGAACCTCTCTGTCCCATTACTGCTTAGGTGTTGAAAGCTTTTTAATTTGCAGCTTTGTTCAGGGCAGTATCATTTTTTCTATGCTTAGTCCCCTAGCTTAATCCATTTTAAAGCAGCGTCTACGAGCTTACTGAGTCATCTGGTTGAGAAACCTGGTACGAATTAGGGATGTGGGATATGCGTTGATGGGTTGTGCTGTTTGATGCCTTTATTTTCCTTAGCAAAGGTATAAACAAGAGACGAGGTGCTTGAAAGAAGAGTTTAGTGCAAGATGACCAATGCTGTCCAGGATACTCTCAAGCAGTTTGAAGAATGATTTGCACAACTTTGAAGTTTCCTCAGTATTCTGGGATTGTAAAACACATCAGTCTGGTAATTCCTTGATGTTTTTCTAGACAGAATCTGTGAAGCCGCCTGGTTTAAGTGATAACTCAATCCAGATGCTGCCCTACAAGGAGCAAAACTATTCTCTAGGCAGAATAATTCCCTGGCTTTCTGGGTGATAAATTCCCCGGATCCCATCTTGCAAGGAAGGAACACAATGCCCCAAACAGTAGCAACTTCAGCGGAAGTTCCGCGTCTTATCACAGGGCTCGCTTGCAGCAAGCTGCTGACACCCACCCAGCGATGACATCAAGCTTTGTTTTTGCCAAGTATTCATGGTGTGGGAAAGGGGGAATTTGGTCTTGTTCTGCATTAAAGGCCCAAGTTTCCTGCGTTCTGGCGTATTCACTAAGCAGGATGCATCTTGGGGCAATTTTCTATGAAAGGTCAAGCAGCCTGTCAACAGCTGGGTGCTGAAGGGCAGGGGGAGCTTGGGCATTTCTTTACTTATCTTTACTTACTGTCAAATCCATTTCTTAAGGATAACTTCTTCTTCCCAAATTAGTTAGCTAACTCAATTTCCCACCTGCGAGCTCCCTGCAGAAATGTGCTCTCCATTGAGGCCATTCCCTGGCTGCACTGTGGCAATGTTTACACAGTTGTTAAACTCTGTAGCGCTTCGTGTTAAGTCAATTCAGGAATTAAATCGGGAACAGTCTCTTGTTCTCTGACAATCTCATTAATTGCTCATTTGACAGAGCTCTGCAGCTGGTTGAAGGTGGGCTGTAGAGAACGTGAGTAGAACTATCCACGTTTCTGTTACTGGGAAAAACAGCCGAACCCATTTATGAACAGCGGAGGGAGAGGAGATAAAGAAGCGGGAGTGGAGTGTTTTTGAAGTAATCTGAAATTTGCTATAAAGCAATTTCTAAAGTGACCCCTTGTTTTCTCTGCAGCAGAGTGCACAGCTCCCTTCCCGTCTCCTTTCGGAGCTGACCAGCCTCATCTCTGGCTCTGGGACAGGGAGCAGCAACCTGTCCTCCCTGCCTGCAGTAGGGACAAGAGACCATTTCTAGTCAGCTGCTTCCTTTAGTCTGCTCCCTACAGTGAAGGATTATTGTCAAGGTGAAAGCCAGAAAAGCCCCGTGTGGCTTCCTGGCAGCTCAGCAGCGCAGTGCAAGTGGAGCAAGCCAGGGGGACACACCTGTGCAGCGCAGTGTGATGCCTTCTGTGGGGGTGGACTGGCTGGGGAGGGAGAAAGTCACTCCCTGGCTTATGGACAAGGTCTCGTGGGGCAGCAAGCTGTTCCTTCCGACAGGGAAAGGGAAGCTGCAAAGGCAGAGGTGAGCTGAAGGAGGTTTAACTGGTGAATTATCTCTTGTTTTAAAAATAGCATTGAGAAAAATTTCTTTAGCAATGTTTTGCTGAGATCATGGCCAGATGTGCTTCCCCTCCCCCGGTTTCACAGGAATTGCTTTGGGGTTTTTTTGAGCTGGCAAATCACAGCAGTGCTGATGTGTTTCCTTACCTGAAGTGTGGCGTGCACGAGTTCTGCGAGCAGCTTGCTGTGCTGAAGGAGGGGCTCAGGCTCTTGGAAGCAGAAGAGAAACTGGAGTCTGGGCTTAGGAGCACTGTGGAGCCTCCCAGTTTGATGCTCCCTTTGCTCCGTTGCCAGGGAGCTTTGCGTAGGGAGGTGACACCACCTGCTGCCAGCCTGCAAAGCTGCCCGCTTCTCTTCCTGGCCCCACAACCCCCTGCCAGCAGCCCATGCTGACAGCGCACTCCAGTGCAGGCAGAGAATTTCAGGCAGGGCATCACAGACTCTGTTCTCTCCCATAGCACTGCCACATCCTCGTGTCAAGGTTGCACATAGTGCGTAGATCTCAGCAAATTTGCTGACTGCTTTTCATGAAATCCTAGCTGGACTCAGCAGCTGGGAGATGAAAAAGCAAGTGCTCATCCTGTCGGCTCCTGCACAGTGTTTTGTGGAATGTCATAAGATCACCAGCAAATGTGAGATTAATCTGTGTTAGGCCCTCCTGCAGAGATAGAAAGCCACGCCAAGCCACAGAGAAAGTGTGATGCCGTGCAAACCTTCATGGCCTCTTACTATACAGCTGTGAGCGTAGAAAGAACAGTACCAGCACGCTCCCTGTTCCGACCACAGCCACGGGTACTCCAGCCCTGCAACAGGCTGTTCGCTGTACGGGGTTTCTAGAGCAGAACCCTGGGAACAGCTCCTTCACAGCCCTGTCCTCAGCTCCCCGTGACAGCACCAGGAGTCAGACAGCGGCAGAGATCAGAAGCAGACTCTCGTGCAACAGGAGCGGGCAACAGAGCAACTCCCGGAGTTTACTGTTTCCAAAGAACTTGAGAGCAGGAACACCCAAGCTGAAGCGGAAGCCGTCACACAGAACTTGCAGTTGTGAAGGACGGTGTTGCAACTTGCCCAGTGTGTGAGAAATGGAAAAACACCTGCACCGCCAGCAGCTGCTGGAAAGCTGCTCTGTGCTGCAGTGGTGAAAGTGCAGTCTGTCGCGACCTCCTCTTCCTCCTCTGATCATCTTCTCTGGCCAGAGCAATACATCACTGTGTGCTTGCCAGTACGTACGCAGTCCCCTCTACCTTCAGTTTCAAAACTTGCAGCTAAAATCTCCTTGTAAAGACCACCATCTCTTTTTGCTGTGTCAAAAGGTACCAGGACAACCCTAAAACCTACCTGTGTATCTTCCCATTGCTGCCTCCAGCAATTAGCTAATGGGTAAAACCTGCGACGGGAGCCTATCAGCATGAAGGTGACATCAACACAGGACGGGATACTCAAAAATTTTAGTGGGTTGCATGGAAAAGAACCCAGGGTTTAGGTGATTAGCTGATGAAACACAATTAGAAAAGCAGAGTCAGACAAAAGTTTGCAATTTCTGTTGCTCCAGAGCACAGCACGCAGTGAGATAAGGATCAGCCACTGCTGGAGGAAACACGTTTAAATAAGCGTCTGCTTATTCTAGTACTTAATGAGAAAGCAGCTAGCATTGCAGTTTTGTATTTAAAGAGCTTTGTGAAGTGAATGACAGAAAAGAGGAGAAATGTAATGGCACTGCTCTCACCCAGGACTTACTGCCAGCTCCCAGGTCCCCTGCAGACCGCCAGCGCCGGGGCCACGTGGTCTCAGCAGCATCGCGCTGCCCAGGAGAAAACCGAGCTGAACTGTAAGGTAGCAGTGGCCAGGGGGATTTCTGTCTGCTGCTGGAAAAACAGCTCTTCCTCTAAAAACCAGTCTGGGACAGGCCAGCCTGTGCTCACCCCTCCCTGCTTTTGTCTGTGACTTGATGCTGGAGATGGGTGGCAGCGGCTGCGGGGGGTGAGAACAGGACGGTAATTGCGTGGGAGTTCTCAGCTCCACGGCAGCGAAACTGTGCTGGAAGGAAGTAAACCTGTCAGGCTCAGCTTTTGGAAGCTCTCCCTTTTTTCAGCCTGATTTATCCCAGGAGTACGGCTTTCAGAAAGCTTTCTAGAGTTACCTGTTTGTCAGAAGCTGAAGGTCGATGGCCCCCACTGACCTGCAGTGGTTTGAGCGGATCCCAAGGAAAAGCAGAGCTGTGAGCACAGCTGATGTGCTCAGGTCCAAGGAAGGCTTTGTCTCCCAGCTTCACTAAGACACCCAGCTGCAGCGTGCAGTGGTTTTTTTTTTTTGTTTTTCCCAACAGATCCAGGTCCAGGGGTACTGTAGATTACTTTGAGAAGACTCCCCGTTAAGCTGCAGGAAGGCGCTCCAGTGCAAACAAGTGTGTGCAGAGAGTTTTGCCCCAAGTCACCTGAATTTACCTCAGTGCTTTCAGCAGGGCCCCCCTCCTTACGGACACCCGAGTTCACTTTGGAGGGGTCCGTGGGAGAACGCAGGTACGTGACACAGGAGCTGTGTGCAGGGCGAGGTTTAGGATGCACACGGCCACAACTGCCATAGCACAGCTCACAGGAAAGCTGTTTCTGAATGGCCGTCCACAAAAACTCCCCTGTGGTGCTGCTTCTTAAACACCTCCGGTTCAAGAATGTCTTAGGCAAACCCTGATCCAGAGCAGTTGTTTCAGTTCCAGGCTCATTAAAGGCTTCCGTAAGTCGGTGCAGCGTGGTACATCTCAAGCAATGCCGGAAAGCCTAAAGATTGCACACTGAGGGCTCTGGGTTCCTCTAAAGTGAACTGAGGCACCGCGGAGCTGGCAGAGCAGCGGTGCTGCGCCCATCAGCTCCCCCGTAAGGTCAGCGCCTCGCAGGGTCTGCAGAGGCAGCCGCCGTCCCACCAGAGGCCTTGCAGAGCGGCCTCCCTCAGAGCACAGAGACAGCACAGAGCTCTGCCGGCCTCGCTCCCCGCCGTGCCCCACTTCTGTACAGAACTTTCCACAGGGGAAAGAGAGAGAAACGGCTGTTGCTGTGCCACATCCTCTGCTCCCTCGTTCCAGTCTGAGCCGCTCTACCACAATGCTTATCTCCCTTCTGCAGCCGCAGGCAGCCCGGGGGCTCCTGTAAGCGTGTGTGGGTGCTGCTTTCACAGCCAGTGCTGTTCAGGCCTCGCATTCCCTTGCCGTGCAGTGAGTCCTTACCCAGTGCAGAGTGCCCCATGTCTCGGGGTTCAACGAGATCCAACGCGTTGGGAAGAACAACAGAAACAGCCGTGTGTTCTTCTGTATCACGGGAATCTTCCCGTTCTGTAAGCACAGTGTAAGTGTCTGTCCTGTGAAAGAGGCGGTTTCACACGTGAAGAGAAGGTGTGAATCAATTCCAGCGGAGCGAGCAAAAGCCACGGTTTGGTAGGAGCGCGTCACAGGTTCAGGGAACAGAAGAGCTGCACGTGCCTCATCCCAACCGCTTCTGTGGGAAAGCCCGCAGGGTCCCCAATACCTCTCCAGATTTGGACTTCAGGAAAGTCCTGTGGGCAAAGTGGAGGGAAATGGGCTGCAGCCCCTGGCAGGACAGCCAGCGCTCCTCAGGAAGGCTGGCAGCTGGGCTCGGACAGGGCCCAAGGACACACCAGGCCTGTGACCCACGTTAGCTCAACATCCCCACTTCCAAACATGAACCTTTAAACGCGGATAACATTGACGCGTTATTTTGCTGGGGGAAAGCACAGCATAAGGACAGCTTTCCTCCCAGGCATTTAAACACACTGACATGTGCCGCTCGGCTCTCAGGCCTGGAGATCACGTGCTGCTTACCAGGCCCAGGGACCCTTTGTGTGTTGTAGCACTGGCCCGACTCTCCTCTAGCAATAAGGAAAAAATCCTCTGGTTCTGTGCTCTCACTGCATTTTGAAGATGCTCAAAGGTCAGCTTCGGAGAACTAAAAGCACCCAATTGATGGCCATGGAGAAGGGTTTCTCCACACCCGTGGGTGGCTGTGGTGAACAGGGCTGGGGGGGCACGGCTGGTGCTGATGCTGCACTGCCCGTAGCCAACGCAGCGCTCTGGGGACGTGCCCATAGGCGCTCCCGGGGGCTGAGACACACGAGCTACTGCCTGGGGTGGGAAACAGTGTGCTGAGCAATTTCCTCAGCAACAGATATCAGTAAGAAATATGTACTTAAAGATGTAACAGCCGCAATGCCAAGAGTTCATGATTTTAAATGTTCTTTCCCTGAAGAATTCTCCCAGGAACGCAGGGCAGCCAAGGCACCGCAGTGACTGCTCTGCACCGGGTGAGTGGAGCCCCACGTTCTCTCCTCCACTGTTCAGCGCAGCAACAAACAGAAATTGAGGCTGTAACATGTATACATGCAGAATGGTTTCTATCTCACGTTAACGAGGTGCGGCACTGGTGCTAACTCTTCATTAGAGGAAACACGGCGAGGAGGGAGATGTGAGACGCCTTTACCACTGAAGGACTTCAGCACACGCAGGGACACTGTTCTGGCTGCTGGGGAGCTCTGGAGATGGGAATGCTCTGCGGGGTCGGGGAGGCACTGGTGGCAGTGCTGTTCCCATCTGGGTCTCAGTTCTGTGGTCCCAGTGCCGAGACCACGCAGAGCACACGGCACGGGCACATCACCCCCACACCTCCAGTGTTTGAGGTTTCCCTCCGCTGACATTGCACTGGGAAGGGGGAGACAACAATCTCGCAAACGATGCTCGTGATGCATTCTGCTGGCAGCCCGCAGCTGAGCGCGGCTGTAGCTGCTGTGCTGCCAACCAGAGAGCCCAGCACGTGGGCCAGGGGCTCTCAGCACCGCATTTCCACACCCAGGAGAGCAGGCGCGGGTCTGGCTGACAGTCATGTTGTGCCCTGGCAGTTCAGCGCAGCGGGACAGGGAAAGCACACGCGTGGATTGGTGTGCTGGAATGAGGGTGCCCAACACGGCGTTAACGCTCGTAAAAACAACAGGTTGGCACAAGCCTCCCCAATGAACCTGTGCCAAGCAGCAGCAGCTGGGGCTGGTACCAGAGTTGCTTCTCATTTGCTCACAGTCAGCTTCTGGCCTGCGGGGCTGAAGTGGTTTCCCCTCTGCCGCTCTTGCGCACCCCTGTGCCAGGCGCTGGGCAGCAGCTCCTGGCACCGGGGCTTTGCTGTAAGGGAGCAAAAAGGGGAAGAGCAGCAGCCAACTGACAGATACACCTGGAAACAACAAAAGGGAGAGAAATCCCTGCATACCGTCTCATCTCATCCTCTCCCTTCAATTATTCAGACAATTGAAGCACAACCCCAGAGAGGTCCCACAGGCAGGGAGCAAAGCCCAGACGGGGTGTGAGCTCAGTTGCAGGGAACGCTGACTCTGTCGCTGGGTTTAACAGCACAGCCCACGCGAATACTCCCATTTCACCGCCCATCTGCTCCGCTCCTCTGCGGGTTGAGCTCGGAGCCCTGGCAGAAGCAGCGAGCTGCAGTCCCTGCGGGTGCCCTCCTGCAGGGTTTGCCACCATCACCGCAGGCAGAGCACCCGCTGCCCTGCTGCTCCCACAAGCGCACAGCAGCAGCGAGGGGAAGGCAGAGCTTCTGAAACCGCCTCATGGAGGGCCCCGAGCATCAGCCAACGCGTCTGAGCACCTCCTGGGAGCGATGCTCCACCGCGGGCACTGGCAGCAGCAGCTCCCAAGCACCTCTGCCATCTCTCTGTTCCTGCAGCAGCTCCCGGTGTCCCCTGCCGCCCCGCGGCCGTTTCCAGCTGTGCTGCTCAGCTCCGCCGCAGCTGCTGTCCTGATGGCAGCATGGGAGCCAGAGGCAGACACACACCCCGCTGGTTTTCGCTGTTTTGTGTTTCTGTTATGATGTTTTATGGCAGAATTACTGCAGCTGAAGGGTTAAGCTAAAACAAGAGGCGACATCGTGAGGCGAGTTAAAAGCCACCGAACCCCGTCACAGGCAAAACCTCGTTCCACCCGAAGGGGAAAGCTGAGCTCCGTCACTGACTGCGATGGCAGACACACAGCAGAAACCGCCGCTGCGGAGAAGAGCGGACTCCGCAGCACTCACCCAGCGAGAGAGGAGCGGCGCTGAGGCCGCGCGGGAGCCCCGCCGGGATGGCAGAGGAAACCCTTCTGGCGCCGGGAGGAGCGCGCTGCGGAGCGCCCGGCAGGGGGCGCTATTGTGAGGGAAACTTGGTGCGCTCTGCGCCCGGCAGGGGCGCCATAATACGGGAATTCTGTCCGCTCTGCGCCCGGCAAGGGGCGCTATGACACGGTACATTTTGCGCGCTGTGCGCTCTGCAGGGGGCGCTATAACGCGGGACACTGCGCCCCGCAGTGCCCTCTTCCCGCGTCCCGGCCCTTCAGCGCCCCCCGCCGGTCGCGATGCGGAGCAGCCCTCTGCCACTCACGCTCTCCTATGCTCTGGCGCCCCCTGCTGCCTCCCAGCGGCGCTGCAGGGCCGCCCTCGCGTCCCTTTGCCACTTGTGCCACACGCCCCCTGCTTCGGGCTGCAGGGAGCAGGGCTGCGCTCTCTGCCCTGCCCACGCCCCGGCCCTGACCCCTGCCAGTTGTTTCCTGGCACTTTAACCCAGCGCAGCTCCCCTAGCAGCGAGCTTGCTGCCAGGAACAGGAAGCTGTGTGGCTCAGAACAAGGTACAGCGCATGGGCTCCCTCGCTCTGCAGCCCTGGCTTGGCCAAAAGGCACTTCTCTGTGCATCAGATTTTATTGCAAAAGAACGTGAACCTCAGCCTGGACATGATTTAGATTCAGAGCTTTTTCTGTTTTGCTGCTTCTGTGCACAGGAGCAGCTCCATGGAGGCAATGCTCAAGCTGCAGCAGCCAGTGCGTCCCACCCTGCCTCTCTCCTCCTCCTCCCTCTTCCTCCAAACCTGTCTTCTCCCCAGAGAGAAAACTTGTGCTCCTTCTCCCTCCTCCCCCCTGCTCTGGAGCCTGAAGCTCTTGCTATCAGTTCCTGGAAACCAGGCTTTACTCATCGCCATGCAGTGCTGCTGCTGCAGGAGGCAGCAGCAGGGGCTGACATGTCAGAGGAAAACCTGAGTAAGCATTGATGGGTTCTACAGGAAACATCACCTCCCTTCATTTCACTGAGAGGGAGATGCTGTGCAGGAGCCCTGGGCAGTGACACATTCCTCCCACCCTCGCCATATCCCAGGAGAGCCCACAACGGAGCTGCTGCGCTGTGCAGAGGGGCTCACAGGCATTGCCTTGTTCCTTCCTAAGAAGGATGTGTTAGGAGGTTCTCTCTGCAGAGGAGCTGAGCCAGGGAGGAGGCATTGCCCTCATTGCCCAAAGCATCAGCTACTCTGTAACCCTCTGTGACCCCCAGACACCCCTCCCCTGCTCCTTGTGCGCTCTGGGCAGAGCACAGCCGCCCCGTGCTGCTGCTGGCAGCTCCCAGGGGCCAACATAGCTCCTGCAAGGCTGCAAGAGCAAACACTGCAATACCATCACTGCCCAAAGCAGCTGGCGGTGTGCTGTGAAAGCTGCAGCGGGCGCCCAGTTGGGCTATTTAGGCCCCAGGCAGAGCGCCAGACCCACAGGTATTTGATGCCTTCACTTTGCTGCACTGGCCAGAGCCGAACTCAGTAATGCACTTCTACCTGTCACCAGTGCAAGGTTACAGCAATGGCTGCAGCTGGAACGGCACTAAACAATGGCAGCCAAGAGCATCATGTCAGCGCCTGCAAGAGCCATCCTCAGCTGTATTTCCCGTACATACACACAGACAGACACACAGAACACTTCACATCGTTCCAGCTAGTTCAGAGCAAGTGTGAGGTACACTGACATCCCAAGAGTTTTGGAGGAAGCCAAATTTTAACCACAGGCAAATAGTGAAGCTTTCCCCAGCTCCAGAGGCAGCCTGGTATTTTCTCCCATCACTTCAGATAGATTGACCTTTCTGAGATGCATTTTTGGACCAGAAATGCAAAAACCACCCAGCAATCGCTCTGACTGCAAGGGCCTTTACAAAGCACACCCACGCAGGGTAACACAGCGCAGGATGCGTCTGCCCAGGGAACCACCGGGGCCATCGCAGCACAGACGGCGTTGCTGCCTCTGGCATCCCTCAGCTGCCCCCTTACATTCCCTCACAGAAGCACCACCCATGACCCATCCTACAAATGCTTTTACACAGATACTTTGAGCACCTTCTTGTCCATTAAAACCCACTAGCTATCAACCATAACACGCATACAGATTTTCAACCTTGCTTCATTTCAACCACACAAAAAAGCAATGTACAACGTGCTTTTCACTCATGGTCATTCACCAAGCCTCAACACTGAGGCTCAGTACCGGCTCAGTTTAGGTACTGATAAAACATATCAAAAGCATTTTTAGTACAGGACTACCTGCCACAGGTACCTGTCACAGGCACAGCCAGGTCTGTTGTTAGTTTTCAGATGCCATCACCTCCACCACCTCCTCCCCCAGGCCTCTGTAATTTACCTTACAGAGCAATGTGAAGGTTTGAGTAGTTCTGGGCCTCAGGAGGCAGCACCAAGGAGACTGTGCTTCTTCAGAGATCTCTGGCTGTAGCAGGTCTTGCAGCGGTTGGGGCCATTCCTCCAAGTTTTTGGTGATTTGGGCTTTGGTGTCTTCTGCAGGTTCTCATTCTTTCATTGTGCTATTTCAACTCACAGAGCTGTGAAACTTCCAGAAAACTTCTGCGCTGACAGACAGCAGAAAATACTCTGGCCAACATATGCGCTCACTTCAAGACGACAGTTATCAGGAACCTCATTCACAGCAAAACTGCTCCACATGAGTGCCATGACTTAAGACACTTTTTATCTACAGGCACCGTGAAAATAACCTTTTCACCAAGCTTTCTGGGTACGTACTGGCACTGGCCAAGCCACCAAACAAGAAAGGGAAAAACAGATTACTTTCAGCATGAGAATCGGTTCCTCAGTATCATCAACAAGCAACACTGTGGACAAGAGCAAGCACCTCCAGATTTGTTTTTTGAAGACGCGCAGTTCCTGCTCCTCTCATTGCCACCGCAGGTGAAAGGGACCGACCCGCACCGAGGGCCACGTCTTGCTGGCCCCCTGCGACATGAGCCAACCACGCCAACTGTTCCTGCCTTCAGCAGGGGCAGCCCAAGCCAGCTCCCTCATGAAGCACAGGGGAACAGGACATGGCTTCTCAGTGCCACCGGAGCGCCTGCTGGTCCTGGGGTCTCTTCAAGCAAATGTCTCAGGAAAGGAATTTTGGCAGCCATGGCAAACCAGAGCTGATCGACTCCACTCAGATCAGACACTTCAACTCACGTATGCGATGCTGCACTACTACAGCTTCCCAGCCCTCTGATAGGCCAGCAACAATTTTCTCAGGGAAGTGTTTTCTGTTCAGTAAGGGTTGAAGCAGTGCCCTATGGCAACCTACATTCAAGAGAACTCGGGACATTGATAAATGCTGCAGACATCAGTAGTTTATTGGTATGTTTAGTCAAAACACATTCAGAATGAAAACTTAAAATACTTTCCACCTGCAACAATTAAACTAGGATCTACTAGCATATAATGCTTGACACGTTACAGCAATAAAGATGGTAATCCACTGTCTTGTATAACTACTAAAGCCAAGATGGTCAGCCAAGTTTGTTGAAATAGAACCGTAATGACAAAATACTCCCACCACCCACAAATCAGCAACTAACAGTAATGGTCAGCAAATCCCTTCCTTTGCTCTAAGAGGTACATTTACTATAAAGAGGGTCAAGAACATGTAAGAGTCCACAGTACAGTAGGTGAACTATCACCATGTAAACTTGTCTGGATGACGTTCCAAGTGTGGTTCATGTCACTTAAACAAGAAGCAAGCCAGAAAGCTGAATGGCTCAGTAGCTCTTTTAACACTTCTTTTTTGTGGTCGTTGTTCGGATTATTCCCAGTGCCATTTGCCATACAAATGAAATAGGTGGCAGCAAAGCACCATCGCACTACAAAAGGGAAAAAAAAAAACAAACCCTACACAAAACACACAACTGGCAAACTGCTAACTCGAGACAGCAGTTTGTCCAAAGGCTTCAAACGTAAGTAGTGTTGTGTGCTGAGCAGTTCAAGTACTATAGATTTCCAGGTAACAGCTGAAAATGTAAAACTTTCAATTGAAAACTAAAATACAAAAAAGAAGACTGGAAGAAATGTGCCCCGGAAAAAAAGTTTACAAAAATAGTGCAAGACTTATCATCAAACACAGAAGACCTCAAGTCTGGAAAACAGACAGATGCCACTTCACTTGGTCTAAAGTCTCAGTAAAATATGTGCAAAATCTTCCATCTCACTTGTAAACAGCAAATGATTGCATGACCCGGGGACAGACCAGTATTATGCCCTGTCTGCTTTTGCTTCAGATTGCTGTTTTTGAGGTCTTCCATGCTTAGAAGCAGCTTTTAGTGGTCACACTTTCACACAGACTCACATCCAAACACACATCCCTCTTTTACTCCTGCCGCCTCAGAGCCGGGCGCCTGCTGCCCGCCCCAGCATCGAGCCGGACTGCACTGTCTGCTGCAGCTGCAGTTTGTGGGAATGTGCTCCAGAACGTCATCCAGAAACAGACCTCTCAACTGGAAAAGCCCACAAGTAAAACTGAAGAGGAGGACGTCTCCTTTCTATCCTTTAGTCCAGAGCCAAACACTGTCAACTTCAGCTGAGAGCTATGTGCAAAATGAGTAGGTTTTGAAAAAATGCAACTGGAAAACGCAAATACTTAAGAGCTGCTATTTTGTTCTCTGAAAATTGCAGTATCCACATTTGATATGCTCACCATCACAAAGGATGCTCAGTTCTACTGAGTCTGAGCTGGCCACAAGCGTTCACCATTCTCAGCTGGCTTCTGAAATGTCCAAGAAAGATTTCACTTCTGTTTTCTTTGTCATTGATTAAAAAGAAGAGACAACCTGGAGACTACTTGGATGCCTTCTTCCTCCCTTCCCCCCCCACTGCAAAAGAACAGACGAACTTGTTAATTGAAGAACAAGGTGGATGATAACTTCAGCAACATTTACTGATTGAAAGATACTGCAATTTTTAATACATTTTTTTCCATGATTTTTTTTCAGATGCTTTGCAGCTGATTGGCTTTGCAGCACAGTAGTTCATACACTATACTGTACAAAATCACCAGCAAGACTGGAATGATGTATTCATAGAAGGCACCATCATGCTTATTACATTACCAGAGAACTCAAATACAGTCAAGACAATTTTCACTGTACAACGCTTATTGAAGGGGAAAGGGGAAGGAGTGTGGTGAGCAGCCATCCCTGTACTGAAGAGGGGCAGATAGAAAAATCTGACATGAGCTATCAAACTTCTTAAGTATTCAGGACTACGACTTCGAAACTCTGGGTTCTGTTTGCTTTACAGCTAAATGGATTCCTTCTGGAATAAACTTGTAGTCTTATTAAGGTTTGTGTGTGTACAGATGTTGGTCACAGCAAGCAGATCTGATGCCCGCATCGTTTCACAAGCTATTCTGTCTGAATAAGAGGATGAAGGGTTTTGGTTTTTTTTTTTTCCTCCAATGCCTCCTGCAGATGTCAATACAAATGAGTTCAGAGTACCCATTAGTGCATTCTGATGAGTGCGTAAACAAGAGTTTGTTTGGAGCCAAGTGTTTAAAAAAAAGAAAAAGAAAAAAGGCAAGCTTCTCCAATTGCACAAATTGCACTATTTGTGTTTCCAACAGTAACAGGCAGAAACAGTAACACTTACACAAGATGTGCAGCAGAGGGTTTTTGACTGCAAGGACCTGAATTTTATTGGGCGTGTCCTTTAGTTCACTTTTGTTGCAGATAGTTTTTTGTTTCTTTGTTGTTGTTTGATTTTTTTTTTTTTTTTTTTTAAATTTTCCAGTCCTCAATTCTCCAAGTCTACATTTATAAATTAACAGTGTGACTTCTGTTGTGAAACTGGGGAAAGAACGTCCGCCTTAATTTAAACCGGAAACCAAAGGATGATTTCACATCAAAGAAATGATCAGAAGGGCTGTGTCACATTCCAAAGCCAAAAAAAAAAAATTAACAAGAATGCAAACACGATGGATAATGTACCACTGCCAAGACTGTCTGCCCACGGTGGTGATTTCAGCGACGCTGTCCTGTGAAACGGCCTTCCATCTGCCCGGTGCCTCGTCCAGAGCCGAGTTTCTGTGCCATGCCACCTCTCGGAGGGGGTCCTCTTCCATCGCGGTCTCGCATCATGCCACCACCCACTATTCCACGGGGACCCCCAGGGCCTCTATCATTGCGCCGAATATCCCTACGATCATCGCCTCCGCCTCGGGTCTCTCTCTCACGAGCAGCTCTTGTTTTTTTCTCTTCTACGTTCAAGCGCACCTCACCCCGGAACATAATAGGCTTACAGGGAAAAGTTTTCAAGGCACACGTTAGTCACCAGTTCACAAAGCTCGTTTATACAACACGCACAAAACCACCGCATTCGCTGCATGCCTCAGGCTACCTTCACTTACATGTCAGACACAAAAATTAACTGTTCACAGTTCCCTGCAACGCATATCCTTAGCCCTAACTATGTGTCGTAATTCAAACACCATTTTTAATTCATCTGGCATGCAATTAAAATGTCTAAAGTAAGAGCATGGGTTGTCTTTAGCCTTTTAACTTCTGGCTTTTGCCTTTCTGCCTCAAAGCTAAGGTTCCTGAAAAACTGCTCTACCAGGTCTAACTCCCACATACTAGAAATGAAAGCTGCTGCTTGATTTTCTCCAGTTCCTCAAGTCTCAACTGCAAATAACCTTGCTCCTTTTATCCTCAGCCCCAGGACACAGAATTCAGAGATCCATAAGATGCCCTTCAAAAATCTACGTACTCAGCTTTCAGCAATCTCTTTAAGTGCTCACATCTGTGTGATATGCAAGTGCAGAGGTAAAATCCCTGAATTCAGCCTGGCATGGCTTGAGGAACACTGGCACAGCTCGTGTAAGCCTCAGAGCACTCCTGATGGACAGAGCGCGCCAAAACCATATTTTTCTTACAACTGTTGTTTACGAACAAACGCCAGAAACAGCAGCAGCAAGAGCTGGGAAAGCCCGCACTATAAGGCCTTTAGGGCATTCAGTCCATCCTTTGGTGGCTACTCAGTGCAAGTACTTACTTTTGCAACTAAAATTCTCTGGACCGGCTCAGAATCATCAAATACCACGAAACCAAAATTAGGCAGTTTTCCTCCCACTCCTTTAGTATTTATGCGAAGTTCTACCACATTTCCAAAGCCTGCAAAAGCACAAGAAAGAGCCATGTTATCAAAACCCACGGTGTCAGGTTTACCACCTCTCTGCTTCTTCTCAGACAACATCTGCAGATCTACATCAAGTAGAGGTTCCCCTGTGCAGCCACAAGTGAACATCACACGCCTTTTTGACCCAGGACATCCGTTTTCTCCTTAGTCTCTGCAGCTGAAATTGCTACTTACTCATGAAGAACTCCTTCAGCTCACTCTCATCGATATCGTGCGGCAAGTTCCCAACAAACAGCTGGTGACTGTCTGGATAGCGAATTATTCGACGATTATCTGACTCGTTCTGCTCCACATCCCCTCTCCCTGTTGTCAACAGAAAGAAGAAAGCAGAGCCATTGAAGCTGTGCATGGACTCCAAGAAACATCTGTGGACAGCACCAAGCACGCGTGCTCAAGATCTTCTGTACCTTTAAGCTCCCAAAATTAAATTTACCACAGGTGACAGGAGAGGACGCTATCTTTCTCTTTACATACCCCTGATAACCTCTCTGTTACAAGTTTTCTGTAATAGTACTACAAAGTATGTTTTCTTTCTGTCTGGTTTCACAGGTAAGGTTCAACAAGCCCATGTTAACTAATTTGGCATACCAGACAAGTTTTTTTTTTTTTTTTTTTTTTTAAGGTGCTCCTGTTCTATCTTAAAATCTTAAATCATTATACTGAAGAGAAGCTTTGTACCTATTATAATGTACTTAAAAAAAATGTAGATTTAAGTCACCTCTTTATCAATTCCTTAGCACAACAGTATCCTTATTCTTGTGTTCATACTAAAAATCATGCTTGACAGTCACCTCTTCTTTCTTTCATCTTCCACCTTTTTGTCCCAAAGTGAGGGTTTGTTACATTCTCTCCACCCCAGCTGAAGTATGTTCAGCAGCATACAAGATAAAAATTTTCCTCACATCTCCCCACTACATCATCACCCAACTTGCAGTGTGATGGCAGCAGACTGTCACTTCTTCTGTACCTCAAGTATTCAGTGTAGGCATGCACCCCTCTTCCCCTCTGCTTTCCCCGCAAGCCCATTTACAAAAAGTTTGCTAGCTTGTGTGAAAGGTTCCCTTAAGCAGAAAAGACTGCTCACAGACTTTGAAAATGAGACCACAAAGCAGAAGCTCTGCCATTCGGTTAACTGAGATCTCAGTTCTGCCCTGTGCTCCTGCTTCACTGCTACCCACCAGCGTAAGAGCCAGATTAAAAAACTCAGGCTCTGTTATGCATTACTGTATGTAATGGTTTTGTTGCGTTCACATCCAGGAGTAGGAAAAATGCAGATTTGCAGCTTGATTTAGCCACAAGTTACATCTTTCACTCCCTGCTGCAGATTACACTTTAAGGAGAAAGGAAAAAAAATGAATGTTAACTCGCAACATATGTTAGGGTTCTTTCTTGGTGCCTTAAATCCTTTCGGTTTCAGTATTGTTCCCAAGTGAGGAAATGCCTGCAATGATCAAAGTCAAAAGCAAACAGCTCTTTTAAGCCTGATCTCTTTTCAAGTTTGGTGTGCTCTTACTGAAAACCTCTGTTAAAACCAAATTAATCAGAGCTGGTAGAGAAGCTTACAGTTGTTGAGGCTTAACCACACCTCTGTCAGGAGCACTCTGTGAGCTCCTGCCAACTTTACACGAGCACTTTAGGACAGCTACAACCCCCACTCCCTTCCTTACAACCTGTGACTTACATTCATACTTAGCAAAGACACAAACTCCTCAACATCCTGCAACTCTGGCCTTTGGCTAAATGCCTTTTGTCCAGCACTGTGCAGAGGTTCACCAAGTGACTAGGTTAGACTGATGAATGCTACTCAGAAATCTTCCACCTTTCAACACTCCTTTTAATAACTGGCAACTAACACGCAGCTTTTCCAGCAAAACCACACAGATTTGGAGGATATTCTGCACCAGAAAGGGGAGGCAGAGATACGGCTGCTCATAACTGAAGACAAATACAAGGCAGTCAAACTCAGAATGCTATTTGAGACAGTTATACAAGACAGAAAAGCGTGTGTATAATTTAACTGACTGAGCTGAGATGGTGGGAAGGTTTTCGTCCAAAATAAAGAGCACAACAGCCATTTGAGAGCTTTCCTTTTCAAGATACAACAAAATGAGGGTACACAGAAAAAACAAAATATTTCTGGACTACCATTTCAGAACTGCATCAAGTCACATAAAAGGTAGTCAAGCATGTAAGCAAGCAGCATGCCTATTAAGAAAGGATTCAACAGAGCAGAGGATTGGAAATTATGCCTGAACTCTGCATCAAATCATTGCCAGCCTGGACTCAGAATTATTTTCCCCAATTTCTAGTTGAAGATAGCAGGAAAGGACAGTTCATTATCAGCCAAATACAACACAGTTACAGGCAAGATCCTTGAAGGAGAGCCCTGTCATTAACTAGCCCCAAACAGAAACACACAAGCTGACCTGGTCGAGGTCCACGGGGTGGAAAACCTGGTCTTTCCCTTGGGCGCTGCTCACGTACACGAGGAGGTTGAGATTGAGCTTCGGGTTTAGTTTCAACTCTTGGCTGAAACAGGAGAACACCCATTATTAAATACAATGTATTAAAGAAAAGGTCCAGTATAAACACAAACAGAAAACATGACAAGACATAGATAAGTGGCATGCACAAGATGAACTCTCAAAGATATACATCCATGTAAATGTGTTTGGGAATACATTTTTTCACCTCTATAAATTCCTCTGTACCAATCCAGGACTGCAGTGTTCAGTATCTCTGCTAAAAGGTGCAAAGCAAACATCTCTCGGTCAGAACATCTCCCTCAAACATGGCTAAAGTTTATTTCCCATGTTTGACCAGGCACTGAGGCCCCAACACCCTATAGTTCAAGCATCCCTCAACCTGACTGAAATAGATCAAGTAAAGCTTCCCCATGCCAAGCTCAAACTTCATGGATTAGGAGGTGGCTGAAGATGAACACGAAGAGATGGACAACCACATTTGCTGTCCGAGTCTCTGAGGGACTCCTTCCCGACAGCCTAGAAAAGTTACTAAGGCAACTACCAAAAAGAAAAAGGGAGGAAAAAAAAAAATAAGGGGGAAAAAAAAAGTAGCACCTTCTGAAGCATAGCACAAATTAATTCTACAATAAAGCCCCTCGAAATATCCATTTGTTCAGACAAGCTGGTGAAGATATTCTTCAACTTTCCTAGTGTCAAGACCAGAATGCATAAAGCATACCCTTCAAATTCTCAGGAACTAAAACACCCATATTCACATTTTTGCAAGCAAAAAAAATGCTTTTAAAGATAATTTGAGAGAGAACCTTCAGAAATATTTCTATGTAGCCTGTTGGTTACTGAAGCAACCTACGACGTTTTTAAAATTCCATTTTCCGTACAGCAGTTGAATGCTCTGCTGCGTTCTCGTTTTGGAGAAACAAATTCATCCTTAGGAACATGAAGATGAACACTAGCTTGCAAGGAAGATTAAATAAAAGGACAGTGGCTATTTGGCCCTGACTGCTGCAGAAAAGGAGTTTACATCAAACATCTCCCTTAGTTTCCTTTGAGGACTCGAGACAACTGCCCACTGCAGCCAGAGAACACCTCACAGGGTAAAAACACTACATTTCACAGGAAAACCCCCAGTGTTCTACACCAAATCCATGTTCCAGCCTTTCTATCACTCACGCTCTCCCCAGCTAGGCATTAGCTTATCCTTCCAGAATTTCTCAGATTAGTTTTTCAACTTGAAGAGTAAGCTGGAAAAATCAACCTTCTTGTTTCCTACTGAAAGCATTCCTTCATTGCACCTCCCTGTGGGTCGCTGGAGCTCCCCATCTTTTGCTCGCACATCTTTACTGTCCTACATATTAAACCTCAAAAGAAACTAAAGGCATTCAGACCCAGAATTCTGAAGAAATTTAATGCTATCAGACATATACTCCTTCCGTCAGCAATAGCAGAAAACTTGCTAAGTCACCCGCATCCTTCTGATCAGTCCCAAGTACAGCCAACTTTTACCCACTTGTCTTGCATTTCACCCAACTTCTATCATAGAAATTCTTTCTTCCTCTCCCAGCTGAACAGCTTATCTCATTTGTTGCTTTCTAGTCAGTACCATCCTTTTTTTTTTTTTTTTTTCCCCCCAGAGTTCTCTGGCACTGCTTGAAGGGGAAAAACCGTAATTATCAGCATCACAAGATGCTTATTACAGGCTGCCATTTACAGTCCAAGCAGCAGCTATTTGCAGCTCTAATTTCACAGACAGCACACAAAGCAGACTAGAAGCCATAGAATAAGGATTTCAACAGACAATTGGGACTAAAGTAACACTCAGCCCAGGAACCAAGTAAGCCATAGACCTCAACCATCAGGGCCTTTGAGAACAAATAAGGAAAACACAACAGTCTCTCCCAGAGCTCACATGGGGAGGGAAAAGGACTTCTTTAAGCTATGGCAATGCTACTGGCAATGACAGCAAAACCAGCCACAAGCTGACCTTTACTCACAGATTTTCAAACTGAACATCCCTCTGAGGGAAAGGAGGATGGAGCAGAAAGAGAAGAGGAGGCTCCAGAGGCTGGTACAATGTCATTTTGAAATCTTACGAGGTTTAAAATCTTCTCTGCAGCAACGTGCCTCTCACAATACAAACACATGCATGCAAAGAACCAGCTAGCTAGGCATACAAAGGAAAAAAACAAAACCACCACCTGAGATGCAATAAAATAACCACATCGTGCCACCTGAATTCCAGCAGCTAGCTTAGAAGCATACCTCAGATTGCTACCACACCGTCTCTGAGGTAAACGTGGACAACATAAGTCACTAAAGAGCACTCATCAATCACTTCCCCAGAAGTACTACAGATTTGGTACTATAGATTTAAACATGCCAAAAACACTGACCATTCTGAAGCGTGGAAGGACAAACCAACTTTCAGCTCCCCCTCCTCCCTTAGACCTGGCTCCAGAAAACCTACATCAGCCTTTAAATGCATAGGACTTAAAGCACAGTTACGTCTAACACACAAATCCCTCCTCAGAAGAATCTGTCTGGAATCTGAACACATTTAAGGTGGTGAAAGAACGCAGCCTCTGTGAACAGATCCTTCTCTGATCTCACCATTTCCAAGCCAAAAGATGAGAGTCAGGGAGCACCCTGCCTGCTCCCTGCCCTCCAGCTCCTCTAGGACAGTCAATCAAGCGATGCATGTGGAGAGTCAAAATATCTGACAATGCTATAAAGAGCGTTAGTCAGCACAGGGAGGTATTAGTCACTGTCAATTTCCTACTGACCACAAGAAAAAGTATGAACACCTGTTCAACTTCACAGGTGTAAGTAAACAGGAGGCGGTTTACATCCTAAAGAGTACCTGCCTAGCTCTTCAAGGGGTTCCGAGCTAATCTTAGAGAGGCAGCATTTTCAACAATGGGAGATAAATTGGAGTGATGCTGGGGAAAGGAATAAGAACAGTTAACAGCTTCTTTGCAACGTCACTGATGCCAGTTAAAACAGCAGCTCAAGGGAGCCACCCACCCACTACTGCAATCTACTGCCCTTCCTTCAGGCACAGCATCTGACATCAATGTATCCAAAGGCTGCCACTGGTTTGTAACCTCTCCTAGAAATTGTTCAGGCATCTTTTCCACCAGCTGTCTGTACGCTACATCTGAAAAGCATGCAAACAAAGGAGCTAAGAACAGACTAATTCTATCTCCAGAAGAGCTGAGAGTTGAAATTTTTCTTACTTCAGAAACTTACTCAAACTTTCATGCAGACCTACTTAACATGAAGTCACAGCAAAAGTAATCTAAAAGGTAAAGAACACAACAAACTGCAGAGGTAACAGAAGAATCTAGGGGACATCCACAAGCTTTATTCTAGTTTCTTGTATGGATATTTTCAAATGCTTCTTGCAGTCACATTACCAAAGTCCACCCTCTCTCTTGCAAATAAATAATCATTACAAAAACGAATCTGGTTTTGCTTAAAGAAAACCTATTCTGTACTAGAACAGAGTTTTTACTGCTGAAACATCACCTGAATAACTCAGAGCCCTGTTGAAGCTGATGAAAACAGACACGTTTCCCAACTCATCACACTGCCATTATCTAATGTCTACAACAGCCCTGTAGGACCACAAGCAGCAGCACACAAGCAGGATTTTAGTTTTTTTTTTTTTTCTCTTCCTGTTGCATTTTTTTTTTTTTTTTTAAAACATGCACTTAGCTGAAGGGCAATCCTAGACAGATTCCTCTCTGTCAGTAAACAGAAGAAATCAGCGTAAAACCGGCAGCTGCAGACAAATAACCCAGCTGCTCAACTGAAATTACAGTCTTAGAAAGATGTTGAACATGAGGTACCACAATATACAGTGCTTCTGAAATATGGCATTGGTAGAAAAGATTAAAGCACATTTTTTAGCTTGAGGGGACTTTATATGCTTGGATGTAGCTGAATTCAGAGACTCAGACTATCTCACACCAGCTTGGCACGTGCAGAACATAAGCTATGACCCGGTCAAACTTTCTTTCCCCTTTTCCCTCCTCCCCAGGTCAATCTAGGAATGGGAAGACAGCATTGTCCGGGCAAGGAAATGTGTATCCTTCCATTCCTCACACAGTCATAAGTTGGTACAGGGTTCTGCAACTAATTAATTATATATGGATAATGGGGTCAGAAATACTTCTGTAGACATTACCCCTTCAAGGCACACTTGCACCTTCTCAAAAACGGCGCTCTCTCTTTTACTGCTGGGGCGCTTCTGCCTAAGAAATCCCCCTTTCACACACGCTTTAGGAAACTACCATTACAGGGGTAGTTGTTTTGTTTACCTTCTCATAAGCCAAACCATATCCCAATAAGATAGTTCAAAAAAAAAAAAGAAAAAGAAAAAGAAAAACACAGTAGTAATTTCCTGTTTCCACATGAGCAGTTTTTACCATTACCACAGTTTCACCCGAAGTTACACCTGTTAAGTGTATGTTCCTTCAGTTACAACAAGAAGGTGAGTGCATTAACATTTAAGACACAATTAATTTGTGCAATGAAAGTCAAACAAATTGATCTGTTAATTTATAAACTGAAGCAGTTTGCAGAAGTAATGAGACAATCCAAGGTGTTCACAGATGGGTTACCTGTGAGACTGGTGCTTTAACATGGGGTGGAATTCCAGAGGAAGAAACAGTACCACTAGGAGGCAGGTTTTTACTGGTCACTGAAGCCCAAGAGAAAGCCTGCAGGAAATGCAACAAACCTAGGCTACTAATCATAGCAAACCACTGACATTCCTACAGGGAAACTCATCTGCTGAAAATACACTTTGCGTTCATATCTGACTATTCAATAACAGTTGTGCTAACATTACAAAGAAGATACAGCAGGATTTGCAGTTCTAGTCATCTGTGGACACCAACAGTATGAAGCCGGTGTGTACAGTTCTCACTACCACTCCTTGAACGACCTCCGCTCCCCTCAGCATCCCCAGATCACTGCTTTCTATGGTGGAACCAAACCTAGGATTGAAACTCTGTAGTGTTAAGTGCCTTTTGCACAAGGGAAGAGAGTGGATGCCAGAAGTCAGAACTAAAAACAGAAAAGAGAAACAGGATTGAAAAGATATGGGAGACTGACACTGGAACTGGAAAATAACCTCTCTCCAGCTTTCATCCATTCCTCCCATCTCTTTCAAGCTACCTAAGCGTTACATACCAGACAATGCGTGGCATGAGTGGTGTGTTTCAAAAGTAGGCATTCTGCCTCTAAGGGAGGCAGTCAAAGCCCTCGATTTTTAACCTATACTGTGGGTCATTTCCAAGTGTCAACACATGATGGTTTTTTTTTTTGTTTGCTTGTTTGTTTTCCAAGGAAGAGCAGTGGAAAACCACTGTATGAGTTTTTCATTGGTGTTGGTTTGGGGTGATTTTTTTTTAAGATATATCTTAACTCCACATTTAAAAATGTTTACATATGCATAAAACCACACACACACTTTACAAGCAGAGCATTACATTTACAATTCATAACTTGAGCAGCACTGAAAAATAACTTTTCTGGGGTGAAAGTCCACATATTTACAAGTCCAAGGTTCAAATCTAGCTGTTCATACATCATGACACTGAGAAGAGATACTAGTTTGGCCATTCAAAAAGACTAAGTTCAAACCCAAATCTTCTGGTTTACCATCCACACCTTAGAAGCACAGATACGACTTTTAACTAACCTTTGGTGGTTCCTGGGGTAGTGAAACAGGTTCTACAGGAGGGGGAGAAGGAGACTTCTCTTCTAGCTCCTCCAGAGTCTTTTCTTCTGCTTCAGCTTTCAGCTCCTCAGGTTTTGTTTCAGACTCCAATTCTGGCTCAGGTTCATGAGATGATTCTTCCAGCGCCTCCTCAATCCCATTGCTACAATAGTCAAATGCATTTTATGGCTTTTTTGTCAGTTATACTATGGTAATGACTGATTTGATGATGACTGGTTTTCTAGGTGCTACCATACGGTACCTACATATACGGTACTGTGAGAAGTTAAGGTGTATCCCTGCAGCTGCATACTAAGACAGATTTTATTCCTGCTGAAGGAAAGAAGTTTTACAGTTCTCTGCAAAGAATCTGAAAATTAGACATATAAACCCTTGAAGGAATAGATGCTAAACTCAAGAACTACTGCTCCTAAAAAAGAAAAAGCAGCAGAGTGAGAGGCCAACAGCAGATTAAGCTATACACATAAAGTTGACTTTGGAAAGAAACCAACAGCTTATTTACCAAAATGCCATAGCAGTTCATTACAGAACCAGCTGCAAGTCCTACTTATTGAAATTCACATGCAACTTCTCCACTCTGTGCGTACAAAATGTAAGGGGTCTGAAGTTCTTCATTTTTCTCTTCAGCCACCCCAGAAATTTAACGAATTCCAAATATTTCTGCCTGTGCAGCTCCAGCCATGGGTGAACACGTGTTTAAGTGACAATCGCACTTGCCAGTTCACTCCAATTGGCACAGTAAGCCAAGAGGGAGACCTGCCTTAACTCTGCAAAGTATCAAAACTCCCGGCAGAATCTTGAGCAAGTCACTGCCAGAACTCCAGCGGACTTAAGATTTCTCATGGAAAGCATTATGTAGCAGCATCGCATTAATGCTATTGCTGATGCATTTAACAGACATCTAACAATTTCACAGTTGTTTATGGATTTTTTTTGTTGTTGTTTTGTTTTTTGAATAAAGAAACCAGAGAGTCGGTTCTGGTCCTTTAAAAGCTATACCTTTGTTTTCTAACAAAGCAATTAAAAGTATTTTTCTTATGAAAGAAGAAACTTTTTTCTTTCATCATGTTTAGATTTTAAGGGCAGAAGCCTATTCTTCCAGGACAACTGTACAGCAACTTGTCTAAAATTACTTCCTTTCAGTTTCAAGCACCAGCTTATTTGAAGAGTACCACATCATTAACCACCCTTTCATTAAATCATCCGTTCATATAGATTACATTCTAACAAATCACTATTGTGAGCTTAAGTAATGAAGACTACTTTAAGTGTGTGCATAAATATATTTACTGCCTTTTCACCTCATATTTCAAACTAGAAGTAAAAACAACTAACAAACACGAAAACATTCCCTACTTCCTCTCTCCAATCAACAATCAATGTTTCAAAAGTGTTGTTAACATAGCATAGATCTGTATCAGTTTAAGTGTATTTCCTAGACTTACCTGTTAAATCACATCCAAAATCTAAACCCAAAGCAACTCTGTTGTTTTTATTTTAAAAAGCAACACCATAATAAAATGGACTTCTTACGTTACAGGATGATTTTCATAGTAAGTACTGCTTGCGTTTTCTTGCACAGGTTCAGGTGATGGTTGTCTTTCCTCCTGTTCCTCCTCCACCTCCTCTTCAGACTCTGACACAAAAGAAAAGATACCTTGAACACCTCCACAAGCACACACAAGTCCCACTTAAAATACAAGCACGCTGAACTAGTAGTAAACAAAACAAGGCAGGAATTAGCTGCAAGAAGAGAAGAAGGAACAGTCTGACAAGAGGCTTTGTTTCTTACTACTTACACAAAAAGGAGACACTAGAGACATACTGCTGCTAGGAAATTCTGTGAAGAGGGTTTAAGCATCTTTTAAAGCAGTAGATCACTTTCATATGTTGGCAGTTGAAGAGAAACATTATAAGCTCTTAAATCACAGTACCTAAAACTAATAAAGTAAACCTCAAACACAAGAAGAATCATTTGCCTAAGATGTTTTCTTTCACACTATTGAGATGAAATAAATTCCAGAAGTTATCCAGTACTTTCTAGTCATAGTCTCCTTTGATTTGCTTTGGCTCAGTGGACAGGGCAGGAAAAAAACACCCAGGACAATAAAGCCAAGATCAGCTCGTGGATAGAAACGAACTACTGAACATAACGATGATATTTAAGTGAAAGACATTTCATATTTGAACACCCAGTTCAATTTTATTCAAAACACTTGACCTACAGATTTGACTGACCAGAGAAACCAAGTATACCAAATGACGCTGAAATGCAGCAAAAATACTACTGATCACTACAACCATTCTTTACCAAGTCTCACCTACCCTAACAGCAAGGTTAGTCCCTGAGGGAATAAGGTGTATTAATACAAGACCTTCATTCTACAGTGCTTAGGATCAGCAGAGAGTCCCAACAACGTAACCTATGCTCTCCCTTACCCACCTCCCAAATTACTATGCTGCATGAGAATGAAACACTTTGCATCTTTACATGTCCTCTAGATACTTCCGAAAAATCAGCAATTGTGTTAAGAGTTTGTCTTGTTCCTCTACACTAGAAGAAGAGTTCTTCTCACCTTCATCAAGTTCTCCTTCAGAATCTCCAAATACTTCATCTTCATATCTGAAGATATCGTTATGTACATAGAACTTGTTTGGAACAGACCCCTGAAAAAGAGCAACACATTTTTTTTTCCCCATATACAATACATTAGCACTCAGCAATGTGTATGGATTAGAGATTTAAGCTTTGGGGCACTTCCCAACGTTTGGGAATAGGACTATTTCATTAAAAGCATTTTGAAGCGGCACCTCTTCTCTAAGCAAAGAGCTGAATGATAACTTCCACCCGACTGAAAAATGTTATTCTGTGTGTTATTTTGTGCTTGAAATGTCAATTTAGCTAATTCACAGCAATCACAGGTTATGACTAAACAAAAGCGTCTCCATTTCATCCAGTCACCTGTGGAATTTTCCAAACTGGGAAAGCTTTACAATAAAAAACTAGAATGAACTTCCACAGGGTGACAGTGCGCTTATACTTCTGCAGAAGAAAACAACGCAATCCAATAAGGCTCTAAAACATTAAATAATCAACTGCACAGTTGTTGTGATGAAACAGGGACCATTGCTTTTTCGCTTGTGCAGATGGCAGCTCTCCAATGAAAGCTCCAACATGCTTTGGATTACTGCTTCAATACTTTGTATTTAAAAATAAAGAAAAAGATTAACAGCTCAGGACAGGTCCAATACAGTCATTCCTCTGCACGCACGGTGACACATTTAATGATAGCCTCTGGACCAAGCCTGAAAAGCCTGATAGTATCTTTTGTCCCAACATGGCAAACTATTCATGGGCCAGGTTTTCATTATCACTATTTGAAGTTCACAACAATCTTGCAGATACTTACCTCTGGAGCAAGAACAAAAGTCTGCATGAACTTCCTCATGGGCTGCCCATTGTTGGACAGCTCTCCCATAACTTGCACAACCACCCCGTCGCTCAGAGTAGCATGAGCATCCACGTGCCGAATCTTGGTGTGGCACTCACTGAACTGCAATGACATCACTTTCTTGTGTATTTCCTAGAAATAGACAGTTACATTTTAACTGCATTGAGCTTTGCACAGAACTTTACACCTTTTAAACATCTAAGTCTCAACTACCACAAAAGGCACCCCACTGAAGCTCAAAAGGTAAATGTAGGAACTGAGAAGAGTCTACCTGAGCTCAGGCAATTCTGAAGTTTTTCCATCACGATTCAAATACTTCTCAGAGCAGCCAAATAGCTTACAACCTGCTATTCAATTTTTCCAGTAGTATTTCTGTGTCAGACCTATTTTAAGGCTTTCACTTTTAATACAGACTTTGAGAAGGAGAGGGCTTATTTGTGTTTAGGAAAAATAATCAACACCCTCCTCCCAAACAAACAAACAGAAGTCTGTGTATCCATAGAGTACCAAATATCACAGCAGGGAGCAGTACCTGCACCGCCATGATTTGCCTACTGCCAAACCAGGTTCTTTTGGTAAAACGAGCAAACAAAACTAGTCTGGGTTCAAAGCAACATCAAAGATGTGGCCACTACATATACAAATACTCTAGATAGACAGACACTGTTCTGATAAAGAGCCAAAACTGAAGTGAAAACTGATGTTTTCTGGACTTATTTCTTCAAAAGTTAATCTTCCATTGGAAGAAAAGCCCACCCACAGAAGAATTTGGTAACATACAGAATACAACATAACTCCCACAGATCAAAGTCCTCTTTCCTAGAAACCACTTCTAACTGAATTAAGATACACCCAGTGAGTCAGTCTAACAGGTCTGTCTGATTTTTTTTCCCCATCCTAAGTATATTTTCTGCAGTCCAGATGCAAAGCCAATATATAAAACACAACCCACTGTAGCAGCAGTCGAGAAAAAAGCCAGCCAACCAATTCATATTACTGTTTGAACAGGAGGAAGCATAGCAACGTGCTATTTTTCCAGATAAGAGAGTCAAAATAATTGGTTACAAAAATAAACAAATAGAAAGACCACATTAAGTTCTAAACATTAGTGAGGAGTTCAGGACTGATTTTGATACGCACAGCTTGACCATACACAGCTTCTTGTGGTTTCCCACTGGCATCCAGTCCTCCATGGACGTAAGAAGAATTCCTGCCATAAAACCTGCAAGGAAAAGAAGTAAAGGTCACATAAATGAAAACAAGCAAACAAAAAAAAAATCCAAGAAAAATCCAACAAGTATTTTAGCCACAAGTTACCGAGATCAACGCATTAGGAAACAATTGAAGATGTGGCCTCCATTTCTGAGGCTCCAAGAATACATACAGAAACAAGACTAATACTCAGTAGTCCAGTTTGCCTGTTGGTATAATCAAGGCGGCTATTTCGTCTCCAAACATTAAAATCATCTGTCTGTGTTAAACTCAAGCTACCCACCAGCATGTTAGCCTAGGGAAGAACAACCCACTTGTCCCTCCTTTGAACCCCCGTCTTCTTCAAAGCTACTGGCAGCAACGAGCAATTCTGACTTGGATTCAGACTATGTAACTTGACTGAGCAGCCAACCAACCTATCCCACTATCCTGTCTCTCTGGTACACCTGGCTGCAATTTTACACTTAAGCTTTCTTAGAATCAATGGCCAAAGACCTCACTATAAACCTATGAATTATTAGAAAAGATTAAATTCTTTTAGGCACCAAATGCAAACTAAAAGCTCCCAGCAAAAATGCAGTCTGAAAACAAGTGTAAAAAACAGCAAACAAAACAAAGGCCAAACAAAACGACATCTTACTGCTACCACTCCAAGGGATTAATTCAGCACTAGGTGTAATCTAAAGGGGACGTTCCCTCTACGCTTTAGGACAATTAGATAGTGAACTTTATTTTATTTGCATTTATTGCACAGTAACATACAATAGTTGAATCACCACTTCCAATAACCTCTTCCACTGTATAACTATCAGCATAAAACTCATATTCCTTATTTATCCTACCCAATGAGCACCAGTGGCTTTTTCGTCTTGCGAAGAGCACAGGCCTAGGGACCACTTCAACAACAACAAAAACTAAAACCTTTTCTTGACCCTATTTTTCATTTGTTTCCAAAAGCGCTTCCCCCTTATGTCCCTGTACTGTACGCTTGCTTTCAACATTTTTCTGACATTTCAGGGATACTTCTGCATCTTCTTTCCACTTCCAAATGTTGAGTCTTGAATGGCCTAAGTTACATTCTGCATTTTTACTGCCAGCTTATAAAGCATATGACAAATGCTTAATCTGTAAATTTACATTAACAGCAGATAAGGCAGCAACATCATGTCGCATGTTTGATTTAGATTCAAGTTTTGCCTTGGAAATGACTGCCACGAGGCCCTCAGTTCCAGTACTTCACCTGCTTCCACAGGATTCTGCTGCTCTCCAGCCCCGTACTTAGGTATGAAATAACATTTCCTTTAAGTATTGGAAACACTTAACTCATTGTGACACAGAATAGCAAGGATACTGAATATTTGTCTCCAGTTAAACAAGCCAGTGCACATGGTCAGCATTAAGATGAATTAAACCAAGAGAATGTGCACATTTGTCATTTCTTGGTCTATGCCACTAAATCAAGGAACTCCTTCCAGTTCCAGTTTCCTAAAAACTCCGGTCCAACGTTAACTCCCATGACTGTCCTTAGTGTCCAAAAAGAAATGCCTGGGAAATTTTAGACAATTTTCTTTGGTACCAGCTGCACAATCATGTTTTTGAGCATGCTCTAGCACTTTCTAACAGTAAGAAGAAAGGAAAGTTCAATCGAACCAGCATGCAAGCAGATGGGAAAACATCCTTTGACTCTCTAAATTCCAAAGCAAGCCCTCTGACAGTCAGCATATCCTACCAGGTGCTTTCACAGGGAGACTAGGAGTTTTAACTCGCTTTTAAAGAACTGTTTGAAATCTCTGGCAGGCAGAAAACATAACAAATAGGAATCACAGACAAGGAAAGGACTATCTGTCATCTCCAGTTATATAGAAACAAGCATTTTAAGACAAGAGGCCAGTAAAGCCACACAAATTTCACCTGAAGTTTAACAAGCAAAGGAAGTACACAAAGTAGCACCCATTTCAAGGGCAAGCTGATCTCTGCATACCCCTAGCCCCTGGATAAGCTTTGGATAATGACGAATGACAGGACACTTAGTGCATTTCTCAAGCTTTTACTAGGACAAACCAAGTGCATTAACACTTGCTGCCAAAATCCCTTACTGCGACAATAAATCCTTTTGTCATCATGTTCTGGGAAGCCATGAATCCAAAATCCTTCTGTGGCCATAAGCAAGTTGTTGTTCAGACTGCCAGCAAGAAAAAGATCAGATAAGATGCCCTCTCAGAAGAGCATCACTCATACACAAAGGGCAGCTGATGAACACAAAAGGTAACTGTCCTCCATACCCAAGCCTTGCTAGAAAAGAGTAACCACCTCTGCAGCCCTGATAAAGGGACACCAGTGAAGAGACCAAAACTGCCTAGAATATATTTACCTCATCCAGTTCAAAAATCAGCTACAATTTTAGCAATTTCTTCAACCAAACCAGATTAAACCTCTAGGACAACTCTGTGCAGAGGTATTTAAGAGAAACTCCACAGATGCTATTGTTAATGACACTTGTGTCACCTCTCAAATGAGAGGAGGATATTCCTCAAGCACAGAGTACCATGTGCACCAGGAGATTTGGCCTGATGACTATCAATCCAGCTCCCCCAAATCCAGGACAGTCATTTCGGTAGGCAGTTAACCAGTCATCAACAGTTCCTTTAAAGGAGGAGAAAAATTCTGTAAGTTTTTGGTCAAAAGCCTCAACAAAGGAACTCATCTCCCTCAATGCAGCACACTCTGGACAAGAGCCCATTCCCACTCGAGGTACCAAGCACACAGCATAAGCTGCGAAGTGCATTTCAGCGCTTTTAGAGCAAAGCTTCAGATTTTGAGAGGAGGGGAGTAGTATACAGATATACAGTGCCTCCTATAAAGCACCACAGTTGGCCTCAACATGCTGTGTGCCTCCACAGACATCCTTTTGCCTCACATGCAGCCTTCTGCAAATTTCACATCACTTCTAACTGGAAACATCAACCTACACCCCAGATGTACCAGGAACACCAGCCCCATAATGCCCCCACAGCACGTATTGATATTGATGCAACAAAATTAACGTGGCAGTACAAAGGGGAAGCAGGGGAAGAAGGCAAACCTGAAATAGCTGCCTGCTCTTCTTTGACTGAAGTAGCTAGAGAAACATACCAGCAGTACTTTGCTTTTTAAATCACAACACATGCTCTCCTCCAAGTCCTGCCAAGGTTACAGTCGCTGTCATTACAGGTAAATGCTCTTGCAAACAAAATCAAGGCCTATTTTCAACACCAAGTTTGAGGCATGGGTGATTTACCCCAATATTCAATTTAACTGTCACTGAAACAAAAACGTAGCAAAAGGCAATTTCACTGTACAACCAACAGAATTCTCCTTCAACCTTTGGTACTAAGGTGTAAAGCACAGCATAATAATCTCTTAACTCTTTTGTTTCTTTCCTCATACAACTAATTCTTGGGTTTTAAAGTAAAATGACAGCACACTTCACAAGAAACTTAGTCTTACCATCTTGGACTTTTCTATCATTCAGGAATTACCTGGCTGTTCTGTTATCAGGAGTTCCATTGCACAATTTGCTCAGGGTACCTTTAGAAACTGGTGTTTTCAGATTCCTGTTAAGTCTCTTAAAATAATTTCAACTGCATGATTTTCACGGGCAAAGGATGCTTAGGTATATGGACAAGATGCTAACTAGCGGCAGAGCAGGTAACAGACCTGCCTAAGAGTTGCCTCTGAAGCTAATTACAAGGCAAGAGTCCTTTCACAGCCCACCTGGGGAAAACACCCGGAAACAACAGGTACGTAAGGAACTCAATCACTGGGTGAGAAAGAACTGCAAGTTTATATGCCAGGTATCGGTGTGTTACATGGATATATTTGTCCAGTGGTTAGTCTGATTTAACTCTTTTGTTAAAGTGTCAGGGGCAAGAAAAAAGAAGTGCAATCACTAAAAATGCTGCTTGGGACTCCTGTTAGACAACTAAGCATAATGCCTGGAAATACACTGCTCAGACAATCCTACACCTTAAACATCTAAATTTAAGCACACAAAAAAACCCCACTGTTCCACAGCAGTTTAGTGATTTAAGTTAAAATGATACCATCCATTTTCCCTATCTCAGAGCTTCAGATGAAAAGCGGCATTATTCAAAAGGCTGAATTCTTCAGCTGCCCATCAGGGAGCTCTAACTTGTTCTTTAACAGTTCAATTTTTTCCTCAATCAACCTTATGTCAAGTTCTGAGAGAAGATCAATCCAAGAAGCAATTGCTTTAAAAACAACAACAAACACTGGCAAAGCTACTCTCACCTTTATTTATTACACGTCTGTGCTGCTCTAAATGCAGATGTGGAAATGCAAAATCTTAAATGACAAACTGTATGTAGACAATCAGAACAATAACAAGAAAGAACACATCCAGAGTACCACTTAAATAGTGGACACAGTAAATAAAACTACTATATTTGCCAGCCACCTTGACCAAGCTCTGACTTTTATACTTAAATCTCCAATCACAACCTGGACAAAATCTCCTCAGAAGTAGCACAAAATATGGTATCCTGAAATAACTGGCACGCTTGCTTAGGTGCTGCATGCAAGCGCTTTCTCTGCCTTTTTCTTTCCTTTCCTATCGTTTTGTAAAACTATTTCTATCATCTGCCCACATTACCATCTTATCAGCTGAGAAATAGCTCACTTGTCCGTGCAGAAAATATCTTGAGAATTGCCATACATCCTTACAAATACATTTGGTTGTAGAGCCTGAAGACTTTTTCAGGAAGATGTTTTCCAGGCATACTCATGCCATATTCAGAAATCACTGAGTATTTGATTTTTGATAAAAAGTACACATCTCATTAGTTACTTTTGCGACCAAGTGTTACCTGTGCAAGAAGTCAGGAGCTTTATTTAGCAGGGTGTAGTACTGTCTCACAAACTCCCGCCCTACGAGCAGGGGACTTGGCTTCTCCATCACCATTTCTTTGGTACACAGTGTTGAATGCTAGAAGTAAAAATATTCCTGTTAGTTTGAAGACAACCCACGAATATCACAACTATTGTAAAAAAGGAGGAGCATAGGGATTTTAGAAGTGGAACAATTATGTGAACACAAACTTAACTTCGAGATTCATCCTGAACTCCCTTTGAGTAAATGAATAACGTTCTGTCAGTTAACATCCTATTTTGACTAAGAAGAAACAATGAAAACAAAGGAATTCTTCCTCAGTCTCTTGTGAAACAGGCACTTCCCAGCCCTTGCCCCCAAATAATACTATGGGGAGTGTCTAACACCATTTAACTCTTTGGCAATAAACTGATGAACAATTAAATGTCCAAGTTCAACAACATTACAAAATGAACACCAACACATTTTCTTAAGTCTGATGACATTCCTTTATTTCAAAGTAGATCTGCTTTAAAATGCTACTGTCACGTATACAGAACAAAGAAGGTAGCTCTGATACTGTGAATTTACGTGAGCTGAAGTTATTACGGGATTCACATTCCCTGAAGACTGGGAAGGGAAACCATTGCATCCTAGAGACGACCAAAGCCTTAGGTACTCGTTGTCCAGGGTAACTGCATTTCAGATTTGTCATAGGACAATAACATAGGCTGAAATGGACTTCTGGAGGTCACCTGGTTGAAACTCCTGAGCAAAGAATGACAATTTTGTATCATGCTGCTTTTTGCAACAAGTTCTGAGTAAGTATATTGCTAACACGCGGTGCTTTCACCCAGCAGACAGCTAAGCACCACACAGCCTTTTGCTCATGCCTCATCCTCCCAATGGGATGGCAGAAGAGAATTGGAAAAAAAAAATAGTAGAACTTGTGAGTTGAAACAAAAACTATTTACTAAGACAGAAAAGGAAGAGAAAAGGAAACTATATATATACACACACACATACACAAAACACAAGCAATTGCTCACCATCCACAGAGCAATGCCCAGCCACTCCCCAGCCAGTGGCTGCTCCCCCGGCAAACTCTCCACTGGTTTTAAAGATTTTTTTGCGTGATGTCATATGGTATGACATATCCCTTTGGCCAGTTTAGATCAGCTGCGTGGGTTCTGTCCCTCCCAGCACCTTGTGCCCCCCCAGCCTCCTCACTGGCAGGACAGAATGAGAAGCTGAAAACTGAAACCTCCTTGGCTCTGTACAGCATCATTCAGCAACAACTAAAACACTGGATTATCACCAACATTGTTTTTCCTCCTAAAGCCAAAACACAGCATCAAACCATACATTATGAAGGAAACTAACTGTCCCAATTGAAACCAGGACACACGTGAACACATTTTCCACTTGCAATTTGTGCACGCTGGCTGTTACTTTAACAGGGTCCACCTTGAAGCACGGCTCCATATCCTCCCATCGGGTGGCTGAACACAGCAGTAACGCATCCCCCCACCCTGGTCCTCTGTTCTTCAAGCTCAACAAGCCCATCCCTCTCAGTCTTCTCTCTCTCAAGGCACTCCAGCCCCCAACAACCCTAGTGGTCCTACACCAGACCCATTCCACCTTGTCGGGTCCTTTCCTGTACTGCAGTTAAAAGAGGGGCAGTGCTAGATGCCATTAGAGTCAAATGGAAGGGAAGAATCACATCTCCTGCTACCAGAGCCCAGAACACAACTGCCCATCATCACTGTAAGAACAGACTGCTGACTCAAGTTTAGCTTTTCTGCCAGAACACACAAGCCCAGTTTTGTAATGCCGCTTCTTAACCAGTCACTTCCCAGCCTTTGCTTTTGCCTGGAGCACTTCCATCCACATGAAAGACTTGATAGTTGCCCTTTTCTGAACTTCATGATGTTACTGCCAGCAAACATGCCCGTCCTCTCCCTCCAGAAGCCTGCAGTGGGTCACTGCAGCTCATCATATGGGTCCCCAGAATGGTGTTAAAGAGCCTCAGCGTCACCCGTGGAGAAACTCTGCTAGCAGCCAGCTGGACTTCAGTGGTAATTGACCCTTTTCCTCCGATGCTGGCTCATCTCGTGGTGGCTCAAGTCCCTCATGAACACTGGGTCTGCAATCGTGGGATTGCCTCCAGTGGTTTAATGAAAGCTGTATCTACCTTCTCTCTTTCACAAACAAACCTGTAGGCACACAAGGCTGCACGTCACGTCAGAGATACAAGCTTCTGACTTGGGAGATAATTCTAAAATAAGATTTCTGTTTTCTCATAATAATCTCAGCCCAGCAATGAAAACCAAGGGCCAATACACAGGATTGTTCCCAATCGCAGCTTGTCAGGACAAAAAGCACACAAGGAGAAATTAAGAAAATCTCTTCAGCTCAAAAGAGCCTGTAATTAAAGGTAAGATGCACACAGGATCTCAGAAACGCATCAGATTCTGCTTCAACTGATGAAAACAAAACAAAGCAAAACACCCAAGTACTTAGCTGACAAAGTTCACACTTGATGGACTGTCAAAATAGCTTCAACTCAGGTCACAGGACAGTACCACGGACTGCTACCAACTACCATCAGTCAGGAATCACAGTCAGAGCAATGGTCTCAAAACCTTACAGACAGCAGGCAAAGTTTCGAACTTGGAGATAAGAAACCAGAAAATGTAGGCTTATCCAGAATTTTGAATATAACCTTCCAAGACTCTGGAACACAGTATTAATTGGGACTTGTGGAAACCCCAGCCGGGTTCAGACCTAGAAACAACTGCCAAGAACACCAGGGGACACCAAAGGCTTGAGCCTTGCCCACGCTCAAAGGAGGAGTCTGCACAGAAGCTCAGCTTGAACCACTGGAGGATCTTACTAACCTGACTCGAACTACAGCAATGGTATTCATATGAGAATTTTACTTACAGGCTAACCTTAACAAAATTTTTTTTCTACAGGTGATAACTCTTCCCTGCTTCCCTGGCCCCCTAGCAGGTGATGAGCACAGTGCCATTATCACCACAAGCACTTGTGAGGACACACAAGAACAGCACCTATTAAAAAGCAGATCATAGCTAGCACACAGCCTTAAGAACACAGCATTAAGTACATATGTTAACAAAAGGCTGGCACACCACGTGGAGCACTGCAAACACCTTTGGGTACAAAACACAATAACCTGTGGCAAGGCATTACAATACACCAGATCTGTATCACACCAGATCTTTTTAGTGGAAGCTGTGCTACTTCAGGAAAGACCACTGAAACCTTCCAGAAAATCTGAGAACAGCAAATACACCATAATCACATACAGCCAGTTCTTCCTGAACAGCCTGAAAGATGTTGGTTCACGTGCTGAAAGAGCGTAGTCTACCTCTGTCCCCATTTCAAGTGAAAGGATGATTGCTTTACATCACAGAATTCCAGTGTTTCACAGGATGTCTCTGTACAATTCTTGTCTCAGTATTACCTCCTGCACCATCTCTTCAAAGATCCCTAAAGAGGCAGAAGAGGCTCAATGAACTGCTCAGGCCTCCAAGTCATTAAAAAGCAGTAAAACAGAAATGCAGGTACTCCCTGCTATCAATCAACGTGGGCGCCATGAAACCAGGTTTCAGTTTTGCCCACAAAGCCAACTGCTGATCCGGATCAACAATTGGAACAGCTCAGACTGAAACCAGCAGTTACCTCCATGTTTTGCCTGGCACTAATAGAAGCTCCACAGATACGCATACTCTATAAAAGTTCTTTTTCCAGTTTTCATAGATGCATACTTGTGAGTCAAGGAATAGCAGCTAAGAAAGAAGAATCTGAGCACTTTACTCACTTGAATAAAATGAGCCACATCTTTTTCGATTAGCCTCAGCAGGCCTTGGGAAAGTGTCTTAATAAGAACTTATCGCTCGAGACACTAGAGTATGTACTAGCCAAAAACAAAAAACACTGAAACAGAGATGGCAAACACCATAAATCAAGCCAATTTATCTGCTTTATCTGTTTCTTCACAGTGCAATTGCTGTGCTGTAGAAGCCCCTTGCACCATACACCTGATAAAAGCCAGAAGCTGCCCAGATGGAGTAGCACAACCACAGGTAGGTGATTCTGCTGACCTCACCGTTACTGAAGCAGATGCAGCCAGCACTCACGCCAGCACTCCCAGTTCCTGCGCTGTCAGCACGGCACACTGAATTTGCAGCACATTCTTGACTCAAGAAGAAGGGGCAGCCTTCTTGAATTTTATATCAGACTCACAAGCTGAGGACTGGAGGAAACAAAGGATGTTTTCTTCTGAAAAGCAACATCAACCACAAGCAGGACACCGCATAACTAAATATTAACTTTGTGGCAGCATCAAAGTTACATTTGGTTACATTCAGGTACAAGATTACTACAGACCTTCCCCTGGTCTGCAAAAAACAGCCTCTGAGGACTCAGGTTAACAAATGCCAGCCACAACAAATAAAGGAGTTAGCCTTTGAAGCCAGATGAAACTGTTAAGAGATAAAAGAATGAGACACAGCTGACATGAGGACAACTGTGCTCAAGTACCTGGCTAGCAACTGCTGCTCTAATTTCTCAAGTGCACAGGGAATTAATGGTATGCAAATTCATTCAGCCTGTAACCATCTTTATACACAGAACTTTCATTTATTATACCATGTTTGTTAATCCTTCATATGGGAAGGGGAAAAAACAAAATAGAAAAACAACAAAACAAAAAAGCCTACCACCCATCAGTTTGCCCAGGAAGGCAGCAGCAATTTGTTTCTGAAGATAGACTGAAGGGCACTGAGTGCTGAGTAGTCAAAACATCCACTGGCATGCATCGTACTCGTAAGATCTCTCACATGAGAGAAACCTTTGTTTTTCCTCAAAATAAATGTAAGGTTTCTGCTGCTATTTTCCTTAGAATGTAGAAGCAATAGAATGACTGGCCACATGTGAGAAGCTGTCAGCAGTAAGTTACTGAGGGGACAGGTGAGCCACAGAATGGCAGCACACATGCTCAGATTCAGGAATCCAGGGAAAAGACTTTGTCTTTAGTTGTGCCAAAAGACATCCTTCAATCCTACCCTCACTGTGTTTCAAGATAGATCCGTACCAGTGACACTGCCCAAATGCCTGAAAAAAGGCTGAAACTGAGTTCTGTACGGAGCTCGGAGTAGTGTAAGCTGAACTCAAAGATAACCACCTTCAACCTTTAACCTTACGGAGGGAGAGGCCGGCCTCATGATTTGCTTTATTAAAAAAATATACATATATAAGCAAATTAATTTTTTTGATTTATTGACAAGCAAGTTTCATCCTCTGAACTCTGACTACAGCAATTCTTCCATGACTAAAGGCACATGGCTATGAAGTTACAGCTTCACATAAATCTGCTACAGCATGGTTTGTTCTTAAATTCAGACGTCTGCAGCTTTGTGTCGAGATCGATCACCAGACTTGAATATACCATTTCAATGGTCAAGAACCAGAAACGCTTCTGAGCTGTTTTTCCTGCCACAGACAACCAAAAAATGCCTTAAAGAACATGCTCACTACCATGATCCACGTGAGATCCCACTGCTGCAACACACTGTGAGCAGCCATACCTCAAATAAAGCGAAAAAGCTCAGCTGCAACCAACAGTCCAGCTGGCACAAGCTAGGGCATCTGTAACACAGCCCTGCAAAGGCTGGTGGGTATTCCCTGCTAAAGCAAAATAAGCACTGACTAAACCAAAAAAATACTGAGAGCCCAAATGAAAGTCTCCAGCAAGCCAGTTCATTACTGAAACCGCCTTTTCCTCTTACCTGCAAGGTAAGCACTCAGATCATCCTCCACCAGCAAGCAAGGGCCAGCAAACCCAAATAAACTCAGAGAATCACTTCACTTTATGATCTCCTTTACCTAATCCAATAGGATCTGAATTGGCTGAGCCCCAGGGCACCACATGCTGTTCTTTCAAGTCAAGCTGTTCTGTGGCAATTTTCGTTTTATGGTGGAGTTTTTTTTGTTTGTTTTTTGAAATGCTTAATGGCTTCAGGTATTTTAGGCAGGTGACTACTGAAGGAGACCATCATCCCAGCAGTTAACTGCATCATCCAAACACCCACCTGAACAACAGTAACAGCAGCAACTGCAGTCACTGCCACCCCCTCCTGGGGAAGCCACTTCACCTCCCTCTGGCTGGATGCTGCCATCCTGTGCCAGGCTCAGTGCCATCCTTCTGGTTTCTCACCAGATATACCTGTTAGCCTGACGCAGTAGTCTCCTCACATACTCCCTGAGTTGCCACCCAGTTCTTTGCTTGTCAAATACTCTCAAAAGAAATGACATCCAGTGTCACAATTGCTACGATGTGAAGGAAGAATCAAATTCAACATTTTGTGTTAAGATACTGCATTTCCTCAGCATGTTTTCAGCATCCTAAGAAACTCTTAAGCCTGACTGTAGATGTATAATTTGAAACCTCACTTCTATACAGAAAAGCATTTTATCCAAAGGACACCAGCGGCTAAGTAGATTGAATGGTTGGCCCTCTCCGTTTTTCTCTACCCTAAGCTTTGCTATCATAGAAGAGATTTTATTCTGCTAATGAAAAATTCATATGATACAGATCATACTATCCTACAGTGAGCCAAAATCTGCCAATTAGAATATTACAAGAACATTTCAAATGGTAAACAGGGATTATGTCTCTTAAACCCAAGCTACCAGAGTCCAGAAGAAGTTTGGAAGCAGGATGTTGCTGCCTTAAGAATGAGACAGCTTCCCCAAGGCAGGTCTGGCCCTGCAGGCGTACTTAGGATCACAACGAACACAGAATGCCTCATTAATGATAAATTAACTCCAAAGCAGCACTGGTCTGGCACTAACAACACCTTCTTAGCTAGGAATGCGAGTGCAGCACCCACTCATACTGCTCTGACAGCACAGCCATCCTACCATGGACTTGCGGATCCATAGGAGGGCTTGCTCCCAGAGACTTCATTTCATGCCTGCCACACAGCCCTGAGCAGGGCAGCGCAGCCTATGCTGCAGAGAAAATGTTTCCAGTGAGTTGGTTACTGCTCTTATTCTGCTACTGCTCCCTAATCAAAGTCATCCGTAAGGGAAATGGAAGACCCTGAGATAGCCGAGAGTGCTTTATATGATAAAAAAAATCTTACCAGGAGCTCTCTCTTTCCCCTCACAGTCCTCACAGCTCAGAAGACACCGAGCTGGCTTTAAACATAGAGTTACACGTACATAGGCTACCTGCATGAGAATCGAGCTCAGAACCAAACACCTAGCTCTGTTTCCCAATGAACCGTCTCCACGCTTCACTCTGTAACACAGCAGAACGCTCACATGCTGAGCCATACACTCAGAAGACTCAGGAATAGCCAAAAGCACACAGGAGACCGCAATCTCAAGAGCTACAAAATGAAGTAATCTTTCTGGTTGAAACGGAGCCATGGTCTCATCTTCTCCCACCCTCCACTGTGTCGGCTCTTCCAGGCGGCACTGCCTGGCCCAGAGCTCCAGGCCTGGGGTCACCCACTGACCCCAGGGACACAACATCTCTGTTCTGGGGATGCTCCTGTGAACCCGCACAGAGCGGTGCCACCTCCCATGCAGCCCTCCGACGGTAAGGGCAGCCACAGCCCGGGTCCAGCTCAGAGGCGAAAGGAGAGGAGCTCACAGAAAATCCACCCGGGGCACCTGGATCTGCAGAACAGAAGATGCCTGCAGCAGCTTCAGCCACGTTACGCGTGGCAACAGTGGCTCAGGCTGCAAATGGGTGAGGAGAAAGGGGAGAAAGGCGAGCTCCAGAGAGCTGGGGCAGGCTGTGCAACCAGCAGTGCTGTTGCTGTAGCGGTTTGTTCAGGAAAACGCCTCCTCGGGGCGGAGGACGGAGGGCTCGGGCTGCCCCGGCGGCACAGAGAGGCCGAGGCAGGCAGATGCCCCCGGAGGGCAGCGCATGAGGAAGGCAAAAGCGGGACACAAGGCCGCGGCGAGGACGAAACAC